>CM053161.1:63730389-64306921 GCA_028571685.1 Heterohyrax brucei | reverse complement strand
TGCTCTACATACAAATAGATATTCAAACATACACACAGCCTAACATATATATACATGGGTGTACTCCTGTATGCCTCCCTTCAGCATACGTACACATCTGCTTTTTCAAGAAGCTGGATTACATGAAAAAGAATGGGGCATCAGGACTGGAGGAAGGCTCATTAATAATCTGCAGTATGTAGATGACACAACCTTGCTTGCTGAAAGTGAAGAGGACTTGAAGCACTTACTGTTGAAGGTCAGAGACAACAGCTTTCAGTATGGATTATACCTCAATAAAGCAAACAAACCTCACAACTGGACCAGTAAGCAATATGATAAATGAGTAAAAGATTTCATTTTACTTGGATCCATAGTCCATACCCATGGAAGTAGCAGTCAAGAAATCAAAAAGCACATTGTATTGGACAAATCTGCTGCAAAGGACCTCTTTAAAGTATTGAAAACCAAAGATGTCACCTTGAGGATTAAGGTGTGCTGACCCAAGCCTTGGTGTTTTCAGTCATCTCGTATGTATGTGAAAGCTGGACGATGAAACAGGAGGATCGAAGAATTGATGCCTTTGAATTATGCTGTTGGCAAAAATAAATATTGAATATACCATGGGATACTAAAAGAGCAAACCAGTCTGTCTTATAATAAGTACAAGACCAGAATGGCCCTTAGAAGCAAGTATTGCAGGACTACCTCTCGTGTATTTTGGAGATGTTATCAGGAGAGACCAGTCCCTGGGGAAGGGCATCATGCTTGGTATGGTAGAGAATCACTGAAAAACAGGAAGACCCTCAACAAGATGAATTGACACAGTGGCTGCAACAATGAACTTGGGCTTGACAAAGATGGTGACAGTGACACAGGACTGGGCAGTATTTCATTCCGTTGTTCACACAGTTACTATGAGTTGGAACTGATTTGACAGCACCTAACAACAACCTGCTTGTAAGTTATTTTTTATTTGTTTTTACTGTTGTTGTAGTGTTTTATATGCTGTAGTGGTTACTGCAGTTGCTTTTTTCTGCTTTTCTGTTCCTCTAAGTGCCTTCCTTTGCATTGGCCAAGTTGTGTTGACTTTCCCTATGTTATGTATTATTTTTCTCTCTGTCAAAGTTAACACCTGTCTACTGTCTAGTTAGTGATTTCTCCTTCCCATCTGCACTGTCCTTCATAACCAATAAAGGTTCTGTCTTTCTGTATGTAAACCTTTTCCTGAGTTTTTATAATAGTGATCTCTGAGAATATTTATCCTTTTGTGATTCACTTGCTTAGCATAATGACCTTTAGGTTCATCCACGTTGTGAGATATTTCACAGATTCATCATTGTTCTTTATTGTTGGGTAATATTCCATTGCTTGTGTGGATCGTAACTTGTTTATCCATTACTTAGGTTGTTTTCATCTTTTTGCTATTCTGAATAATGCTGCTATGAGTATGCATATGTCTATTCATGTGACAGCTCTTATTTCTCTAGGACATATTTTAGGAGTGGGATTGCTGGATCATATGGTATTTGTATTTCTAGCATTTTAAGGAAGCCCCATGTCCTTTTACGTAGTGATTATACCATTTAAATTCTTGCTAGCAGGCTATGAGCATTCCAGTCTCCCACAGCCTTACAAAAACTTATTGTTTTCTGAATTTTTGATCAGTGCTGTTTTGCAGGAGTGAAATGGTATCTTGTTGTGGTTTTGATTTATATCTCTCTGATGGCTAATGCCTGTGAGCATCTTTTCATGTATTTGTTAGCTACCTGACTGTCCTCTTCAGTGAAGTGGCTGTTCATGCCCTTTGTCCATTTTGTGACTGTGTTACGTGTCTTTTTATTGTTAAGTTGTTGAAATTTTCTTTATTTTAGAGATGAACCTTTATCAGATGTGTCATTGCCAAATGTATTTTCCTAATTCTCTTTCACACTCTTGGAAAAGTCTTTGGTGAACCTAAGTGTGTAACTTTTAGGAGGTCCCAGTAATCTAGTTTATATCCTGGAGTTTGTGCACTTTTTTAGCTATACCTGATACTCTACTTATTCCATAAATTAGGACCACTGGCATTGTCTGTATGTTTTCTTTCATTAACTGTATAGTTTTAGGTTTTGATCAATTTTGAGTTATTTTTGTGTATGGGGTGTGATATGGATCCTGTTTCATTTTTCTGCAAATGGATATCCAGTTTTGCCAGCATCATTTGTTGCAAAGACCAGTCCCCGTTTAGCAGACTTCAGCTTTTTGCTGTTGTGAATAATGCTGTCATGAACATGAGTATGCGTGTGTCTGTTCACGTGACAGCTCTTAGTTCTCTAGAATATATTCCTAGGAATGGGATTGCTGGATCAAGTGTCTGTAGATGGATGGATTTACTTCTGGGTTCTCAGTTCTGTTCCATTTGGTCTGTGCATCTGTTGTTTTACTTACCAGTACCAGACTGTTTTGACTACTGTAGCTGTATGAGGTCTGATAATGAAATCCACAGTCTTAATTGTTTTAAGCGCTACACACCTCATTGCTGAATATTACTATGTTCATCTTTGAAGTACTCCCCATGGGAAGCTATGCAGCAGTGCCAGTGTCTAGTCTAACCTTCAAAGCAATTTTGGAACTCTTTCTGGAATGGCCATTGCACATGGTGGCACAGTGGGAAGTTTGCAAACTTAATTGTATAGTTGTCTGTGAGGGAGTTTTTAGCCACAAACAAATAATTGTATTGGAACACCTCACCTGCTCACCTGATCTGGCCCCCAGTGACTGTTTTTCTTTACTTGAAGATAAAGGAAATATTGAAGGGAAGACATTGTGATGACATTTGGGGCATGAATGGTAATACGACGACAGCTCTGATGGCCATTCCAAGAAGAGTTCCAAAATTGCTTTAAAGGGTGGCGTCAGTGCATAGCTTCCAGGGGAGTACTTGAAAGGTGACTGTGGTGATACTCAACAATGAGGTATGTAGCACTTTTCCTAGGATGAGTTCACAAACTTAATTGGCAGTCCTTAATTGGCTTTTAAGATTGGGCAGTATGAGGCCTTCTGCTTTGTTCTTCTTTTTCAGTAATGTTTTACTTATCCTGGAATTGTTTCTTTTCCATAAAAAGTTGGTGATTAGTTTTTTCATCTTGTTAAAGAATATAGTTGGAATTCGGGTCAGGATTACATTGTATCTATTGAGTGCTTTGGGTTGTATTGACATTTTTATAATGTTAAATCTTCTTATCCTTGAGTGTGGTATATTTTTGCATTTATGACGATCTCTTTTGATTTCTTGCTTTAGTGTTTTGTAGCTTTCTTTTTTAGTTCTTTCATGTTCCTAGTTAGGTTTACTCCTAAGTAATTTATCTTTTTTGTGTGTCTTGGGGGGTCTTTGTAAGTGGTATTGCTTTCTTGATTTCCTTTTTCAAGTTCTTTGTTAGAGTAGAGGAATCTGACGGATTTTTTATCTTATTTCCTGAAAATTTCTTTAATCCTTCTTTTACTTCCAGTAGCTCTCTTGTGGATTCTCTGAGATTTTTTTTATGTATAGGATCATATCATGTATGAATAGGTGTAGTTTTGCTTCTTTACCTATTTAGATGCCCTTTATGTCTTGTTCTTGTCTTACTGCTCTTGCTAGAACTTCTAGTAAAATGTTGAATAGGAGTGGTAATAAAGAATAATCTTACCTAGCTCCTGTTCTCAGGGGGAATGCCTTCAATCTTACTACATTGAGAATAATGTTGGATGTTGGCTTTGTGTATGCCCTTAATTATGTTAAGGAATTTCACTTCTACTCCTGTTTTGTTGAGAGTTTTTTTCTTTTTTTTGGTCAGGGAATAGGTATTGGGCTTTATCAGATGCCTTTTTTGTGTCAGTTGGGATTATTTTCCTTTTGTTTATGTATAGATTATGTTGATTGATTTTTCTAACATTTTACCATCCTTGCATACCTGGTATAACTCCTGCTTGGTCACGATATATTACATATATATAAGCGTATTATATTTTTGATATGCTTGTGGATTTTGTGGGTTAGAATTTTGTTGAGAGTTTTTGTGTCTGTATTCATGAGAGATACGGGTTTGTAATTTTTTTTTTTTGTGGTGTCTTTGCTTGGCTTCGGTATCAAGGTTATGCTGATTTTATATGTCCTATGTTCTGGAATGGCTTGATGAATATTGTCACCTCTTGTCTGAATGTTTTGTAGAATTCTCCACTGATACTGTCTGGGCCAGGGCTTTTTGTTGCCATTATTGGTAGTTTTTTTTTTTTAAATGACCTCTTCAATTCTTTTTCTGTCTATCCAGATTTTCTATCTTGGTTTGTGTTAATTTAGATAGGTAGTGTGTTTCTAAGAATTTGTCCATTTCCTATAGGTTTTTGAATTTGTTATTCATAGTATTGAATTCATAGTATTCTGTTATGATTCTCTTTATTTCAGTCTGTTCTGTTGTGATGTTGCCCATCACATTTTTTGAGTTATTTGCATTTTCTTCATTTCTTTTTTTTTTTTTGTGAATTTGACAAATGATTTGCTAATTCTCTGGATCCTTGATGATGATCTAATCCTGCATACTTTTATTTGTTGTTATCTCTATCTGTTTCACTTTGTTTCTAGGGTCTTCACTGCAGCGGGACAGCATAAGGCTCTGAGTAGGCTGCCATATTAATTCCTTTGCCAGAACGGCAGCTATTAAAGAGCTTCCATTACCTAGTAAAATGATTTGCATTAATCATATTGATTGTGAAGGACTTTCACTTGGTAATTGAAAAGAAACCTTAGCAGGGAGCGTTGTCTATTTATAAATGTTTTTCTCTTAGATGTGTGAGTCGGTGTTGAGGGAGCCGACTCTTATGTTATATGGTCTCAAAAGGATAAATATCTTCACATGCATGATTGAAATAAACCTTTTGAAATTCTGCAGTTTTTAATTTTGGGTTTTATTTCTGTTAGTACAAGGCAGAGAGGCACTTATCACCAGCTGTGGCCAGCTCATAAGGTGTTTCAATCATGTTAGACTTTCAGATTGATAGGAACTAAAAATTCTACTACCCCTAAAATATCTCTCCCTAACATAGCAACTGGAAACCTTGGTGGCATAGTGGTTAAGTCTTATGGCTGCATACCAAAAGGTTGACAGTTTGAATCTACCAGGCACTCCTCGGAAACTCTGTAGGGCAGTTCTATTCTGTCTTGTACAGTTACTATGAGTCGGACTTGAGTTGGTAACAGTGGGTTTGGTTTTTTAATATAGCAACTGAAATTTGCATTACTTTAAATAGCTTTATTAGATATTCTTTAATGCTTTATGATTACGTCACATGCCCATTTTCATTGAGGCAAATTGATATGCTAATAACCATTATAAACAAAACAAAGGCCCAAACCTTCTGCTGTTGACTCAGTTCTGACTCATAGCAGCCCTATAGGGCAGAGTAGAACTTCTCCACAGGGTTTTCAAGGCTGTAGTCTTTACACAAGTAGACTGTCATCTCTTTCTACGCTGAGTGGTGGGTTCAAACAGCCTGACTTTTGGTTAGGAGCTGAATATTTAACCACTGTACCATCAGTGCTCCTTAAACCAAAATAAACCAAACTCACTGCCCTTGAGTTGATTCTGACTCTTAGTGACCCTATAGGATAGAGTAGAACCGACCCGTAGAGTTTTCAAGGAGCGCCTGGTGGTATTGGAACTGCTGACCATTTGATTAGCAGCTGTAGCACTTAACCACTGTGCCACCAAGGTTTCCGGGGCTCCTTAACCATCATAAAACCAAACCAACAGCTGTTGAGTTGATTCTGACTGGTAGTGACCCTACAGGACAGAGTAGAATTGCCTCCATAGAGTTTCCAAAGAAGGCCTGGTGGGTTTGAACTGCCAAGCTTTTGGTTAGCAGCTATAGTGCCATCATAGAAAAGGAAAATCAGAGACAGAGCTGGAGGAGTGTCTTAGAAGTTCTTCCATGCAGCTCTAGGCACACAGATAACAAACTCAATAACACAGTCCAAGCTCCAGTGGTCCAATTCTTTGGTCCTGGATTGCTTGTCCTCTGGATGGGAGGAGAAAGTAGAATGGTTGATTTTAGCATGAAAGGACTTAGCTGAAGGTGAATTTAGATTCTTTTTAAACTCAAGAGTGCTGTGAATAGTACAATGCAGCCGTTTTATTCTCTCTTGATGGATTTCTTTCTATCATCAAATTACATCATTTGCTGTTGCTCCCAGTTAAAGCTTTTAACTTCCTATCTTGGTTGGGCCAGACATGGTGTGGAAGGTGACTCAAGGTCACTAATTTGGTCTCTGGCTCCTAAGTTTTCACTTTGCTGTCTTTCTGCAGTAGATAAAAGAGGCCCATGAGCACTGTAGTTGTTGAGTGACTTTCATTTATAACTTTAAAAGGAGTTGTGTGAAAGCTTAAAAAAATTTCCCAAGGTGGGAGTTTTAATATTCAGAGATGCAGCCTGCCCTCGGAGGTGAATTCTTTTGTAGCTGATGGAAATCAGAAAAGCTCTGGAGTTTGGGGGAAAGATTCTTGTTTCTTAAATTGCTTCTGAAATCACTGTGTCATTGTTAGGAAAATGTTCACTTTGTGAATAATGGAGACATAATTCCTGTCCCTATGCTTGCCTTGCTCCAGAGGCTCAGTGCTTCACGCTGCTGATACATCATCAGCTATGAACACACTTTATACTGCTTCCTTGAGCTGAGGTCAGACATTTTTAAGTCTCTTTCAGTTAAACACAGTCATCCTATGGTGTATTTTAAAATACTACTTCTCTGTGTCACCCCAACCTTCTTTTCCCCAAAGGGCATACACAAACTGTACAGTGACCCGGGTCTTAATGTATTTAATATTGGGCAAGGCACATCACTGGGTACCTAACAGCAGCATGTCAATGGCGCCAAGACTGTGGACTGTGGAAAGAGGCCCCACTGAAGCAACATAATGCTTGAAACTCAGAAATCTTCTTCCATAGAGCTCATACATGGTGTAATGGGATGCTATCTTGTCCGCTGTAGGCAAAGAAGATGGGAGAAAATCTGAATTATGATGGAGCAGAGAAATACGGTCATAAATGGGAAAGTGAGTGTTAAGGCTAGAGCAAAATAGGCGAAGATTCTTGTTGTTAGGTGCTGTTGAGCCAGTTTTGACTCATGGTGACTGCGTAGGACAGTGTGGAACTGCCCTATAGGATGTCCGAGGCGGTAATTATTCTGAGAGCAGTTCTCTCTGTCTTTTTCTCACAGAGCTGCTGGGTGAGTTCAAAACACTTAGCTTTTGGTTAGCAGCCGAGTGGTTAACCATTGTGTTACCAGGCCTCCTTAGATTAAGCCTAGCATGTTAAAATTAAAAGGTGGTGAACACTTGGAGAGCTCCATGGCTGATTTTAGGTGAAGTGCGTGTGCGAGGAATGAGATGAAACGGTGTAGAGAGAAGAGGGCATTCCCATGGTGAACTGAAGGCTATGGTTACCCATATACATGTCCCGGTTTAGAAATTTTGTGCCCCACCATTTTGACCTCCTTCTAAGATCTGAGCAAAATCCAAGAGGAGTGTGGATTTTATCCAGACTGATGCACAGAATGGAAACAGAACTAAAACTGAGAAGACCATGGTGAGTGTGCCAGGAAGTATGCTTGGTTATGACAGAAAGCTCAGATGATCTACCTCCTGATTCCCTAATTCTGTAAAAGAAAAGGAGATTAATCATATTTTAGGTAATTAATAGGAGTGCTGAACCTTTTGTTCACATGGATACAAATCATTAACAGAGCAAGGTAACAGCTGGAGGCAGGTGATTTTCCAGCTTCTCCAGAGGATGCTTTGTTGATAAATATTTCTCAAGCTATAGTTTTAGTAAAAAAAGTTTTAAGGCAAGTGAGTTCTTTTTTGGAAGTGAGTTTTCATACGCATGCTTGATTCACCTGGTACTATACCAGTTGTTTTAGGGTGTTCCAAGTCATCATGGAGTATGTGAACCTACTCAGTCTTCAGAACTGTTTCAAGATGTTTTTTTTTCAGGGAAACACCCTTGTATTTCAAGAAATACCATATACATTTCTATTGGAGCCTTACAATAATCTATTAAAACAAATATTCTTACTCTCATTTTGCGTATGAGGTAACTAAAGTTCAGTGCACTCAGTTTTTCAGTGGAAGAAAATGAATTCAGATCCTCATTTGTCTAATACAGCCTCCAGTTTTTCCATTCTCCTATGTCTTCTTTCTATTGACTTCAAACACCAACACCACTAAGTGATGACTGGGTCGACTAGCCAGCCCAGGTCCTTCATGTGTCAGCCTGGATCCCTCGGTGTCCTTCTTGGAAAGAGTGTGTCCCTGACTTGTATTTGAGCCCTTTCTTTACTTTTTCAAGTGTTGCTTCTGGGTTTTAGTTTGGAACAAAATTTCCCTGCAGAATACTTGAATGCTCTGGAAAAAACTATAGTCAGTGAGCTTAAAAAGCCCCAGTGAATGAAATCCAGTCTTTGTAAAGGGCCTTTCTTTTTGTCCCTACTTCCTTCCATTCTTCCTTCCTCCGCATCAGCTGTGAGTAGCTCCTAGGTGCTAAGGGCAGTGAACATTTGGCTTCAAGGAGTGAGGTTTGTTGGTTCAAGGCTGGTAAGTGTAAACAGGGAAGGGTGGATGAGTGTTAAACAAATCTTAGACCAGAAAGGGAAACCTCGCTTCATAAAGGTCTGGAAAGCCAGTGAGAATCCAGGCGGCATTTTTCCTGTTTGTCCTCTCCTTCCCCTTTCTCCTTTTCTTCTCCTTCTTCTGCCTCTTTAAGACAAGTGCTGTTCTCTGCCCTGTGGAGAAGACTATATAGAAAGCAAAATGAGCAGGGGAATGTGTGTTGGAAAAAAAAACCAAAAAAACCCAACTGTACCTGGAGATGCTGCCTGTCTCTTTTCTTTTTCTCCAATTCCCAGGGAGCCTTGTTTACAGGCTTGGATTCATTTTCAGCAATCATTTTGACTCCTGAGAATAGGACAGATTTACTCTAACATTAATTAATTAGTTAATTCAACAAACATTTGTTGAATGCCTGCTCTGGGCCAGATACAGCTGTAGGTTGTGATTGTACAAAGATGGATAAGACACAGTTGCCTACCTTTGAAGAGCTAAGAGTTAATAGAAAACTTTTAGTGAATTGACTATGGAGAGATTTTTGTTTATATTTATGGTGCAAAATAATTCTGCCTTCATTTGAAGATTCAAGCCTTGTTCTTGCAAATGTTATAAAGGTCCCTCTGGTTCTCAGAATGGCACAGCTGTTCATAGGGCGTTTTGTTGGCTAATGCTTTTTCTCTTTATCCCTTTTAGCATTGCTGTCAGGCGTTTGTTAGTGCTTACTGATATTACTGTTATTAGTTATTTAACTCATGTTCTACTTTGATTTTGTTTTACTTACATCCTTTTTTCAGGACCACTGTCTAACCAACAGTGGTTATTCAAGTATGGAATAAAGAACTTTGATGCATTAATTGCTTTGCCTTGAATTGGCTTGACCTTGATGTCCAGAAAGATCTAGGGTCTGTCTCTGTTCTGTTTTCCATTGGACCATCTCTAGATCTCTGTTAGTGTTATGATAATGGTAATATTTATATTCTTCACTGAGAAAAAAAATACTTACACATTTTGAATTAATTCTTTTTATTAAAACTTAATATGTAGATATTGTAAATATGAACAAAACATTCAACCTACAGATTACTTTTTGTGGATACAGGTTGGCAAACACTGTGTAATATCTAGATAGCTCTGGCCGTGAATTTGTGGTCTAAGTATAGGGATCAGTGTTCCGGACAATGTCCCCTCAGTGATAAAGCAAACAAAATACAGACTTTCTCTGATAAATAATAAAGTCTTCCTCCAACAGCACTATGGAAATTGCTGTTGATGATAAGTAGCAATCTATCAATAAAATTAAATTATTTATTTGGTCTAAAACTCTAGATTGTTCTCTCATTGTGCCAAATAAATACCAAATTCTTGTACTCTTACCTGAGGGTGTTCAGTATTTCCTGACTCTTGTCTTTTGCTCATCTTGTCTCTGCTACTACTAATGCATTCTTTCACATTTTTGTCCATTGAAATCCTTCCCACTTTTCAATTCGATTTCTTCCATAAAACTTTTTTTGGTAGTATATTTTATTTTCTTTCCTTGGAGACAACTGAGTTCTCTATATCCTGCTTTTCCTTCTGCTACCAGCATTTATTAAGAACCAACTATGTGTCACGGGGAAACCCTGGTGGTGTAATGTTTAAGTGCCACAGCTGCTAACCAAGAGGTTGGCAGTTCAAATCCGCCAGGCGCTTCTTGGAAACTCTATGGGGACAGTTCTACTCTGTCTTACAGGGTTGTTATAAGTCAGAATCGACTCCATGGAGGTGGGTTTGGTTTGGTTTATGTGCCATGGGGAATACAAACATGAATTAGTTTCTCCCCTAAAGGGTTCTGTTATCTTCTAGAGAAGACAGACATATTACACATATTCTTATAGTAAGAGGCATTTAGTATTCTGTGTTAGTCCATGGTGATATTGAGATCATAAATTGTATTTAATCACCTCTGTATCCTTCCTCAGCACTTAATACATCAATTGACTTGTGCCATCTAGTCAATTCTAACCTATAGTGGCCCTATATGACAGTGTAGAACTGCTCTATAGTGTTTCCTGGGCTATTCTCTTTATGGGAAGGAGTCCTAATGGTGCAGTGGTTAAGTAACTGGCTGCTAACCTAAAGGTCACTTGTTCAAACCCACCAGTGTCTCTGTGTGAGAAAAGACCTGATGATCTGTATTATAAAATACCATAGCCATGTGAGGAGGTTCTGCTGTGTTCTACAGAAAACCAAAAACCAAACCCCCTGCCATCGAGCCAGGTCTGACTCATAGCAACCCCAAAGGTCAGAGTAGAACTGGCCCATAGTTTCCAAGGAGCACCTGGTGAATTTGAACTGCTGACCTTTCCATTCACAGACATAGCATTTAACCCAGCACACCACGAGGTTTTTCCTGTTCTACAGAGTTGTTCTTAATGAGTTGGAATCAACTTTACAGCATACCACGAACACTCTTTATGAGAGAAGATCCTAGGTTTTTTCTCCTACAGAGTGGCTGGTGGGTTTGGGCTGTTGACCCTTCAGTTGGCAGCTGTTATGGATTGAATTATGTCACTCCAAAATATGTGTTGTAAATCTCAACCTCTATGCCTGTGGTCAGGGACAGATTACCCAGTAAGCAAAGTCAGCACATGCTTAGGGTATTGATATAACAGGGACATCAGCTGTCCAAAGGAAAACCCATAGATGCCAAGCAGACAAGACACAAGGAAAAGCAAGTGCTTTAGTGGAAGGGAACTGCCAGAGCACTAAATGAAGCTGAGACCTGTTTCAATGTGTGACAATGTGCTGGCCAGAAATAAAGTTCACACAGGTTTAGGAGGGCAGGCACATGCAAGATTGCTTACACTATAAGCCCCTACCACTTCAAGACCTTTGTTGACATCTGTCTCTTATGGTACCCTTCCATATAATTGAAGCTCCATAGTTCAGTGGATCTCTTGGGAATTGTTTTAGTCATCTAGTACTGCTATAATGAAATAACACGAATGGATGGCTTTAACAAGAGACATTTTATTTTGTCATAGTCTGGTAGGCTACAAGTCCAAATTCAGATGGTAGCTCTAGGGGAAGTCTTTCTCTGCTGACTCTGGAAGAAGGTCCTTATTCTCAGTCTTTCCCTGGATTGGGAGCTTCTGAGGCACAGGAATCTCCAGTCCTCTCCAAAGGATGCATTCTGCTCCTAGGACTGCTTCTTGGAGGTATGAGGTCCCCAAATCTCTCTGCTACCTTCTTTGTTTGTCTCAAAGCACAATACAGTCTTATACACTGAGTTCTGCGCTACCAATGTAACTGTTGCCCGTCTTCCCTCATTAACATTATAGAGTTGGGAATTACAACACACAGGAACATCACACAATACCAGGAATCATGGCCCAGCCAAACTGCTACACACAGTTTTTTGGGGACACAATTCGACTATGACAGGAACATACTATTTCTTTCTAGAGAATAGATTTTACTCATGTAGGCATCCATGATTCCGTGATAGAAGATGAAATGCGATGTGTATTTCCCAGTATTGAAATTGCTTTATGCATATTCCTAACTTTAATGATCACAAACTGTACAACTTCTTAGAATGGTCATTTTCGTCCCTAAAGAGACTAAGAAAGCCTCAGCACATAACAGTGATTCAGGAAAGACTTGCTTTGTTGTACTTATTTTGCATGGAAGTAGATAATGTTCGGCAGCTTAATTATGATGAAATCGTTGAAGAAGTTGTACGACCAAAGAACAGAAAGAAATGTTTTTAATTTTAACATGTTAGAGATGAAAGAGCTCACTAAAAATCAAACATACTAATTTGTTGTAGTGTTTTTTGCTCATTAATTTTTCTTTTATGACATCTTTTAACTTGTTCATCTATAATTATAGCATTTATTGTGAAGTGACCATCAAAATAAAGTATGAGCCATTTAAAACAAAAGTGGTGAAAGTCCATTTTTGATTGTGGGAAATCAACTAATTTTACATTGATTGTTGAAACAACTAAGTTCACTGACTCATTTTATTTTCTGTAGAATTGTGGAATATTCTTTTTTAGAAAATGCAGTATGTACTAAAAATGTCAGATCCACCAGCCTCTCTTGGGAACCCATGTAGGGGCAGTTCTACTCTGTCCTATAGTGTGGTGATACAGTGGTTAAGTGCTACATCTGACAAACAACTGCACGGAGCAGTTTTAGTCTGTCCTATATCGATGGCACTTGGCTGGCTTGGCATAAGGTAGCTATGAGTTGGAATCGACTCAACAGCAGTGGGTTATAGCATCTCTATGAGTCAGAATGGACTCAATGGCAATAGGGGTGAAAAAAGTAAAAATCTTAATTACCCACACCCACTGAAAGGTTTAGAATCTCATTCTACTAAAATTGGCATATCCCACTTTTGTGTTCAACTGGTAATATAGTTACATTTAAAAAGATATTACATCATGGATAGCTAAGACACACGCACACAAACACACACGCACATACATGTATACACGTAGCACACATATCCCATGAGAATGCTTTCAGTAGGCAGAGGAGGGGCCACAATGGATTTTTAGTGTTTAGGGCTCTCACATGCTTTAATCCAGATCTGCCTTGGTTGTCATCCCTGGGGGAATGGGTTGCCTTTATTATGTTAATGAGACAGGATTAATGTAGGGTGTGTTTCCAGTCAATCTCTTCTGAGATATAAAAGAGATTAAACAAGCAAGCAGGGATGGGGGAAGATAGATTTCAGGCCACTTGAAGATCCTGGCAGGGGCAGGGGGCAGGGGGCAGGGGGCAGAAGTGATAAGGACTTTCCTCCAGAGCCTACAGAGAGACAAAGCCTTCTCCAATAGCCGGTACTCTACATTCAGATTCCAGTCTCTCCCGCCACCTCTGTCAGTTTGTGGTACAGCCGGGCTTGCGTGTTGCCGTGATGAAGGATACTATGCCATTGGTATTCAGATACCAGCAGGGTCTCCCATGGCAGAGAGGTTTCAGCTGAGCTTCCAGATTAAGACAGACTAGGCAGAAGGGTCTGGAAGTCTACTTCTGAGAAGAATTAACCAGGGAAAACCTTCTGAGAGTAACACTTTGTTTTGACAGAGAAAGAAAGGTATTTAAAGAAAGCTCATAAAGTCATCTGGAACTTCCTCATTTTCTATGACGACATAGGTTCCTGTGATGCAGATCGGAGGGACTGACTTCTAGGAAATGGTACTTAAGGAAAAAAAAAATAAAAAATAAACGAGAGAAAATAAAGGCAACTATGTGTGCTACTGCTTAACAAAATTGATTTTGGGATGCTGAGTAGGTCAAAAACCTCAGTGGACACCAGGGGGCAGCCTCACACCAGGCTCTCAGGCCAGAGCGCCTGATCGCTTGTGCGCGCAGCAGGTACAACTCCACAGTATTGTGGGGCCGGATTGATTTTTCTCTCTTTCTTTACGAAGGACTAGAGTAAGGGACCAGGGTTCACTCCACAGCACATCACAGAAAGCGTGCGTCTTCGCCTCTCACCTCGGAGGGCCTTTGATTACGGGGACGAGGTACTGCCTCCAAACACGCTGCGTTCAGGGATGCGCAGAGTTGCCTGGCTCTCTGTTGTTTTTCAGCACTGTCACAGAATTGCCGTGCTTGCGAGAAAAAACCCGAGAGCTCCTTCCGCAAAGAAGCTATGGGGATTGCTCTTTTGCAGAATTCTCCCTTTGTCCTGCGTGACCTCTTCATGCCTCCGTGCTAGACATTTCCCAGATTCCCAGATTGGTATGTTTCTATATCCAGTTACCCATCTGGTGCCTCTAAGTGCTATATCTGCTGACCAAAAGGTCGGCAGTTCGAATCCGCCAGCGGCTTGTTGGAAACTATGGGGCAGGTCTTCTCTGACCTATAGGGTCACTATGAGTTGGATCCCACTGGATGGCAGTGGATTTATTTTTTTTTTTTGTGGTGTTCGGTATCTCTGGTGGGCATCTAACGTTGTCAGTTGCCATGTAGTCAGCTCCCAACTCATGGCTACTCTCTGAGCACAAGAGACCTCCCTCCACCCCCACACCCGCACAGGAAAATGCTGTCCAGTCCTGCACCATCCTTGTAGCAGGCTGTGGACTGGATGATTATAGTCCATAGAGTTTCACTGGCTGATTTTTGGAAGTAGATTGCCAGGCTGTTCTTCCTAGTTTCTCTTCGCCTAGAAACTCCTCTGAAACCTGAGAGAGAAAGTGGTGGCTGAGCCCGAGGTCCCCTGGCTAGGAATCTAAACTGGTCTCCCAATTGGAAAGCAGTATTCTACACCTGAACCACCACTGCCCCCTATGGGTACCTAATAAACCAAACCAGCTGCCATGGAGTGGACTCATGGTGACCACATAGAACAAGATAGAATTTCTCCATAGAGTTTCTAAAGAGCACCTACAGGATTCAAACTGTTAAACTTTGTGGTTAGCAGACATAGCACTTACCCACTACACCACCAGGGTTTCCATGGGTATCTAATAGATATTTCAAATTAGTCCCCAATTTGCTGCTGTTGCATGTCCTACTTTCCTCATCTGAATAAAATGTTATTGTCACCCATTCAGTGCTCAAGCCAAAAACCTTCTAACAGTGCCTTTCTTCTTTCTTACCTCATGTATCCTGCTGAAAATTAGTTAATTCATCTGTCCTGTTGGCCTGACATCCAACTTGTGTCCTTAATCCATTTACATGCCTGCATCTTCACTGACCCCTTCATGGACATCTCTTACCCAGCCAACGGCTGCAGCCTTCTCGTTGGCTCTGGGTTTCCAGACTTGCCCCCTTTAGCCCATTCTCAACACATCTACAAGAATGATCTTTTTAAGGGAATTCAGGTCACTCCTCTTCTTTATACCCTCTGGTGGATTCCACTGCACGTGTAATAAAAATCATAACCCTGTTATGGACCTGCAAAGTCATATTACCTGTGCGTGACCTGCTGACTCTACCTCCTCTTATACCATCTATTCACACCTTTCATTCTAGACGACTGTGTTTTCTTGCTGTTCTCAATCAGCCTTAGTCCTCTGCACCAACAATATCCTTCTGCTTTTATGCCATCCTCACTGTTCTGCCATGAATAGCTCTCCTTATTATTCAAGTCTCAGCTGAAATGTTAACCACCTTCCTGATGATTTGGACCATAGTGGCCACCCAGTCACTCTCATGCCCCTCTATTTTAATTCTGTGTTAGGGCTAACAGCTGGCTACATGCATTTTTCTTGCTTGTTTGTTGGCTTAGTACCTTCCTTACTAGAATAGAAGCTCCATGAGGGGTAGGATCTTGTCTGGTTTGGATACGCAGCTACATTCTGTGACTAAAGAATGCCTAACACATAAGTGAGTAAATATTTCTTGAATAAATAAATGATTAGTAGTTGCCATCAAGTCGATTTTGACTCAGGATGTCCCCGTGTGTATCAAGTTTCACGGTGCTCCATTGGGTTTTCCATGGTGGACTTCAGAAGTAGATCACCCGGCCTTTCTTCTGAGGTACCTCAAGATGAACTTGAACCTCAAACCTTTTGGTTAGCAGCCAAACGCCTTAACCATTTGCACTACCCAGGAACAATTAAATGTGCAAATAAAATGTGAACCATTTAATAAGTTATTAATCAGTGGAAATACCACATCTCACCCTGCTGAGGTTGGACGACAGGTTCTACCTCTACTATGACCTTCCTTTTGACGTTAGGTGAATCATTTCTTCTCCCTGGGTATCAGTGTCCTCTTCTATAGAAGATTACTTCTTGGTGTTTTCCAGGTGAGTAACATTCTGCTGATATGTTTATTCTCACCCATGACTGTGCTTCTCACTGAGCAGGTCCTGAAGAATTTTTTTGAAATACTCTGAGTGGAAAATCTTCCTGCTTGCCGAAAGTTTTCTAGAGCTCTCAAACTGGTGGGAAGCACTAAGACTTGATGTTTCCTGTCCTTCGGACTAAACCTGCTGCTTTCGAGTTGATTCCAACTGATAGCAGCCATATAGAACAGAATAGCCTGAGCGTGGGCCCCTTGATGACAGGCACTGCCCCATAGGGTTTTGAAGGAGTGGCTGGTGGATTCAAAGTGCTGACCTTTTGAATGGTCAGCTGCTAGCCATTTGTACCACCAGGGCCCCTCATTCTGTCTATGTACTTTTTCTTTTGCTTCGCCAATGTTTTCTATTCATTTTTGTGTAAAAAATCATAACCTGAAGTTGATGGGGTTTCTTTTGGAAGTCTCAAGTGACACTGATGCTATCATAAAAGCAAGCTTACCCTCTTGAGGTGGCGAGTCCCTGAGCGGATGAGCCCTGTGTCCAGCTGTCTCTCCTCCACTTCTTTGGTAAGTGGTACCTGGCCTGAAAGCCTGGTTGCTGCTGTTTCAGAAACAGCTTAGGCACAGCGTATTCCTTCTGCCTTATTGTATTTTAGGTTTTATCTGAATGTGGTGACAATTACAGACCCAGACTCTTTCAGATGTTGAAGTGCTATTCATAGCTACCCAGTAAAGGTCACCAAATGAATACTTTGGCATCTGCTAAGAAGGGAGATTAGTGAAAGCCGCAACTCCGTGTTCACCCAGATCCCAGGATGTGGGAATGGCTTTATTCCCTCTCAATTCCTTTGTTACGTGGGGATTCTGATGTGCTCCTAAGATTTAAGTTCTTGAAAAGCTGTTTCATCAACCCTGTTGACTGTGTGTTCAGCTTCCCTTCTGCTCCCTCCCCTACATTTGGGTCAGCCTGTACCAAAAGAGAAGGTTATCCGGGCTGTTAAACCTTTGACTTGGTGTCTTTTGAAGAGCGCATTTTGCATTTTGTTATGTCAGGATTGTAATTAGATCCGTTAATTAAGGGAAGAATGAACTTTTCCCAAACTCTGTACCTGTTTGAATTTTTGATAAGTTTGCTTAGGTTGCTGCTGACCTTTGCTAAGGGGTATGCCACTGCTCATTAATTGGCAAATTTTAATGAGGAGAGTTGATAAATGTACTGCCCTTGACAATAAATAAAGCTGGCTACCATGCCAGGCCTGACCACCTTTGGCTGCTTCAAAGTGTGGGATGTTTCTTCACTGGTGTCTATTAAACTTGGGCCACTTCAGCTGACATTCTGCCTTGTGCCTGAGCGTGGGCCTCTTGATGACAAGAGGTGACTTCATTCATTGTCTCACTTTATCCTCATGGTGTCTCATTGTTGTGTTACTGCCTTGGGTAACTTCTTCATCCTTTGTCTGACTTTAAGAAGTGCTTATGGTGTTGTGGTTAAGTGCCTGACCACTAACTGAAAGGTGAACAGTTCAAACCCACCAGCCACTCTGCAGGAGAAAGATGTGGCAGTCTGCTTCTAGAAAGATCTATACCTTGGAAACCTTTTGAGGCACTTCTGTTCTGTCCTCTAAGGTCCCTATAAGTCGGACCACTTGCAGAATTTGTTGTTGGACTACTTATAACATTTTTCCAAACTATTGCTGAAGATAATTTGACATCACTGGTAGATGGTTCATTTGGGTAAATATTGTTCACATTTAATCCTCATTCTGATTGGTTCTGTCTGTTATAGAACTGCAAACCCATTGCTTTCAAGTCAATTCTGACTCTATAGGATAGAGTAGAACTGCTCCATAGAGTTTCCAAGGAGGGCTTGGTGGATGTGAACTGCCAACCTTTTGGTTAGCAAATCTAGCACTTAACTACTATGACACCAGAGTTTCCACCTGTTTTATAGAGGGGAGAATTGAGGCAGAGAGAATGTGGGTGTCCTCTGTGGAGTACTGTTCAGCAAACACTTCCTTAAGATGTCCTGATTATGGATCTCAAGAGAAACCTGGGCATTTGAGTACTGTTGTTTTTAGTTGCCATGGAGTCAGCTCCGACTCATGGTCACCTGATATATTATAAAGGGTCTTCCAGGAAGGATGGCCTATTTTTGACAGCTCATGGCAGCCACATTTGTGAAGTTATAGTGGCCATATTCATCACATTTTTTTGATTAGTCTTGACAAATAGCCTTAAAAAGTTATGTGATTCCAGAATGAGTAGAAATTACTAAAGTTTGTTATCAAAATGGGTGTTCCATTCACCAGACATTCTGTGCATTATGTGAAACTCACGATGTACATAATCGTCCCAAGAGAACATTTCAAATTGGAATACAAAAATTTGAGACAGCCAGATCTTTTGCCAATCAGACAATGCCTATGTGTCAATGAGCCTCATGTTCCAGTGAAAACATCACTACCATCTGTCAGAGTGTGTGTGAGAATCCATCCCAATCAGTTTCTTCCTGAGAACAAGAACTAGGCTTTTTGCCCACCACGGTTTGGAGGATTTTGCATCCAGATTTGAAGTTTTACCCTTACAAAACAGTTATAACTCAAGAACTGAAGTCAAGTGACCATAGATTTGCTGACTGGGCTCTGGAGCAATTGGAAGCTCACCCTGCTTTTGGCCAAAAAGCATCTTCAGCAACGAGGTCTGTTTTTGGATGAATGGTTTTGTTGACAAAGGTGTCGCGTATTGAGCCATGAAAATCTAATGGAGATGGAAGAACACCTACTTAATGCCCCCAAAGTTACCATTTGGTGTGGATTTTGGTCTGGCAGAATCACTGGCCCTTATTTTTCCCAAGATGAATGAGGAGAGGCTGGGCCTGTCCATGGCGAAAGATATTGGGCTATGATAACTAATTATTTTTGGCCTCATTTGGAAGGTGCCATAGTGGCCAATTATCTAAAGTTCCTTTTCACACATAATGCTATCAAATGTACTTCAAAATAATATAACCATCAACACTGTATCATTTACACAGCTTGCTTTATTCTGGTTCAAAGATACAACACCCTTACCGGAAGACCTCTTAGAATGAAGTGTGGCCTGTCCTACACCATCTTTGTGATTGCTGGTAGGTTTGCGTCCATTGTTGCAGCTGTTTTGTCTGTCTGGCTCATTGAGGTTTTCCCTCATTTTTGCTGACCCCTCACTGTACCCAACATGATGTTCTTTTCTAGAGATTGGCCTGTCCTGATGATACGTCTCAACTAAGCAGGTTGAAGTCTCACCATCCTCACTTATAAGAAACATTCTGGTATGCCTTGTGATCTGCTAGTGCTGGGAGCTACCCCTCTGGCCCTATTACTCTTGGAACCATGGACACAGATGGTCCGTACCATAAGAGAATTCACAAATCTGTACCATGGCCCTTAGTTCACGTATGAGAAGGGGAAAGAGCTTGCTCAAAGTTGTACATTAAGTTGATGATGGAGACAAGTCTAGAAGTCAGATTCTTGACAGGATTTCTGACTAAAAATAATAAACTAGGATTGTAGTTTATAGTTATAAACTAGGATTATTATAGTTTATAGTTATAAACTAGGATTGCAAGATAAACACTGTCTTCCACTAGGCATGGCCTTGCTTTCCTTTTGGGAGACTGAATAGTTGCTGGAATTGTCAAGGGGGATCTAAGAAGCTTTCACACTGAAGGTGGTATGTGAGTGGAGCCTTGAAAAATGATTTAGATTTCTGTTTTGAGATCTATGTGTCTTACCTCATCAAAGACCTGTTTCCCCTCTTGCTAAAAGTGGAGTGAAAAGAGAGCAGTGAACTCTCACAAATCTGTTTCTTAAACAGACCCTCATGGTGTTCTGCTTTTTTCTGAGCTCTGCTGCATGCAGAGTGACGGAAGATGTGCACTGTGTTTCCTACAAGTTCCTAAAAGAAAAGCCATAAATGTGATAAAGGGAAAAAAAAATAATAAAACTTGGAAGCACTGTGAATATCTCATTCCTACTCTGGGTGCTGAATAAATCAGCAAACTGGTGATAGCAGGCTCCGTAATCTTTGCAAGGAGAGGTATGTTTTCTCAGAGTTTTCAAGTTTAAACCCAAGAGATTCATAAAGCTGCATTGTTATTACAGTTGAAGCACAGTAGCACCATTGTCCAGGACAAGAGCCAAAAGTTTTTAGGATTGCTCAATCAATAGGCAAGGACCACATTTTAAAGTCATTGATGTGGTGTCTATTAAGGTTCATTAAAAACAGAAAAATAAAATAGTCCCCCCTGTTCCTGCTATCTCCAAATTCTTCTCCAAAATGGTCACAGGGTGTATGAAGCACTTTTTGTCCTAGCCAGCATTTTAGCTGAATTAATGGGGGTGACACATGTGCTATTGTCTCTTAACGCTGCGTGTGGTTTCTTGGAACTGAGCTTGGCATTTGGTGGGGCCATGTCTTAAACTGGATTCTCCCAGCAGTGGCTAAGAATAATCTTGATGAGTAGTGGATTAGGGAAGTGCTGTCGGGAAGCAGGAAGAGTGAGGAGGGAAGGAAAAAGTCCAGTGCAAATGTGTTCAAAGTCATTGCTACAGGTGATGGAGGTTCGATTCTGCTGGGAACTCCTGAAATGATTACAGAAGGCCTCCCAGAATTGTTCACCGAGTGGGAAAGATGTTGGAGCACTCCGCTGCGGATATCATCCCCCCGATTTTTAACAACTGTCTTGAGGGAGGAGGAGCAATAAATTTCTTGCACTTTTGGACTGTACTTTTATGTAGGCCAAGAAATGTCCTATGAATTAGGCAACCACAAAGAACAGAAAGAGGCCATAGTACTTGAGGCAGCATGCTACCTGTGAAGTTAGTGTTAAGAATTGAATTATGTCTCCCAACAATATTGTTGTAAATCCTTCTGTGCTTATGGCTATAATCCAATGAGTTGTCTTGGTTATGTTAATGAGGCAGGATTAGTATAGGGTGCATTTTCAGTCACCATCTTACAAAATAAAAAAGAAACAAATTAAGGAAGGAGACGTGGAGGAAGATAGATGTTAGGCCACATGAAGGTCACTGAGGAGCAGAAGCTCAAAAGGGAAAACGACCTTCCTGCAGAGGCAACAGCGGAAGAACGTCTTCCTCTAGAACTGATTTCGGACTTCAAGCCTTCTAAACATGAAAAAATAAATTTTTTGTTTGCTAAGGCCACCAGTTTCTGATATTTCTGTTATAGCAATACTGTGTAACTAAGACAATTCACCTAAACCCTCATGGAACTGCTTCCTGCAGCTGCCATTGAAATCATATGTTGGCTAAAAGAATATGAGTGCTGTAGTTAGGACCATAATTGTGATGAATCTGTTAGTATGATGTTGGCCTTTGGATGAATGGACCCAAATACTATGAGTAAATCAAGCCCAATAGTGGAAGAGATCACAGGGCAGATTTCCAGGTGAGATCCAGGCAAGCAGTCCAAGAGCAAAGATTGCTGTTGTCATTGGTTGCTGTCTAGTTGAGTTGACATTGCCTGGTCCTGTTGCATCTCTATGATCGCTGGTACGTTTGAATTCATTGTTGTGGCTGCTGTGTAGTGGTTCCAGTGACAGAGGTTCATCTTTCAGCAGTATGTCACACAACATTCTGTGTGATCTACAAGGTTTCCACTACCTGGTTTTTGAAAGAACATTACCAAATGTGTCTTAGTCTGGAAGCTTACCTGAAACTGGTTCAACCAAAGGTAACACTTTCGGTATTTGAAATGCTAGTAGCGGAGCTTCCAGAATCAAAGCAACACACAAGCCACCATAGCATGACTAATTTACAGATGGGTGAGAGCAAACAGAGGTCAGGTAAAAGGGGCAGCGTGGAGGCAGGAGTCTGGGAAAGTGCTCAGCAGTCAGTGCGTTGGGGTTAGTCCTTGGACTCAGTATCTTTCTTATTCCAGCCAATGAGCAAGGCTAGGAAATAGGCAAAAGTTCAAGGATCCAATTATTTTGACTACTACAGAAAATTAGGAAATCTTTTAGGAACAATGAAGATGTGTGTGTACTCCTCACATATAGCTCAGTTCTTTCCTATTTCTATACTTCCAGGTACAATGTTCCTTCTGCCTGCATGGTATCTGCAGATTATCCAGTTGATTTTTCTCCTTTAGGATTTAAATCTACTGCTACCCTAACTGGGAAACCTGGCCTAGCTTTCCATCCTCTTTCTACTGATCCTCATCTTAGCGTTTGCTGTACTAGCTTTTAGTAAATTTGTCTCTCCAAACAGAACCATGAGCTCTTCAGTGGCAAAGCCTATGTGTTACTCAACTCTTTGAGCCTCTTTCTTTTTTTTCTGAGTAGTAATCTCTTGTAGATAGAAAAATTAACTTGAAATGGATCATTTGACCTTAATGTAATAGCTAAATTTATAAAAGTTCCCTAGTAACTCTCAGCACTGTGCCTGGAATAAAGAAGGCTCCTGGAGGATGTGTGCTGAATAAAAGCAGGCACGAATGAGTGGAAACATGAATAAGTATACAAACTGAGGTACAAGCTGTAAGTTTGAACATGTGGAGTCCTAGAGTATTGAGTTACAGTTATTTAAAGACTTCCTGCCCAGGGTTGAGATTTTTTTCACTCCTAGAACTATTGTACTGGCACCAGGATTGGCATCAGAAGCCTTGTGGCTTAGTTTCTACTGCTTTCTATGTTCACATCTGGATTTTAGGGAAAATCTGACAGTACCCTTTGCCACTAAAGTCATTTGTAAGTTGTCCCAGCTCTTTGTATCAACTACTAGATTTGATCCTCAACAGAAAAGTCCATTAATACAGGGCTTCTGATTGATACAAAGATAAATAATTCCATTTTACATTAAGGAACTTGAGGCTCATTGAGGCTATAGAATTTTCTCAAAAGCACATGGTATGAAAATGGAAAAATGTATACAGTTGGGAAAGAGGGGAAGGGAACTGGACTTTTCTCTTTGAGTCTGTGGTGTGAAAAGGTGAAATTTTTCTGGGCAGTGGACCTCAAGGTCATCACTCTCTCCTTCTCTTTCTTTCATCTTTCCATATTATTTTCATTATTATTGTAACTGGGATGCCATGGTCTTTCCATGTGTTTTGAATGCAATGATTGCTGTTGCTTGCTTTAGTTGAGAGTAGACATTGTTTCATTTGTATATCTACCTACCCTCTGTCCTCATGCCATAGGTCCTATAGAAAGTAGGGACTCCACATTAATTAATTAAGCAATGGACATTTGGATTGTTTCTGAAATTTTGGGTGTAACAAATACTGTGACTATAAGCATTCATGTGCCAGTCTATATATGAACATATGTTTTCATTTCTCTGGCATATAAATGTGTGGAAGTGGAAAGGCCATATGGTAGATGCATATATAACATTTTAAGATATTGCCAAACTGTTTTTCAAAGTGATTGTGCCATTTTATGTGCTCACTGGCGGTGTCTGAGTTTCAGCTGCTCCAGGTTTCACTAGCATTTGATATTGTTAGTCTGGCTGTTCAAATGAGTGTGTGGTCTTTCTCCCTGTGATTTTATCTCCAATTCCCTAGTAAGTAATACTTCTGATCATCTTTTCATGTACTTAGTTTTTAACCTGTGTTTTATTTTTTGGTGAAGGATTTGGTCAAATATTTTGCTCACTTCTTTTTCTTTTCGTATGTATTTGTCCTCTTATTGAATACTTCATACAATTTGGCTACAAATCCTTTGGCTGGTCTATGTGTTGTGGATACTTTTTATCATGGTCTAGGGCTTGCTTTTTCATTTTCTTAACAGTAGTTTTTGAAGAGAAAATTTTTTAATTTTAATGAAGTTAATTTATTGTCTTTTTAATTCTATAGTTCATGCTTTTGTTGTCTTATATTAAGTAATATTTTCCAAACCCAAGGCTGCCACTATGCTTTTCTCCTATAGAAATTTTATAAATTTAGTTGTTACATTAAGCTCTATGATCCATTTCAAGTTAATTTTTCTGTCTACAATGGATTACTACTCAGACTATTGATACATGAAAATCGTAGGCGAATCTGTAAGTTATATTGAATGATAGAAACCAGACCAAAAAATGAGTTACTATATGGTTTCATTCCTATTAAATTCTAGAAAATACAAGTAAGTATATAGTGACTAAAAAAGAAATTAGTGGTTGGCTAGGGACACAGTTGGAAAGAGAGAGTGATATTTAGCACCAGGCAACTTTGAGGCGCAATGGAAATATTTATTCTCTTCATTGTAATGACACCTTCATGAGTGTACATCTTTGTTAACCCTGGTCAAGTTGTGTTATACAGTAGATATTAGGCAGTTTATTATGCATTAATTGTTCCTCAACGCTATAAAATTAATTAAGTGAATTGAAATAACCTTTCCTACGAGAGCTATTATTATCTGTTAATACAGCTACCCTGAACAACTTCAAAACTGAAACTAAGTAATAATTTTCCTGAATCACATCTAAGTTAGAAAGAGACTTTTTTTTTCAAAGACTGTTCTATTTTGCTGATGATCTTTTTCTAGTGTGGTCAGTTGTCCTTAAATAGAGAAGGAGCAGAAAGAGCATGTTTTATGGTCTCGTTGTCATGTGCTATCCTTTTTGGAATGGGTGTCTTTCTGCAGTTAGCCGGCGCTGGCAACTTTAGGAGTAAATCTTACCCTTGAACACGTTGGCACTTAGCACTGCAACATGTTGGGCAACAGCCATGATCCAGAGCTTTCCCTTAGAGCAGAAACTTCATCTGGAATTGTTAGAAGCTCATACGTTCTGAAGTCAGGTGCAAAGTCTACACCTAAGCAAAAAGAGAGCCAATACCTACAAATTTGGATTTGACTGTCCTAAAAGGAAGAAGTCTCATTGTCTCTCCAAACAATTCTAATATCCAGTTGAAACACATGCCAAGTCAAAAAGCTACTTGGATAAACTTGATCAGTCGTCTGATCTCTTGGAGCTTAGTTTGCTAACCTAAAGTACTGCCTTAATGAGTTAGATAATTTTTAGTAGTATTTTCTTACAATGCACTTCTAGAATTGGTTGCTGGAAGCCATACTGTGGCTCGTCCTTAACCTACCAAATGCAGCTGTATTTCTGTTCCAAATGTTAAATATTTAATCAACTCGAAGGTGAAACCCAAATGTAATTCATTAAGCAGCCTGGTGTTGAGTCGAACGTAACGGACATGAAAAATGCCTTTTCATTAGTGTCCATTGCCTTCATTGGCTCAAGAATTCTGGCTGGTGGAATGAATAGCAAAATTATTCTCTGTTGAAACAACCTGAATGTGTCTGAGTAAAAATAAAACAAAAGCCAGGGGGCTTTCCAATCGCCTTATACTAATTATGATGTATTGATTTTTCACGCTACATTAACATCTATGAGGCTCTCCTTCGGATAATCCAAATACTGAATGAATTTAATGAAAGTTTCTATTTCAAAGTGTGTGAAAAACTAAAGGTTGGAGAAAGGTGTATGTGCATGTGAGTGTCCTCATACACACACGAGGGCACACACAGAATGTGGAGACAAATACACATTTGCTAGAGTTTTGTATAGCAAGCATGGTGGGAACCCCTTTCTACCAAAGAATCCTTTGTATATTGTCTTAATTGATTTTTTCCTTTTTTATTGTGATTGAGTGAAAGTGTACAATCCAAGTTAAATTTACATGCCCGCCTACCTACAGCTCCTCCTTCTGCTCTCCTTGCTCGGTGACAGCACACTCCTTTCCCTTCTATACATGTCATATCCTCTTGACAATCTCCTGTCCCCTCCTCTCTACCCTCTCCTCTACCTTTTAGTAAGAGGCCAGTAGGACAGCATCCTATAGATGCACAGAACCATAAAGTGCACACACCATATGGTCACTATATGTTCCCGAGTCCAATCCATTCCTGTCCAAAGAGTTGATTTATGATCAAGGACAGCAGCAGGCTAGAGGCCATGCTCCCAGGGGAACCCCTAGGCCTTCGGACCATCAGTTGTAGTCTTTTAGTGGAGTTCTTGAGTTGCATCCCTCTTTTTCTTGTGTTGCTGCTGGGCCTGCACATTGTGTGCCCCATCACGGCTATTATTGGCTGAACACCGTCTGGTTCTTCCGGTTACATGCTGATACAGTCAGCCATTCCCATGGATCCTTCTAGGCTCTTTTTCCCTCATGTGTTTGTTGTCCTTTGTTATTTTTTCCTTTGATCATAGGTCTTACAACATTTGATCTCTCCAAAAATATCAGTAACTAAATTTATAATGTTATATTTTAAACACTAAAAATATGGCTTTCATATTTTCTATTATCTAAGTTAGAGAAAAATCCAAAAGTTTAGATACTAGTTAATATTTCATTAATCACAGGGAGTTTATGAAGCTAAGATCAATGAAAAGAGGAAAGGATGGAAGGAAAAACATCAAGCACTGTC
Organism: Heterohyrax brucei; assembly: GCA_028571685.1. Classification (NCBI taxonomy): domain Eukaryota; kingdom Metazoa; phylum Chordata; class Mammalia; order Hyracoidea; family Procaviidae; genus Heterohyrax; species Heterohyrax brucei. Next base: position 64,280,150 of record CM053161.1, on the reverse strand, counting down.
ACAACGCTTTCTATATGCTGGACACCTGACTGGGGCATTACTTCTGTAGTAACCAGCTCTCAGCAGTCTCTAGACAACGTTACCCTATGCTGAGATGCTGAAATGTGGTGATCGTAGGCTAGTGAAGTTGGAGAAAGCACACCATTATGTGGAGTGTGGCTGCCTTCTGATGGGGACCTTTGCCGTAGTTTCCAGCCTCAAGTCCTCAGAGAAGGGCACACTTGTTTCTTTCTTACCCCGAGGAAGACAGGTCCTCCTCTTTAATTTTCCAGAGCAGGGGTTGGCAAACTGCAACCTGTGGGTTAAATCTGGCTTGCTACCTGTGCTTGTATAGCCTGGGAGCTAAGAATGGATTTTACATTTTTAAAGGGTTGAAAAAAAAGGAAGAATATTCCTTGGCACATGAGCATCTTATTAAATTAAAATTTCAGTGTTTCTCAGTGAAATTTTATTGTGATACAGCCATGCTCCTCCGTTTATGTATTTATGGTTGCTTTTGTTCTGTGACAGCAGTTAAGTGGTTTCAGCAGAAATAGCATGGCCTGCTGTTTTAGTCATCTGGCACTGCTCTAACAGGAATACCACAAAGTGGATGGCTTTCACAAAGAAAAGTTTATTCGTACACACTCCAGTAGGTTACAAGTCCTAATTCAGGGTGTCCATTTCAAGGAAGGGCTTTCCTTCTGTCTACTCTGGAGGGACACCCTTGTGTCACATGAGTCTTCAGTCAGGGAACATCTTGGTGCAGGAGCCTCAGCTCTGGAGGACGTGGTCTACTCTGGGCGCTGCTTTCTTGATAGCATAAGGTTCCCAACTCTCTGCTTGCTCCCCTCTCTTTTTATCTCCCATAGAACAAAAGGATGAAAGGTGGTGCAGGGAAACTCTCTTAGCAAGAGTGTTGCAGTCGCATCCTAATCCTCTTTTAACATAAGCATCCTATCTGTTTGCCATGGGTGGAGATTAGGATGTTTACCATAGGAAAATCAGAAAATACTAGGATTGATGGCCCAGGCAAATGGCTACACTCAGTTTTTGGGGGAAACAGTTCAATCCATGGCACCCACAAAGCCTAATGTTTGTTATTTGCTGCCCAGCCCTTTGTGGAAAATGTTTGCAAAGGCCTAAATCATAGCAGAGATTTTACTGTAGGTTGATAAAAGAGAAGAAGTAAAACTTGGAAAGAAATTGACAGTTTTTGCCCCATCAGAAGTCTTTTTCCAGATGAACTTTCTGCCTCTTTGTGGAACTGTGTCAGCGTGGCCTCGAGTAGCCAAATGCTAGATGAACTGACCTGGGTTCTTAGAATGCAAGAAAAGAAAATAATTCTCTTTCTTAAAGGGGCTCTCCTGAATTCCTTTTCTTTTTTTAAATTGTATTTTACATGAAAGTTTGTAGAGCATATTAGTTTTTCCCTAAACAATTAATGTGTATATTGTTTTGTGATGCTGGTTGCCAACTGTAACACTGTGTCACTCCCCTTCTCAACCGTGGGTTCTCCATTACCATCTTTCCTGTCCCCTCCTACCTTCTAGTCCTTGCCCTTGGGTTGGTGTGCACATTGAGTTTCATTTTGTTTTATCGATCCGTGTAATCTTTGGCTGAAGGGTGAACCTCAGCAGTAACTTCAGCGCAAAGTTAAAAGAATGTCAGTGGGCCATACTCTCAGTGTTTCTGCAGTCTCTGTTAGACCATGAAGTCTAGTCTTATTTTGTGAGTTAGAATTTCGTTCTACATTTTTCTGTAGCTCTGTCTGGGACCCTGTATTGTGATCCCCATAGAGCAGTCAGTGCTGGTAGCTGGATACTACCTTTTTTTGCTTTTTTTTTTTTTTTTTTAATTACTCACAGGTGATTCCCAGGTTATGAAAGAGATCTGTTCCTAATCTGTCTTTAAGTTGAATTTGTATGTAGATTGAAACAGGTACATGTGGTTCTTACTAGTGTTTGTTTTCAGAAGTTTGTCTTAGTGTATAGAATACATTTCACCCTTCCATGCATGTGCAGTACTTGAGGAATACTTCCAAACTGCTTATTATTTTCATGAGCATCAAAGTAGTGACTGGTTCTTTATTATGAACTACTGTATTTAACTCAAATTTTTGATACAATAAGCTTCATGGCAGCCCTTTCTTAAGCATGAGTTGTCCATAAACCAGTCTTCTGTAACCTACGGATGGCCTCTATTGTGGTGAAAAAATGCACAAAACATAGGCCAATGCAACAGTTTCTACATGTGCCATTCATGACATTGATGATACTCTTCATGTGGCATAATCCTGTAAATCTCCACCCGTAACATAAACTCATTGCTGCCCATGTGAGAACTCCCCTTTCTTCCTCCCTCCCATGACTGGTCACTATTAATAATCTTTGGCTTCTATATATTTGCTTATTTAATGCTGGTAAGTTCATACAGTATTTGTCTTTTTTGACTGACTTATTTTGCTCAACATATTGTTTTCAAGGTTTATCTATAGTGCAGCATGTGTTAGGATTTCATTTCTTTTTATGGCTGAGTAGTATTCCATTGTGTACCGCATTTTGTTTATCCATTTATCTGTTGATGGATGTTTTGATTGTTTCCACCTTTTGGCTATCATGAAAGATGCTGCAATGAACATTTGCGGACAGGTTTCTGTTAGAGTTCTTGCTTTCACTTCTGGGTATATGCCTAGGATTGGGATTGCTGGATCGTATGGCAGTTCCATGCTCAATTTCTGAGGAACCGCCAGCTGTTTCCCTCAGCAGCTGTACCATATTGCGTTCCTATTAGCTAAGGGTAAAGGATCCAGTTACTCCACATCCTTGCCAACAATTATTGTTTTCATCTTTTTGATTATTGCCATTCTAATGGGAGTGAGATGGTATCTCATCATGGCTTTGATTTGCCTCTCTCTAATGGTTAATAAAGTTGAACAGCTCTTGATGTGCTGTTGGCCATGTGGATATCTCCTCTGATGAAATGTGTTAATTCCTTTTTTCTTGCCCCCAAATGTCTTCTTTCTAGGATGACAGACTGTTAAGATATTTTTTTGCTTTAGGAAAATCTCTCCTGTTTACCTACAGGTGTTTAGTCTGGTCTTGTGATTCCTCCAAGACAACTGCACAATGAGCTCATGTCAGTCTACTCCCCACAGTCTCCTTCATTTAGCATTTTGATCTAGATGAGACTGTAAGATTTGACAGCACACCTTTTTTGTCTCTCTAAATAAAGGGATCAACAATCTTAGGCTATAATCCTATGCAGAGTTGCACTTAATGAGTGTGTTCTTCTGAAAGATGGGGACAGTTTTACTCACTTGTTGAGTCTATCACAACAACAGAAGAATTAGATAAGCTGCCCAAAGTCACTCAGGGCATAGAGGACAGAGCTGGGAGTTGAACCCAGTTCTTTCAAATCTAAGCTTTCTCTTTTTCTAATTCCTTCTCAAAATCTGAGGAAAAATATTGAATTAACCTGGGAATTTCATCAAGACTAAATGTATGACTTGCACAAATTTTTTGGAAAGTGGCTGTATCCATGATTTCTATGTTATGATGCCCTAAATTGGGGATCTTGGAGAATGGTTACCAGCTCAGGCTCTGGAATTATATAGATCTGGATTTGAAGCATCATTTTGACACTTATTAAATGAAGAGTGTCTCTCGAGAATATCTCTTTACATTTGTGAGGGCCTCGTCTGCTAAATGAGAATGATAGTGACACTTACAGGTACCAGAAAAACAAAAAACACAGAAAGTGAGAAAACAAACCACCATTGCTGTCAGGTTGATTCTGACTTGTAGTAACCTTATAGGACAGAGGAGAACTGCCCCATTGAGTTCCCAAGAAGTGCGGGGTAGATTTGAACTGCTGACCTTTTGATTCGAGTTGTAACACTTAACCACTGAACCATCAGGGTTTCCACTTATAAGAAAGTTGTAAAAAATAGATAACAGGTATAAAGCATTTGTTACATGCTGACATGTAGTGTGTGTTCTAAACATTTGCTGTTATTTTATTCCCAACTGAATAAAAATGAAATTCCCATATAATAATGGTTTATTTTCTCAACTATGGAAGGCCTATTTCTCGAATATTATTTCAAGTTTTAATTTTTTTTAAAGTATGATTAAACTCCTTTTATATCTTGCTGCCTTCAAAAAGCCTTTCAAAAGCATCTGTAGGCTGCCCTGGGAAGGGACACTTGGACTATGTCATTGTGACAACTACCGGTGTTCTTTGACAAGGTCCTGAGGGTTGAAGATGTTCAGGGAAAAGGTGGCTTCAGAACGTTCTTCACGATCCATTAGTCACAGATCATTAGCGTGGCTCAGAAGTGCAGTGACACACTAGTAGGAGTTTGTACCAGCAGCAGCCCACAAGAGCCTATTCTTGACACCACAGACTCTGAACATTTTGGTTCTAAGAAGTGCAGTGATAGTTGACACTTTTCAGAGAACAGGCTGAACAAGCTACTCTATATGTAGACATCAAGAGATGTACTTTTAAAGTTTTTAAATGTTTCTGTGTGAAACATTCTTCGGTTATGGTAAAAAAGCCCTGTCTGCATAACTGTGCTGTGTAAGAATATTAGGAGATGAGATGGATTCTGTACATTAGATAGTGGGCATGTCTTCACAAAGCTCTGCTGAAATATCTACATCTATATCCACATACTTAAGTATCATTATCAGTGAGGCCCATTTATTTGTACCGCACTGTGCTGGACCAACAATGCATCTAAAAATGGATCCTGGCATTAACAGTCAGTGATTTCTCTTTAATGGTTATTTTCAAACCGTTTCTCTCTTGTTGAACAGTTACCATGACATACTGTAGGTGGGGTTATCATTCTATCTAAGGATGTATGTGAAAAGAAAAATGTAAGAGATTTTAGCTACTGCTTCTCCTTCAAACTTTCTTCTGTAGAGTAAAATGAAGCTCACGAATATCAAACGGTGTATGTAAATGTTCATACAGCTAATCTGATGGAAAATGCTGAGGATGGAGGGGAAAACTTCCTTACTATTGCTTGACTAATAGTTTTAGCCAGTCAGTCTGATTATTGGTATTGTTCTCAAAAAGGAGTCAGCCCCCAAGGCAAACTATTTGTTTCTTGTCTGTCAGATTGTCAGGAAAAAAAAAATCAATAAATAATATATGAAGACTACCTTTATTTAGTGGGAACAAATGTCATCAATGATACAGTATATTTGCATTTTATGAGCTGTACTAACTACATGACTTCTTCCAAATCTCCATGTTTAGTCAGTTCCAGTTTCGTGGGTCATTATTTAACCCAAGCTTTTTAGATTCTGGCCTGGATGACGACCCTTTCCTCTTCACTTGTATTTGGACTATGAAGTGAAACATCTTCCCTGAGTAGAGAACATGTCAGCTCCAGAAAGCAGGTGCTAATGACTCCAGTCCTTTTATTTCAAGGTTCACACTGATGTGCAACAAGAGACAAGGGCTGGGTGTGAGAGCTAACATGACGTAGGCCTTTCAAATTAAAGGCGGCCAAAACTAGATCATCTGTTGGGCTGCGCAACACACTTGAATCTGACTTGCTTATGGAAATGGCAGATCCATCTCCCTGCCCTGATCTTTTACTGTTAATGAGTTATCTTTGACATTCTAGTAAAACCACAGAACAAAGAACAAATCACTGAAAACTTCTGTCAGACACAAATCGCTGTCTTCAAGTCCATTCCAACTCTCAGCGATTTTCTTGGATGGAGTCGAACTGCCTCTCAGGGTTTCTAAGTCTGTAAGTTTTATAAAAGCAGACTCCCACAGTGTGGCAGGTAGATTTGAACTGCAAGTGTTTCGGTTAGCAGCTGATTCTAAGCTCTGTCGGTGTCTCACTACCACCACCCTAGTTCGATACCTTCCCGTTTCATGTCCCCTCTGCTCAATGTCCTGTTCTCCCCAGCAGTGCTCTTTCTCCCTACTGTATCATTTCCTGCACAGTAGCCAGACCCTTTTTTCAAAAAAATTGTGCTTTAGGCAAAAGTTTACAGAGCAAATTAGTTTTTCATCCAACGGTCAATAACACAAATTGTGTCATGACATTTGTTGCAAACTCGCCAATGTGTCAGCACTCTCCCTTCTTCGCCTCGGTTCCCTGTTTCCATTCGTCCAGTTTTCCTGTCCCTTCTTGCCTTTGCTTTTGGACAGGTGTGCCCATATGGTCTCATACACCTGACTGAACCGCAAGCATGTTCCTTGTGTGTTATTGTTTGTTTTATAAACTCTTTTAATCATTGGCTGAAAGGTAGACTTCAGGAGTGACTTCAGTTCTGAGTTAAAAAGAGTACAGTCAGAGCATTTAATAGGCATTTTTGATCATGTCACCACACTGCTAAAAAAATCTCAATGGCTTATTCATGCCATTGCAGTAAAATTCCAAATACTTAATGTGGTGCAGAAGACCCCATATAGTCTGGCCTCCACCTGTGCCTACAGCCTCATTTCCTGTCCTTGTTGCCTCACCGTGCTCTTCCAACACCAGCCTTCTGCTGTTGCTTTAACTTGCTGAATTTTCCTGCTTTTCTTTCATTGCTTTTTTGGTCCATGTTAGGTTTCAGAATCTAAGAGGCCTTCTTTGACACTTCTTTACACCCCAGCTACACTACTAGGCAAAGTAGGTTCCCCTTCTTTCCTCTCGTGACATCCTGCTGTTTTTCTTCACTGTACCTCTTTTCCTTTGTTAAGGCTATTCCTGACTGTCTTTTTCCTACTAGCTATGGGTCCCATGAGGACGTAGACCAAGTTTCTTCATTCAGTGCCATTTTCCCAGTGCACTGCAAGAATTTGGCAAAATGCAGGACTTTAATTAATAATAAATGAATGAATTTTTGGACAATTAGCCACAAAATAGATTGTTTCCTTTTGATTAATTCTAGAAAATTGCACCCAATTATGCAATCAGAAAATCTTACTATTTTTGGCACCTATTAAATTCTTTTCGAAAATTAGATGCTGTCATTGCAATCACCATTATCATCATTGCTGTTGTCTTAGTACTCTTCCTAGATCTTATCAGTTGACTAAGTTGGCTGTCAGGTGGAGTTTCCAAATAAAAAACAAGTTGACCAGCTAAATTTGAATTTTGGATAAATAAACAATTTTGAGCATGTGTGTCCCATAAATGTAATGTCAGATGTAAGACATATTAATACTAAAAAATGGAATTTTTATTTGCTAAATCTGGCAAATTAAAATTTGCCAAAATTTGTCCCCAAATTTATCCTACTACAAGGAAAATGTCATTTGGATCTTCCAGGCAGTCCAATTTTGTGAGGTTTATGAACATCCCAAAAGGGAGAGACACCAAAAGAAATGAAACTGTGGAAATCTTTGTGAAGGGAGTATGAACCCAATTTGTCAATCACTGCTACTGTGTGAGAGCGTTAGGACAATGACTTCAGTGTAAGGGCCATGCTATGTTGATTGCTACAGGAGAAGTTGAAAAGACCAAAACCAAACCCACTGCCACTGAGTTGATTCCAACTCATAGCAACCCTATAAGGTAAAGTATAACTGTTGTATTGAGTTTCTAGGAGTGCATGATGGATTTGAACCACCAGCCTTTTGGTTAGCAGCTGTAGCACTTAACCATATGCTACCAGGGTTACGGGATATGGAAATTTGATCACTCAAGATAAGTTGACGTGATCTTTATTATCCAAATCCCTCAGCTGGAAGTCCATTTTAAGTAACAGAATCAGTCACAAAAACACTATGGTATTGAACAACATCATTAATACCACACCCAAGTGAAATTTTTCTGAAGATAATGTAAAGATGGTTGCAGCAATACACTGACAGGGAACTGCCAGAAATTCAAGCTGGATTCAGGAGAGGATGTGGAAACAGTGATGTCATTGTTGATGTCAGATAGATCTTGGCTGAAGGCAGAGAATACCAGAAAGATGTTTATCTCTGTTTTATGGACTATACAAAGACATTCCACTGTGTGAATCATAACAAATTATGCATAACATTGAGAAGAATGGGAATTCCACAACACTTAACTGTGCTTCTGTGAGACCTGTTCATAGACTAATAGGTAGTCATTTGAACAGAATAAAAGGATAGTGTATGGTTTTAAATCAGCAAAGGTGTGTGTGTGGGGGTTGTATTATTTCACTATACTTACTCAGTCTATATGCTGAACAAATAATTCAAGAAGCTGGACTGTATGAATAGTGTGGCATTGCAATGCAGGGAGACTAACAACCTGAGAAATACTGATAACATAACCTTGCTAGTTGAAAGCAAAGAGGATCTGAACCACTTACTGATGAAGATCAAAGACCATTAGCCTTCAGTATAGATTACACCTCAATATAAAGAAAACAAAAATCCTCAAGACTGGACCAAGAAACAACATTGCGATAAATGGAAATGAGATTGAAGTTGTCAAGGATATAATTTTACCTGGATCCACAATCAATGCCCATGGAAGCAGCAGTCAAGAAATAGAGGGATGTATCATATTGGGCAAATGTTCTGCAAAAGACTTTCAAAAAAGGTGTGAAGCAAAGATGTCACTTTGAGGAGTAAGGTATGACTGACCTAAGCCTCAATATTTTCACTCACTTTATTTGCATGTGAAAACTTGACAATGAATAAGGAAGACAGTAAAATGATTGATGCTTTTGAGTTATGGTATTGGTGAAGAGTACTGAATGTAGTGCCAGAAGAATGAACATATCTGTCTTGGAAGAAGGCCAGCCAGAATGCTCCTGGGAAGCAAAGATGGCATGACTGCTTCTTACATACTTTGGACAAGTTGTCAGGAAAGATCATTCCCTGGAGAAGGACATCATGCTTGGTAGAGTGGAAGGTTAGAGAAAAAGAGACGAGATGGATTGACCCAGTGGCCTCAACAATAGGCTTAAGCATAAAAACTATTGTGGGCATGGTGCAAGACTGGGCAGTGTTTCGTTCCATTGTTCATATGGTCACTACGAGTTGGAATTGACTCAACAGCACCAAACAACAACAACTGGCAGGGCCCATAGACTTTTGCTTGCTCTGGACCCTGCAACTGGCTCCTGTTCATCTGACCTCAGCTTCTTGGGACTTGAGCTAGTAGCTCTCATGCTGGTCTTAGAAGTCATCAGCCTCCATGATCTGGATCTTGGGTTTGCCGGCACCTTGCAGCCAACGTGAGCTTGACTCACAGATTGGAAACTTTCCAGCCTCTGTAATGGCACGGACATGGTGCAAGACCAGGCAGTGTTTAGTTCTGTCGTGCACGGGGTCACTATGAGTTGGAACTGACTTGACAGCACCTAACAGCAACAGCAATACAATGGCATGAGCCACTTCTGTGATTTCTCTCTCTCGCTATATAGATGGATGCTTCACTGATTTTGCTTCTTTAGAGAACCCAGCCTAAAACACCCTCCTTTTCTGTTTCCCTACCAGTAACAAAAACTTTCTCCATGCTTTTAAGACATCCCACATTCCTTCTTTTCCTCTGATATTATGGGCTGCTTTTCGTAAGATGCCCTTTCAGGTAGTCCTCCTCTTCCCTGCCAGATGTTGGGTCAGACAAAAGGCTGACACTTTGATTTTTTCTTCTCTTTTTCACTCTAGGTGACATCATCTGTTTCCATAGCTTTAAATTCTCTCTGTCTATTTTTTATTTCTAAATTTTACTTGTTTTGTTGTTGAGATTACACCAGTTCAACAGTTCCTACATGTATAATTTAGTGACATTGATTATATTCCTCAAGTTGTGTACCATGCTTGCTCTCCTTTTCTAAGGTATTCTTCACTCATTAACATAGACTCGTGACCCTGTAAGGTTCTTATCTAATCTTTTGAGTTGCTGTTGTCAGTTTGATTTCATATAGATAGTTCTGAGAAGAGTGTTATTCCCAAGGAAGGCTGTCATGGATTGAATTGTGACCCCTCAAAATATGTGTAGCCATGTGGCTGGGCCATGATTCCAAGTGTTTTGTGATTATCTTCTATTTTGTGATTTTCCTATGCTATATGTTAAAAGATTAGAGTGGGACTGTAAATACCTTTATAGGATTACCTCCCTGCTCCACTGTAAAGGGAGTTTCCCTGGAGTATGGCTTGTACCACCCTTTATCCTTTCATCCTGCAAGAGATAGAAGGAAAGGGAAGCAAGCAGAGAGTTGGGAACCTCATACTACCAAGACCAAGAGCAGAGCACGTCCTTTGGACCTGAGATTCCTGTGCTGAGATACTCTCCTGGAACTTGGACTCAGTCTGCTGGACTGGGACAGTTTCTCCTATTGAATGGATGTGTAACTCGTAAGTGGTTTTGTGGCTTGCCAGACTGTCTCAATAAAGTTTCTCTTCATGAAACCATCCGCTCATGGTATTTTCTGTTAGAGCAGTACCAGATGACTAAAACAAAGACCTTTTTAACTAGTTAAGTTAAACTGTTTTTCAGTTTTAAGATGACTTTGGGGGATATTTTTGGTTAAGGATTAAAGATTATCTCAGGGCAGTAGCTCTCGATAGATCCAGAAAATCTGGTTTCTGTGAGAATTTGAAATTCTGTTCTGGATTTTCCTTCTTTTGATCTGGATTCTTCCATGGAAATTTTGATCAACATTTTCATCAGTGGTAGCCAAGCACCATCCAGTTCTGTCTCAATGCAAAGGAGTCAGTTATTCATGGAAGCAATTAGTCCTGCATTCCATGTCCTCTCCTTCTTCCTGACTTTCCTTTTTCCTCTGCTCCAGGTGAACAGAAAACAGTTGTTGTGCCTTGGATGGCTGCTTGCAAGCTTTTAGGATCCTAGGCACTATGCAATGAACTAGGAAACAGAACTGAAGCACTAAACATGTTACTAGGCTGATTAACTGGGATGGCCGATGAAACCATGACTCCAAACCTCCAAATCAGGGAACTGAATCCCATCAGGTTTTTGGTTGTCAGGAGTGACTCTTTTTAAATTTTTGGTGTTGTTGCAAATATAGCCATCATACAAATTTTGCCAATTCAACTTTATATTGTATTGATGGCAATACAGTAATTGGCTGTGCAACCCTGCCCTTAATCGATACAATTTTCCTCTCCCTTCTGCCCCTGCTAACCAGTAATAAACTTTGGTTTCTATACACTTGCCTTTTCTATTCAGCTAACTTAGGTCATACAGTATTTATCCTTTTGTGGTGAATATTGCATATTGTGTAAATATTGTGGTAAATATTGTACCCTTAGGTCACACAATACTTAACCTTATTTTGCTCAATGTAATGATTTCAAGCCATCTGTCTTCTTAGAGTGCTAAATTTACACCTCCGGCTTGGAGCTCATCAGAATATGAATGAATGAGTGATACCACGCTTCTCTTTACACAGGAAAGACACAGGAAGGCAAATGAGGGTGCCCAAAGGCTCTCACCCTCAGCCTGTCATCTCCTGCCATTTTCATCCCTTCTTTGTGGCTAGAAAAATATCGTTGTTTGGACTCAAAGTCCACAGACTGCTGTGGTTGATATACAGAAAGTATTTTATATATAAATTGCTCCCTCCTCCCCCAAAGTGCTCCTTTATGTCTTACATTGGAATGCTGCTACTGATGCCAAGACTTCAAACAATTTTATGAAAATTTGAATTAAGAGTAGGAAATGAAAGCGGCTCATTGCAAATTGGCTTCTCTGCCTTCCTAGGAGTCAATTTCTACTTTCAAATACTTTGGAAAACCATAAGTATTACTTTTTTGGTTATTACATATATGAGTGACATTAGAATTTCAGGTTGTATTTTCCCAAGTTTTGTGATTTAAAGCCTGAGATGTTTATTGTGGTGTGTATGGTTGTTCAGATTGGGAAAGACATCTGAAGAATTACCCCTCTCCTGGGAAAATAGATCAGATCAATTAGTATATATCAACACACAATATGGCCTGGTTTATGTGGATCATATACTGGATTGATAGAAGTGTTTCATCTTCTTTTACTTTATGCTAGTTTTTTACTGGTTATTTAGACTTGTCTTTTTCCACCTTAGGTAGTGATATCTGCAGTGGTTTAATATATTAATGGTTTACTGGGGCACTAAAAATTTAAGTGTTAAACAGAGCTCATGGTACCGGAGTGTCCCCTTTAACCAACAATTATGAATAGAAAAGTTTTTTATGTCAGAACAGACATGATCGTGTTATTAAGCATGCTTTTACTGATGCACAGTACTTCAAGGACATTCCACACGGGGTAAAACATGTAAGACTTTCCTGACACACACACACACACACAAACACACACACACACACACACAAACACACACACACACACACACACACACACACACACACACACACACACACCCAGCGTTAGGAGTTTCCTATTCAGCATTAGTGCAACCTGAGCAGCATGTACACTCTGGGGCTGACTCATGTAATCGTATATTTCTTTCTGGTAGATTCTAGGTTCTCCTCAAATGACAGACTGTGTCCGGCCTTCTTTTGTATCCCAGTATGCAGCATAGTTCTTGGCACGTAGATGGAGCTCCCGTTAAGCTTGTTGACTGAGCTTAAACCAGATAGAACACAGTGTTTTCAAAATAATTTCTAAGGCAATGATAGAATGTCCGCAAACAGAGAAAGGATGTATTGTTCTCCAGAAAAATGAGTTTTCTGGTTCTCACATAGGGCAGTGGTTGGATGGACCTAACAGATGGGATTGGAGTATCACTGGCTTGGATGGGGGTGACAAAATAGTGCTGTCATTACCATTAGGGGGTCATGAGGGCACTGCTAGGAAATTAGGGTACTGTGATTCGAGACGTGCATCCCCGGACCCAAATATAACACATGGATTACAAGCAAATGGGGGACCCTCATCAACGACAAAATGAATAAGTCAGTCATGGAGTAGTCACACTCCCATCACTGAAAGTGAACAAGCTATAGCCACATAGAAGAATATAGGTGAATCTTATAAACTTAGAGATCATTGCGTGATTCTGTTTATATGAAGTTAAGAAAAAAGGAAGTAAAGCTAATATGTGATGCTAGAAGTCAGCACAATATGTATAAGACTAACAGGTAACTTGAAAGCAGCACAGTGGACTTCTGGGCACTGTACAAGGCTGTGTTGTCTTTGTTGCTGGTCATGCAGAAACATGCTTTGTGAGCATTTATCAACATGTACATCTATAACCTGTGTACTTTTCTGTCTGTTACACATCAATACAAAAACAAACAGATCAATAAGAACAAACAAAACCCAACCTGTTGTTGTTGAATTATTTTAGCAACTCCATGTGTTACATAATTGAATTGTTCCATAGGGTTTGCTTGGCTATATTCTTTTTAAGTTGAACTTTAAGTGAAAGCTTACAGTTCAAGTTTGTTTCTCATACAAAAAGGTATACACACATTGTTACGTGATCCTAGTTGTTCTTTCTGTAATGTGACAGCACCCTTCTCCTTTCTATCCAAGGTCTTCTGTGTCTGTTCAACCAGCTCCTGCCCCTTTTTGCCTTCTCATTTTTCCTTTGGATAGGAGCTGTCCATTTAGTCTCATGTAGTTGACCTAAGAAGCACACTCTTCATGAGTATCATTTTATGTCTTATCATCCAGTGTCATCTTTGTCTGAAGAGTTGGTTTCAAGAATGGTTTTGATTCTGGGCTAAGACAGAGTCTGGGGGCCATGTCTTCTGAGGTTCCTTCAGTCTCAGTCAGACCATTAAGTCTGATCTTTTTATGAGAATTTGAATTCTGCAGTCCACTGGCTCTATTTTTTTTATTATGATTAAGTGAAAGTATACAATCCAAATCAATTTCGCATGCCCACCTATCTGCAGCTCTGTCTGCTCTCCTCACACAGTGACAGCATAATCCACCTTTTCACCGTGTATTTCTAGTATCCTCTTAACAAGCACCTGTCCTCTCCTCTCCACCCTCTTATCTCTCATCTAGAAAGAAACCTGTAGGACAGCCACCTATAACTATAGAACCATTGAGTATATACATCATATGGTCACACTGTGTCCCGAATCCAGTCCATTGTTGTCTGAAGAGTTGACCTAAGTACTGATTTCTGGTCAGGGCCAGCAACAGATCTAGGGGCCATGTTCCCAAGGGACCCTCCAGGCTCTTGGACCATCAATTATGGTCTTTTAGTAGAGTTCTTGAGCTGCACCCCTCCTTTTCTCATGTTGCCTCAGGGACTCTACATTGTGTTGTTGTGGCTGCCTTTGGTGGTGGCCAGGCAACATCTGGTTCTCTGGTTTCACCTCTGGCTCTGTTTTTTATGGAAGCAGATTGCCAGGCCTCTCTTCTGAGCGCCATTGAGTGGATTCAAAATACCAGCTCTTTGGATAGTAGCAAAGAGCAAACCATTTGCACCACCCAGGGACCTTTACCCAGACATGAAAATTAAAACAAGTCACTGAAATACATTGTGATCATGGTTAGAGAACACTCAGGATTTCTGGAATCTACTCAGAAGTAGAGACAAGGCATGCCAGAGGAGATCAACTTGGACAGGCACAAGGATCTGGCAATAAATGACCAGGGTTATTTCAGCTCTGTTATACTCAGGATCCTGAGTTTTATCCTTTTTCATCAAGCTTGAAGCCTTCTCAATACCAGGTAAATAATAAAGACTAGCCTGTTACAGGGCCACATTAATGAGGAGGCTTTAAAAGTGATTTGGAATTTCCATTCCGATTATGCAACCATGCCAAGTTATCACTTTTACTTGTTTTTCCAGGGTCCTTGGCAGAAAGTGACACAAGTCTGGAGTTGGCTCTGGACCCCTCCCTTTGCTGCACTCGGTTTTCAGGAGTATCTGTTATCTGTTGTTGAGAACTCATTTTCATAATCACACAAAAGCTTGGTAATAATTAGAAGAAGTTAAAAAATGTTTACACCAGAGCTGTGCCCAAGTTACGTCCAAACTATTCAGAGGAGGGGGGATAAGTAGCGATCCTTTTACACCTTTATATTCTAGCCAAATGAGTTAGAATCAGTCCTTTCTCTTCCATGCAGGAGTCGAGTTCAAAGGGGTGAAATAGGTACTTTTCTCATCCTTTAACACAGACTAAAAATAACACAGGATTTGTGATATTGGTCTATTGCCTACTAGAAAAATCATGCTTTAGTAGGGAAAATCACCCTTTCTAACTCTTGTGTGTGAGTGTGTGTGTGTGTGCGTGCGGTGTGTGCATGTCATGTGGGACTGCTATGGAGATTCCATTGGAGGAGTCCTGGTGGCTTCGTGGTTGAGAGCTCAGTTTGTGTTTCAATCATCTAGCTGCTAGAACAGAAATACCATAAGTGGATGGTTTAACAAAGAGAAATTTGTCACAATCTAGTAAGCTGCAAGTCCAAATTCAGGGCATAGGCTCCAGGAGAAGTCTTTGTCTTTTGGCTCTGGAGGAAGGTTCTTATCTTCAACCTTGCCCTGGATTGGCAGTTTCTGAGGTGCAGTTACCCTGGGTCCCTTACAAAGCACACATTCTGTTCACAGCACTGCTTTCTTGGTGTTGTGAAGTCCCCAAGTCGCTCTGCTGGCTTCTTCCTTTTATATTGCAGGAGATTGCCTCAAAGCACAACACAATTGTACACATTGAGTCCTGCCCCACCCACACAACTGCCACTCGTCCTCACTCATTAACATCACAGAGGCAGGATTTATAGCATTGAGGAACAGTAGACAATACTGAATCATGACCTAGAAATGACTGCACACAATTTTGGGGGGACACAATTCAATCCATTACAGTTTAGCAGTTTGAATCCATCAGCCACTCTTTGGAAACCCTATGGGTAGTTTTGCTGTGTCCTGTAGGATCCCTATGAGTTGGAATCGACTCAACTTCCCACAACAACACGGACATTGTAGAAGAAGTTGCCTTTAACTGATAATGAATTTCATCTTACAAAAGCTTTGTTTTAACCTCTTGCTCTGTGCCTGGCTTAGACCAAGGTTTGGCCTAAGATAATTTACTAGTCACAAAGTGTTTTATTTCGAAGGCTTTCTGTACCACACTGTAAGTTATATCAGTAACCCACATGAGGTCAAGATCATAGGGGAATGGGTCTTGGACCCAAACCAGATGTGATAATTATATGGTCAATAATAACCGTGCCTGGGATGTCCTAGTAATAGCTCTGACAGTCCTTATCCCTACCCTAAATGGAAGAGGTGGATGGAAGCGGTGGTCCCAGGGAATGTAGTGTCAATTTAAGCATTTATAGAGTGCCTATGATATACCAGGTGTTTTTTTTTTGTACAGTCATCTGATTTTATACCTATTTTACAAAGGAGGAGGCTGGAACTAAGAGAACAGACAGCTGTATCCAGCATTGCAAAGTTCATCAGTGACAGAGATGGGATTTGTCCTTGGTTTCCCTTCTATCTTTCCTTACTTTCTGTCATACAGAGGCAGCTATGATAACATAGTCATTATATACATTTATCCTCATTTATCCTTATATTGGAGCCCTTGTGACACCTTGATTAAGTGTTGGGCTGCTAACTGAGAAAGTTAGCAGTTTGAATCCACCAGGTGCCCCTTGGAAACACTATGGGGTATTTCTACTCTGTTCTATAGGGTCAGTGTGAATTGGAGTTGACTCACTGGCAACGGATTTTTTTTTTTTTTTAATCCTTGTATTAGGAATGATGGATCTGAGTTAGGTTAAGTTGTTCCACCCACCCCAAGTCACACAATAAGCAAGGGGTAGAAATACGATCTGAAATCAGGAAGTCATTAGAAATAAGTTTCCAGCCCTTCCCAGGTAGGGGCTATCTTTAGCCCATCTTAGCTCCATGGAACTCCAGCAGTTAAACACCACCTTGTTAGTGCGGTGCCTGCTTGTGCAGAAATAAAGCAACTGTTGTGGTAACTGGCAGTGCTTTTTCACTAGGGGCGAGGGCTGGGCTGGTGATATTAGAGGAGACCTTGAATGACTGAGCTAAGGATTTGTTCTTAATTTGGTAGGCAGTCAGGGGGTTTTGAAGAACCTTGATGAAGGTGATCAGAGCTGTGCTTTCAGAAAATCAATGAATACATTGGAAGGTGAAGCAACTGGAATGGAAGCGCTCTCTCTCAACACTCCTAGAATTGGGAGGTCTTTATTGGCTCTTTGCCGTCCCTTGGCTATTTGCCAATCTCCATCAGGAAACCTACTGTTAAATAACATTTAACACAAGGCATTCTTCTTTTTTTTTCTTGAAGACAATTGAATGGTGACACTAAAATCTTAAAACTTTAATATGAGGGAAGACACTTTAACGTTGTCTTCGTAACAGTATTTCAGAAAACCAAAATGTAAAATACTCCTTTTCTTGGTGTGTGTGATTTTTCAACTGAAGAAAATATTCCTCCACTGAACAAAGTGATACGTATTTAAAAGGATTCTGCACCGAGGGCCAGGATTCTGTTTCTCCTAGTTTCCTGGCATTCATCTTGCTAACACTAGAGGTCACTCAAAGCCCGTATCTCATTTATTTTTACCATTGTTCAACGTCCTTTAAATTACATGTGAGTTCCTGTGGTGGACTTGCATTTCTCTTTATGAATTATACATCTTGCCTCTCTTAACCTGATAATGCTAGTTTGTAACATTCCCTATTACACTGATAGTTTAATTGACAAATTAACTTGTGTTAGTTTGCCAGATACTGGCACAAATGAGATTTTTCTTCATCTCTTCAACGTTTGATGTCAGCAGTAGAGAGGCAGGTTGATTGGATGCAGAATGATTCTAATTTCAGAAAATCAATGCTACTACCAAGTGTTCGGCCGACATTTCTTCAATGATCATGTGTGCAATTGTATGAAATAGGCGATGAGTTTTTATTTTCAGTCAACTTAAAACATTTTTTGGTAAGTCTTCAGCAGACATACACTTAACACATCAGTTTATTCTTGGATTAATTAAGTTGCTCACTCAATTAACAATCTTCTATTAAGTGCTTAGTTTTTGAAAGAGGAAACTCTGGTGGCTTAGTGGTTAAGTGCTATGGCTGCTAACCAAAGAGTCAGCAGTTAAAATCTACTAGGTGCCCCTTGAATACTCTATTGGGCTGTTCTGCACTGTTGTATAGGGTCACTGTGAGGTGGAATTGACTTGAAAGCAATGGTTTTGGTTTGGTATACGCAAGGAAACCCTGGTGGTGTAGTAGTTAAGGGCTACATCTACTAATCAGTAGGTCGACATTCAAATGCACCAGAAGCTGATTGAAAACTCTGTGGGGCAGTTGCCTTCTGTCCTACAGGGTCTGTATGAGTTGGAATTGAGTCAATGGCAGTGGTTTGCTTTTGGGTTTATACGTAAGAAGGAGCCTTGGTGGTACGGTAGTTAAGAGCTTGACTGCTAACCAAAAAAGGCTGGCCGTTCAAATCTAGCAGCTGCTCCTTGGAAACCCCTATGGGGCAGTTCTCTTCTATCCTCTAAGGTTGTTATTGGTCTGAATCAATTTGATGGCAGCAGGTTTGGTTCAGTATATGCAAGAAACTAAGCCAGGCAATGAGAACATGGAGGTGAAGAATACTGAGAATGACTTTTTATTCACATTTTCCTAAGCTGTATGATGAAGGTTGTGTTACTGGCAATGGGCTTGCTTAAAGTTCTTTCGGTATCAATTTAGTAAACTAGAGTACGTAAAATCAGCTGCTGTAGAGTTGCTTCTGACTCATGGTGACTAATGTGTTGTAGTGTAGAACTATCCTCTGTAATTCTTTCAATGGCCGTGAGCTTTCGGAAGTAGATTGGCAGGGCTTTCTTCTGAGGCACCTCTGGTGAATTAAAAAAGGGAGTAATTAATTGTTCACTTGTTGTGATTTTCTTCTCCCTTCCTAACTCCTTCCTGGAAAACTTGGTGTCATAGTGGTTAGGAACTATGGCTGCTAGGTACACTGATGGCATCTTTTCTTGGGTATCCATGTAGATAGTGACAAAATGCTTTCTGGGGTCATTTGTTTTTCTAGCCACCTGAACCTAGTGTAGCCTGGAAGTGTTGGCCACCAAAGGACCTGCCAAGGTGGAATGTTGTCAGAGTCTTCACAAAAGTACTCAATCAAGTTTTATTGTGATTAAATACTGTTATCTGAATGTGACAAACAGAAGAAATCTTTATTTTTCCTTTAGTTTCCTCCAGGAAGGTTCCTCATGAATGTGAACAGATCATAGCAAGTTGAAAAGGCAGCATGGTCAAGTGCAGTGATTCTCAAATTTTAGTGTGATTTAGAATCACCTGAAAGTCTTTTTATAGCACGTTGCTGAGCCCTAGCCTCAGAGTTTCTGCTTCACTAGGTCTTAGATGAAACTTATAAATTTGCGTTTCCAACAATTCCCCAGGAGATGCTTAAGCTGTTGTTGCTAGGACCCCTCTTTATGTACCACTGATGGAGAGAGAGGAATTCCTGGGTTGTGCAAACAGTTGAGCTCTGGACTGCTGACCAAGAAGCTAATGGTTCAAACCCACTTAGAGGTGCCTTGGAAGAAAGGCCTGGTGGTCTGCTTCTGAAAGTCACAGGCTTGAAAACTCAGTGAAGTGTAGTTCTGCTTTGCACATATGGGGCTGCCGTAAGTCAGAATCAAACTGAAGGCTAAAGGCAACATTCCTTTTTTTTTTTTTTTGGTGGAACAAGCCGCATATTTGGAATTTGGAAGATTCTTTTGCTAGTTTTAGTTTTCCTGCAAACTATGTGAAAACAGGCAAGTGCTCTAACCTTCAGTGACATCAATTTTTAAAAAAATTTTGCTTATAACTCCATTGTGGTTGTTTAAAAAGAATTACATCTCTCCTGGCTCTAGTCTAATTTAACGGTCCCTGAAGACAGTCTGCTCATTTGTGATTCCTTGCTTTGTGTATGCTCTGTCTTGGAATCCTCTTCTCCCATTGCTGAACTTGTTAACCTCTATTCATCCTTCATATTCCAGTTAAAAGTCATAACTGAGAATACTTCATTATTCTGTCTCAACCTTTGACATCATGGATTGAATTGTGTCCACCCAAAAATGTGTGAGCAGTTTGGCTATGTCATGTTTCCTGGCATTGTGTGATGTTCTTACATGCTGTAAATCCTGCCTCTATTGTGCTAATCAGGGAGGGTGGGCAGTGGTTGTGTTGGTGAGGCTGGATTAATCTGTAAGACTGTATTGTGCCTCTGAAGCAATCTTCTGGGATGTGAAGGAAAGGGAAGCAGGCAGAGAGTTGGAGACCTCAAACCACCAAGAAAGTGCTGCCAGGAGCAGAGTGTAGGGACCTGGGGTCCCTGTGCCTCAGAAGTTCTTAGTCCCAGGGAAGATTGCCTACAAGGACCTTTTTTCAGAGCCAACAGAGAAAGCCTTTCCCTGGAGTTGATACCCTGAATATGGCCTGTGACAGAATAAAATTTCTCTTTTTAAAGCCATCCATTTGTGGTATTTCTGTTACAGCACCACTAGATGACTTTGGACATCTAACTGCCCCTAATGGAAGCTGGATATCCCTTTTAAGATCTTCTCATATTGTTTTGCACATAATATTATCGTACCAGTATAGAGCTTTTATTGGTTCCTTGGTCAGGACTTCCCATAGAGAGGGAGATAGAGTTTTGCTTGTATATTTTTAAATCTATTTCCTAGTGTTTTAGCACAAAAATAGGCATTCACTAATGTTTATGGTATGTGATTAAATCTGTATTTATTTCTACTTTCCCTTGTACATTGTGAGTTCATAGATAAATATCTTGGTCATTTTTGCTTCTCTAATTTTTAGAAATTCATCTCTTTACACACAATAGTTCCATTTCAAAACAAGTTGAATTGTATAAAAAATGAAAGGGTTAGAATGAGAAGAACTTATGGCTTTTAATCAGAGTGTCTCTAGATCCTAAGTGCAACACTGACTTTGTATTTTTGCATTGTGCAGTTACTACACTGGATCAGATTTTAATAATAATATTTAACATTTAAAAGTGCTTATGTGCCAGGGGACTACACTGACTGTATTTCAGGGATCTTTGCAATTTTTACCCTGTTCTACAAGGTGAGGTTTATTTTACTCATTTTTACAGAACAAAATACTGAGATTTGACAAAGTAAGGTCTACATTTAGTGATAAACCTGGGATTCATACTCATTAAATTATTCTATTAAAAATAATTTTTTTGAGAAGGAGCACACATTTAATTAATGAATTTGAGTTGCCAAGTGTTTTAGTCAGCTAGGGCTGCTCTAACAGAAATACCACAGAGTGGATGGCTTTAACAAAGAAAGATTTATTCTTACACAGTCCGGTAGGTTGCAAGTCCATATTCAGGGTGTCCGCTCCAGGGAAAGACTTTCCCCTTGACGGCTCTGGAGGAAAGTCCGGTATTGCATCAGTCATTGTCCAGGGAGCGTCCTCACACAAGAACCTCTGGTCTGAAGGACGTGCTCTGCTCCCGGTGCTGCTTGCTTGATGGTAGCGAGGTTCTCAAATTGTCCTTGGTTCTTTTTCCTTTTATTCCTTGCAAGCTAAAAGCATTAAGGGTGGGGCAAGCCATGCTCCAGGGAAACTTCCCCATAGCAGGAATTCACAGCCCCACCCTAATCTTTTAACATACAGGTTAGCAAAACCACACAATGGAGGACAGTCCCAAGATACTGGGAACCATATCCCAGCCACGTGGCTGCACACATTTTTGGGGGGACACAATTCAAACCATGACATCCCACCCTTTGACAACCCAAAAATCACATCACAAAACATTTAACACGTTCATCTCACCATAGCAAAATTATGTCCATCCATATAACAGGAGTCTTAAATCAGTTCCAAGTCCAAAATACAAAAACTCTTCTACATCTGTGAAACTTAGAAGGCATTAACAGGCAACAGGCAAGTCAACAGAACACATTACATTAGCCTTCAGAGCTTTGGAAATACTCTTACATTTTCTGAGACATTCTACACAACAGCAATGCTCTCCAGACTCTAGATATCGGCCACACTCTCAGGTTTCTGAGTGGAGACCTCCAGCCCCGTGCTACAACTCTGCCTTCAAGGCCCACTTGGACAGAAACTCTGTCCCATCGGCTTTAGGAGCACCCTAAGCCCAACTGAGTGGCAATTCCACCCTTACGAACACAGCACACCACGGTTCCACCCTTTCAAACCCCTGAGGTCATGGCCATACCTCTTGAGACTGAGGCAGCTCAGCTTCTCACGCTATCTGCCTCTCGTGTCGTGTAAGAGACCTCAAAGCTGCTGCTTGTGCTTTAAAAGAAAACCTCATTACTTGTAATAGCAGAGCCGAAACTGCTGAAAGCCGGTGATCTGCAACTCTGGTCTCTGACTTGCTGACCTTGGGTTCCTCAGCTTCCGTGGACACGTGAGGCTTGTGCCAGAGCTTGGGACATTCAGCTCGAGAAGTTAGGAGAGGACCTAACAGTTTGTTTGACTGGATTGCTGAAGCATGGCTGATGCGGTGGCCTACATTAAATCAAGTTGAATTGCCAGACTTGTCTTGGGGTACTGTAGAAGAGGGTATCCAAAGACTTAGGGAAATTGGCATGCTAGAGTGGATTTATTCAGTTAGGCCTTCAAATCCACACATAGCATGTCCAGAGGACACAACTTTCACCACAACCGTGAGAAACAAATTTGTGAAGGGAGCTCCGGGATCCTTGAAGACTGCTGTGATTGCCATTTTATGTAAATCAGACATGACAGTGGGAGCTGCCCTAGCTGAATTAAGACACCTAACTACAATGGGGCTAACTGGATCCCGTGGTGGTAAGAGTCAAGTGGCTGCACTCAGTCGACAAAGACGAGGTGGGCGTGTTTACAGTAATGGACAGCAGAGGCAAAATAGTAATCGTGATAATCTGACTCGTGCGGACATGTGGAACTGGCTCCTTAGTCATGGTGTCCCTAGCAGTGCAATAGATGATCAGCCTACTAAGTATTTACGTGATATGTATGAAAGGATGAACTCTCGGTCAGGTGAACAGCAGTCTAACTCAAATCGCCAGAAGAGAGAGTCTCGGTCCCTCAATCAATTCCCAGACTTGAGCGAGTTTAAGGACCCACAGCCCCTTGAATGAAGGGGAGGCCAGGTCCCTTTGAGGAAGAATTCTGATACCCTGCCAAAACTTTACACTGTTAATCTTTCTCCTGCCCTTCCCCAAAGGGATCTACGGCCTTTTACGAGAGTGACTGTTCACTGGGGAAAAGGAAATAATCAGACTTTTCGGGGACTACTGGATACTGGCTCTGAACTGACACTAATTCCAGGAGACCCAAAACGTCATTGTGGCCCACCAGTAAGAGTGGGGGCATATGGAGGTCAGGTTATTGATGGAGTCTTGGCTCATGTTCGTCTCACAGTGGGTCCAGTGGGTCCCCGAACCCATCCTGTAGTAATTTCCCCAGTTCCAGAATGCATAATTGGAATAGATATACTCAGCAATTGGCAGAACTCTCACGTTGGATCCCTGACAAGTGGAGTGAGAGCTATTATGGTGGGAAGAGCCAAATGGAAGCCACTAGAACTGCCACTGCCTAGGAAAATAGTGAACCAAAAGCAATATCGTATTCCTGGAGGAATTGCTGAAATTACTGCCACCATTAAGGACTTGAAGGACTCAGGGGTGGTGATTCCCACCACATCCCCATTCAATTCGCCTATTTGGCCTGTGCGAAAAACAGATGGATCTTGGAGAATGACAGTAGATTATCGCAAACTTAACGAGGTGGTAACCCCACTCCTGGTACCAATTCTGTTTTAGTCAGCTAGGGCTGCTCTAACAGAAATACCACAGAGTGGATGGCTTTAACAAAGAAAGATTTATTCTTACACAGTCCGGTAGGTTGCAAGTCCATATTCAGGGTGTCCGCTCCAGGGAAAGACTTTCCCCTTGACGGCTCTGGAGGAAAGTCCGGTATTGCATCAGTCATTGTCCAGGGAGCGTCCTCACACAAGAACCTCTGGTCTGAAGGACGTGCTCTGCTCCCGGTGCTGCTTGCTTGATGGTAGCGAGGTTCTCAAATTGTCCTTGGTTCTTTTTCCTTTTATTCCTTGCAAGCTAAAAGCATTAAGGGTGGGGCAAGCCATGCTCCAGGGAAACTTCCCCATAGCAGGAATTCACAGCCCCACCCTAATCTTTTAACATACAGGTTAGCAAAACCACACAATGGAGGACAGTCCCAAGATACTGGGAACCATATCCCAGCCACGTGGCTGCACACATTTTTGGGGGGACACAATTCAAACCATGACACCAAGCATGTGTCAACATTTAATACAATATTCAGAAAAGTCAATGAAAGCAAGATATAGTGAATGTCTTTGTCCCAGAAATAAGATGGTAACAAGTTATCCAGGGTTGCCTTAAGATAAATTGACTTTGTGAAGCTTTCACAATGTGTCACAACTTTGTGACAGCAAAAGCAAACATATATGTTATGTATCATTAGTTATGTGGCAGAGCTCATGTTAAGGAGGAAAGCCGACATAATTCCTGTTCTGTTATTAGGGTGTCAAAATCTCACATTCAAAGGAGGCAGTTACTGTTGAATGAGTCTTCATTCCTCATGATATTTCTAGATCCCTGGTTTTCTAAGGCCAAGGGATGTTGGAAGCTCTTGCTTCCTTTTTTTCTCAGGGCTTAGCATAGTTCTGGGCACTAACAGTACATCTAAACAGGAAGAACTTTTGATAGACTCTAATTCTATCTGGAGGTAGCTTTCTGATAAACAGAATCTAGGCTGCAGTTGTTGTCAGTGACTTGGAGATTCTTTTTAACTAAGGAATTTACAATTATGGTGTCTTAGTCTGGGCCTTACTACCCTGATCCCAACGTGGAAGGATGACTTGGTGCAGAGAATTTATTTAAGGGACAACCACAGAAAACGGAAGTGTGGAAACGAGAGAGACCATAAAGGGAGAAAACCCAGTCAATTTTGTGTTAATGAGTTTACTACTGCTCAGAATTATTCCATTGGACGAAAATGCAGTTGGGACATTTATCCACAGACTTTTGTCTCTCATAGGATGAGAACTTCCTCGGGGGCATTGACTAATTTCTGGGTTGTACTTCCATCTGGCTAAGTGACCTTCCTCAGCTGAGAGAAAGCAGTGAAGAAGCATGGAATTGCCCACCACAACAGTGTTTAGAGAAATGGAACTGTCCACCCCAGCATTGCTGAAATCAGGTGGACTGAGGGGAAATGGCACAGTTTACCACAAGTGTCTGCTACAGATGACAAAAAAGAGCTACTTAATTAGGAATAATGGCCCAAATTATGAAGTAAATGTCACACACTGTAATAATTATTTTTTTTGTGTTTATGTATGCTTTTTTAAATGTGTTTTGAGATATTACAGTCTTGACAAGGGGTATTCAGTTTGAGACTAGCATTAGTCAACCTGTCTCTGTTTTGAAAAAGATGGCAAAGTGCTTTGATACTTCTTGAAAGTTTTCAAAGAGAACCCCAAACTGATTTTTAAGCTCATTAATGAATTTTACCAGAAAGCGAGGTTGTCATATTGGAATAGCGGAGAATAAGACTGGACTGACATGAATTTACTCTACTAGTATTCAGAATTTTTGATTTGCAGTCATTTTATTTCTTATTTCTCATTATAAAAAAATCTGAAGAATAAGCTGAATAAAAAAATAAAGAAAACAGTATTAGCCATGACCCCCCCATTTAAAAATAATCAGTGTTATTTTAATTATTGTTATGTTGGTAGCATTTTTCCCAGTGAAAAATTCATGCTACAGTTATGACCTCAAACCTGCTGCTATCAAGTCGATTCCAACTCATAGTGACCTTATGGGACAGAGTAGCACTGCTGGACAGAGTAGCACTGCCACACGGTGTTTCCAAGGGCCAGGAGGTAGATTTGAACTACTGACCTTTTTGGTTGTCAGCCAAGATTTCAACCATTTCACCAGTACAGTTCCACGTTATAGTTATGAGTAGGTGAGTTTTTATTTTTGCTAATGTGTGCTTACTGAGTAACAGGTAGAGAAACTGATATTTATTGAATGCCTGTTATTTGCTAAACACTGAGTTGTGCATTCTGTGCACTTTCCCCACTCAATCAGTCCCTACACTGTTTGTTTTTAGGAAGCCACCATCCCAGCCCCAGAGGTCAGACAACGTGCTTTGGGTACTGCCCAGAGCCTGTCTGCAGTCATTGAGAGAATGCTTTGTCTTCTACAGGCCCCAAGTGAGCAAGTCAGAAGGTTAGGAGCAGCCCGGGAAATGCTGAGATGTCTTTTTTCTAATGGAAATGAAAGTGGAGTTGACACAGGCAGAAGGAAAAGGTGGAATGTATTAGAGTAAAGTTGAAGGAAAGAAACTTCCTTAAATTTATCTTATTCCTAGCGCTGTGCTATGTCTGTTTTTAGATCTGCTTGTTTAAATGACTAGGCAGATTTTCCCAATTAAATCATCATTTACAATCCTGCTCGTCCCAAACGTGTAAATAAGCTTCCTTTGGGTTTGTCTGACAGGCATTTGCTTTGCATCATCATTCGTGTTTTGACAATGTTACTGGAGATGAAAACAACTCTGCCATACTCCCTTCTCCTTCAAAATGTCTTTTTTCCTCCTTTTATCTTTGATTCATGGGTGTAAATAAATAAAACCTGCCTTACCGTGTCCGCTCCTCCTCCCCCCTTTCCTTTTCAATTCAAGATTTTAATTTGAAAATGGTTATTTTTAGCCTTGCTCTCTACTGTGCCTATCCTCTGTCCTCAGCGTGCAGCTGATTGCTGATAACACAGCTGGCTACAGGGGTGGCCATGCAATCTGCAAACATTTCAGATAAGATTGATTGAAGAGTGGGCTGCAGCTGATAGACACCCCTCTGAGGGTTGGGAAGCAGGAACTTCCCATAAGGGTTTGCTTCTCAGGGTGAAGTTTTTAACCACATCTCAATAGGGTGGGCGAAAAGGGCAGATATTGGAAACTATACCTTCTTGAGTAGCCTTGGGGCTCAGAGGTAAGCTAAGCAGTCATGGTTTTATGAAACTGGAGACTCTGGGGTCAGAGGAAGGGCTAATGTGTGAGAAAAGATTCAGAAGGTATACTAGATGAAGTGTAAGTAGAGGTCCCACTGTAAGTGGCTTATAGATGTGTTTTGCTTGGCTTGCACAGTGATTTTCTTGAAAAGTATATTATTGTTATTCAATGATATACTCAATATTCAACTAAATATTCAATTATTTGCTCAATATACAACTAACATTACTTAATTACATGTAGGGAACCCTGTTAACATGGTGGTTGTGAACTATGGTTGCTAACCAAAGGGTCAGCATTTTGAAGCCACCAGTTGCACCTTGGAAACTCGATGAAGCAGTTCTACTCTATTCTATAGAGTTGCTATGAATTCAAGTTGACTTGATAGCAATAGGTTTTGCACCTGGTGGCATAATGGTTAAGAGCTGCATCTACTAACTGAAAGGTCAGCAGTTTGAATTCACCAGACTCTTCTTGGAAACGCTATGGGGAGTTCTACTTTGTCCTGTAGGGTCACTATAAGTTAGAACAGACTCAACTGCAATTTTTTTCTTGATTTAAATTATATGCAATATCTGTGTCGTTGTTAGGTGTCATCAAGTTGATTTGTGGCTCATAACCACCTTGTGTGACAGAATAGAACTACCCTATAGAGTTTTCCATGCTGTAATCTTTATGGGAGCAAATCATCAGGTCTTTCTCCTGTGGAGCAGCTGGTGGATTCAAACTGCCGACCTTTTAGTTAGCAGTAGAGCACTTCCACTGTGTCTTCAGGGCTCTCCCTGTATGTCTGTATGTGTCTACATGCATGCTGTGTGCCAAGGCTGCTCTAAGCTCTTCACAAATACCAAACAATTTACTCCTTTCTGTTACAATCTATTGTGTTAGATTTCAGTATCACTCTCATTTTACAGATGAGGGAACTGAAGCGTGTAGAGGTTAAATAACTTGTACAGTGTCATATACCTTCTAAATGATACTGGGATACTGAGAGATTTTTATATATAAAATGTATATTTTATATATAATCCAAAAAATCAGTATTTTTGGATTCTTTTGAATATATGGAAGTTCTAGAAAATACTGGACTGTCAATACTTAGGATGATAAATGTTCCCATTAGATAGCACATACATGCTACAGCCTACTCGTTATATATTCCTAGTCTTTGTAACTGGTTGCCCCTTAAAATATCTGTTATTTACCTTGACCATGTAGGTAGTTGAGAAAATAACATCTGAGATAAATCCAGATGTTTTGAAATCAGTAAGATAAAGTGTAGCAACAGGAGGGTTTGGAAAATGACAACGGAGGATGAAGGGAAGTCTTGAGGACTGCTTGCAGCACACTGTTCCAAAACACCTATGTGTACAGTGGTTTCCGTGACTCACTTATTTAACAACATGTAGTAGGTCACTAAAACTGAGCTAAAACTAAGGACACAGCTGTGGATGCAAACCACCCAAAACTTCAAGCCTACTGGAGGACTATGCTAATAATGGCTGACCACATCACCACATCTTGTAACAAGACGGGACATTTAATATTGTTTCATCAGAACCAAGTCTGAGCAGCTTACTTCTGTTGTAAGAGCACACGTGAACGTTTACTAGGAAGGGGTAGGTCATTAGTTATCGTTGTGAAGATTGTGCCTGAAAACCCTAGCTCCCCTGAGGGAATATAACACCACGTGGCAGCAGGTGCAAGTGCTGGAGATAGCGTGGCAGCTCAGAAGGAAGGAACGGAGAGCATGTGTTTGGAGTGAGGAGGCTGGGAGAAGAGCAAGGCATACTGGAGAAGATACTCACCAGCTGTGTCTGTTGGTTGAGACATTGGCTCCCTAGCCTCAGTTTTTAATTTTAAATGTGAATGTGAAAAAAAGTACTTAGCTCCTAGTTTTGCTACAGGATTTAATTGTGATAATGAAGGTCACATGCTTGGCAGGGAACACGACACACTGTAAATGCTCATTAATATGACTATCATGCCACATTAAGTTTTTGATTTGTAGTTATTGGTTAGTAATAATGAAGATGATAAGGATAACAGTATATTTATTATTGTTATTAAAAATTACCCTTGGTGCTGTAGGGGGAGAAAACACATTGATATAATTGTGACTCAAGAAGATTCAGATAGCAGAGCTGTGGACGAAATAATTGTGCAATGAAGTGATGCTTAGATGGTGGAGCATTGACAAGGAGCAAATAAAAGGAAAAAGCAAGGCACAAGCAGCCAGAAAGCTACTCTAAAATGCCTTGACAAAATTTGTCCTTGCTTTTTTTTTTTATTGTGCTGTAAGTGGAAGTTTATAATCAAGTCACTTTGCCATTCACAAACTTACACACACATTGTTTTGTGACCCTAGTCTGTCACCCTACACTGTGGCAGCACATTCCTCCTCTTTACCTTGTATTTCCTGTGTCCATTCAACTAGCAACTGTCCCACCACTGCCTTCTCATCTTCCCTCTGGACAAGAGTGAGTGGTGCAGTTAGTCTCTTGTAGGTACTTCAGCCGTGAAGCACATTCTGCACCAGTATCATCTTGTGTCTTGTAGTCCAGTCTAATCTTTGTTTGAAGAGTTCACTTTGGAATGAATGGCTTCAGTTGTGGGCTAACAGATTGTCAAGGGTTTATGTCTTTTGGGGAGCCTCTTGTCTGTCAGACCGTCAAGTGTGGTCTTTGCTAGAGTTTGATTTCTACACCCTATTTTTTTCACCCTCTACCAGGGACTCCTTGTTGTGTTCCCTATCAGGGCAATTATTGGTGGTAGCTGGGCACTAGCCAATTCTTCTGGTCTCAGGTTGATGTAATCTCTGGTTCATGTGGCCCTTTCTGTCTCTTTGGCTCCTATTTTTCCTGTGTCTTTGATGTGCTTTCCTTTCCTTTGCTCCAGGTGGGTTGGGACAAACTGAGGCTTCTTAGATAGCTGCTTGCTAGCTTTTAAGAATCCAGACACCACTCACCAAAGTGGGATGCAGAATATTTTCTTTTTTCATATATATATGTATATTTATTACAATTGAGTGAAAATGTACATTCCCATATAAATTTACATGCCCATCTATATGCCGCTTCCACTGCTCTCTCTGCCCAGTGACAGCACATTATTCTTCTCTGCTCCATACATGTCTCATCTTCCCAACAGTCTCCTTTCCCTTCCTCTCCACCCATACCCCTTACTCCAGCCAGAGGTCCGCAGGATGATATCCTACAGATGCATAGAACCATAAAGTGCATCCAATATGTGGTCTCTCTGCATCGCCAAGTCCAATCCATTCGTGTTCAAAGAGTGGACCTTCATAATGATTTATGGGCAAGGGCAGCATGAGGGCCAGGGACCATGCTCCCAGGGGAATCCCGAAGCCGCTGGACCATCAGTTGTGGTCTTTCAATGGAGATCTCAGGTGCACCCCTTTTCATTCTTGTGTTGACAGTGAGACTCAACTTTGTGAGCTCCATCATGGCTGTCACAGGTGGTGGGCAGGCACCATCCGGTTCTTCCGGTCCCAAGTCGATGTAGGCACCCACACATATGGGTCTCTCTGTCTTCTGGGTTGTCTTTCCCCCATGTCATTTTGGTCCTCAGACAACATCCACTCCTGCTGAGTTGGGACCATTTACTGTGCCCTCGGATGGCAGCTAGGCAGCTTTTAAGACCCCAGACGCCACTCACCAATGTGGGGTGCAGAGAGCCCTCTTAGCAATGTGCTAGTTGTGCCAGTTGGCCTCAATTTCGCCTAAGAGCATGGTCCCCTGCCCCTGCCCCAGCTACTCTGACCTTGCAATACTGGGTTAAGATGGAAGGAGTATTCAAGTTACGTTGAAGTCCACTTAATATTGTTCTTGTTTCTAATGTGTGCTATCACTGATTTCACTCAACCAAATTTCTACCAACTATCTAATCTAAACCCTTGCCCTCCCCCTTCCTCCCTCCCCTCCCTTGCAGCTGTCAAAGAGTCTTTTCTTCTATGCATAAGTCTGTTTTTGAGTTTTTATTGTAGGGGTCTTATACAATATTTGTCCTTTTGTCTCTGACTACTTTCACTCCACATAATGTCTTCCAGTTGAAACCAAGTTATGAGATATTTCCTGTAATCATCATTGTTCTTTATCATTGCATAGTGCTCCACTGAGTATATATACCATAGTTTACCTATCCATTCCTATGTTGTTGGGCATCTGGGTTGATTCCATCTTTTTTCTGTCAAGGATTGTGCTGCGATGAACAGTCTTGCACATGTATCTGTTGGTGTGAATAGCCTTGATTCTGTAGGATATATTCCAAGTAGTGGAGTTACTGGGTCAAATGGTATATCTACATCCATTTTTTTAAGGAAGCGCCAGATTGCTTTCCAAAGAGGCTGGACCATTTTGCAGCCCCACCAACAGTGTAGGAAAGTTCCACTTTCTCTCCAGCCTCTCCAGCATTTGTTGTTTTGTGTTTTTTGGATCATGGCCAACCTTGTTGGGGTGAGATGGTATCTCATTGTCATTTTGATTTGAATTTCTTTAATAACTAAAGATCATGAACATGTCCTCATGTGTTTTTTGGCTGCCTGGATCTCTTCTTTAGAGAAATACCTGTCCATCTCCTTTGCCCATCACTTAATTGAATGATTTATCTTCTTCTTTGATATTTTGTAGTACCTTGTAGATTAGGGAGATCAGGCGTTGGTCTGATATAGAGTTGCCAAATATTTTTTCCAATTCTGTAGGTGGTCTTTTAACTCCTGTGATAAAGTGTTTGGATGAGCAAAAGTGTTTGATTCTTAGTAGTTCCCATTTATTTATTTTCTCTTTTGTTGATTGTGGTTTGTTTGACAGATTTTGAAGTCTATCTACATTGTGTATTAAAACTTCCATTGTTGTTCCTACTTTTTCTTGGATGAATGTTATTGTTTTAGATTTGATATTTAGGCCTTTTATCCAGTTTGAGTTGGTTTTTGTATAAGGTGTAAGATATGGATCTTGTTTCAATTTATTACATATGGATATTCAATTCTGCCAGCTCCATTTGTTGAAGAGATTGTTTTTGCCCCAGTTTTATGTCTTAGGGCTTTGTCGAATATCAACTGTTCATAGGCAGATGGTGTCATCTCTGGGGTCTCGATTCTGTTCCATTGATTGATCTGTCTGTTCTTGTACCAGTACCAGGCTGTTTTGACCACTGTGGCAGTGTAATAGGTTCTGAAGTCAGGTAATGAGAGGCCTCCCGGTGTGTTCTTCTTTAGTAGTACTTTACTTATCCAAACAAAATTGGTAATTTGTTTCTCCATCTCATTAAAAAATGACACTGGAACTTGTGTTGGGATTGCATTATGTAAGTAGATTGCTTTGGGTAAATTAGACATTTTCACAATGTTAAGTCTTCCAATCCATGAGCAGGGTCGGTTTCTCCGTTTATCTAAGTCTCTCTTAGTTTCTTGTAGTAAGGGCTTGTAGTTCTCTTTGTAAAGGTCTGTTATTACTCTGGTTAGATTAATTCCTAGGTATTTTGTCTTCTTGGGCAGAATATTTTCTTGATAGAGTTCGTTATGCCAGTTGACCTAGGTGTCCCCTGAAACCATGGTCCTCAGACCCCTGCCCCTGCTACTGTGTCCCTCAAAGTGCTGGTTGTATTTAGGAAACTTACTAGCTTTTGGTTTAGTCTCATTGTACTGTGTATTGTCCCTCCCTTCACCTAAAATAATTTTTGTCTGCTGCCCAATGAATACTTCTCTCCCTCCCTTCTAACCATCAAAGAATGTTTTCTTCTGTGTTTAAGACTTTTCTTGAGTTTATATAATAGTGGTTTCATACATTTTCCTTTTTGCAACTGACAATTTCACTCAGAGTAATGCCTTCCAGATTCCTCCATGTTGAGACATTTCACAAATTTGTCATTGTTCTTTATCATTGTGTAATATTCCATTGTGCGAATATACCATAATTTATTTGTTCCTACATGGTTGGGCACTTAGATTGATTCCATCCTTTTGCTGTTGTTAGCCCTGCTTTTAAAATGCAGCAAAACATTTCTCTATGATCTTTGAATTTTATACCTCGACATGAAGAAAACAAAAATCCTCACAACTGGATCACTAAGCAACATCATGATAAGCAGAGAAAGGGTTGAAGTAGTCAAGGATTTCATTTGACTTCGATCCACAGTCAACACCCATGGAAGCAGCTGTAAAGGAACCAAAAGATGCATTGCATTCAGCAAATCTGCAGCAGAAGACCTCTTTAAAGTGTTGAAAAGCAAAGATGTCACCTTAAGAACAAAGGTGTGCCTGACCCAAGTCATGGTGTTTTCAAAAGTCTCATATGCATGCAAAAGCTGGACACTGAATAAGGAAGACTGAAGAACTGATGGTTTTGAATTGTGGTGGTGGCAAAGAGTATTGAATATATCATGGACTTCTAAAAGAATAACAAATCTGTCTGGGAAGAAGTACAGATAGAATGCTCCTTGGAAGCAAGAACAGTGAGACTGCATTTCATATATCTTAGGCGTGTTATCAGGAGACATCAGTCCCTGGAGAAGGATGTTGTTTTAGTCAGCTAGTGCTGCTCTAGCAGATATACAATGAGTGGATGGTTTTAATGAAGAAAATTTTATTCTTCCACAGTCTGGTGAGTTACAAGTCCAAATTAGGGTGTTTGCTCCAGGGAAGGCTTTCTCTCTCTGTCAGCTCTGGTGGAGGGTCTTTGTATTGCATCAGTCTTTGATCAAGGAGTGTCTTGGCTCAGGAACTTCAGGTCTGAAGGACATGCTCTTCTCTTGGTGCTGCTTTCTCGG
Source organism: Heterohyrax brucei (assembly GCA_028571685.1). Lineage (NCBI taxonomy): Eukaryota > Metazoa > Chordata > Mammalia > Hyracoidea > Procaviidae > Heterohyrax > Heterohyrax brucei. The sequence goes on along the minus strand of CM053161.1, from coordinate 64,246,416 downwards.
TGATACGAGATTCCCCACTCTCTACTTGCTTCCCTTTCCTTGTATCTCTGGTAACATAAAAGGATAAAAGGTGGGGAAAGCCACACTCCAGGGAAACTCCCTTTATAGTGAAGCAGGGAGGTGACATTAAGAAGGGATTTACAGTCCCACCCTGATCCTTTGTAACATATAGCATAGGAGAATCACAGAGTGGAGGGTGGGCAATCACACAATACTGGTAATCACAACCCAGCCAAATTTGTCTCTACATTTTTTGTGGAACACAGTTCAATCCATGACACACATCATGCTTGGTAAGGTAGAGGGCCATCGGTAAAGGAGGAGGACCCTCAACAAGATGGATTGATGCAGTGGTTGCAACAATGGACTCAAGCATGACAGTAATTATGAGGATGGCCCAGGACTGGGCACTGTTTTGTTGTGTTGTACATAGAATCACTATGAGTTACAGTTGACTGGATGGCACCTGGCACCACCACTACAACAATGACCTTTGTGCTGAAGAGATGGCATTCACGTTCCAGTATGTTGATAGTTTTTTCCTTTTTTCTCCAATCCACTATAAAAGCTAGATTCTGAAGTTCAAAGCCTAATCACAGTCCTATTTATACAGATACAACTTATTTCTTAGTGCAGATAGTTGAGCTCTGCATCAGTGTGATATCCTAAAGGAAAACAAAGTGACAGCCTCCTACTAGAACAGTCACAGTCCTGTCAATAATTGCCATCTGGATCTTTCAGGTTTTGCCTTCTATTAACAAATAATTTCATCATTCTCACAGAATACTGAGAACAAATGTTTCTTCTCCATGTTATCTGTCCTATCCTCCTCAATTTCTATCAGTTCTTCCCCCCCAGGAGACATGAGAGGGTGATGAACTAAAGGGAAACAAGTCTTAAAACCAAAACCAAAGCTGTTGCTGTTGAGCTGATTCCAACTCATAGCAACCCTATGGGACAGAGTAGAACTGCCCCATAAACTTTCCAAGGAATGGCTGGTGGTTGGACTGATAACCTTTTGATCAGCAGCTGAATGCTTAACCACAGCACCATCAGGGCTCAGACACAAGCCTTATACATCTAAAGTTTAGTTCAAAGGCCTTTATTTCTGCTCTCTTTCTCAGACATTTGGAAAATTCCCAAATGGCTGAGACTGGGATAAGATTTGACCAGGATAGATGTTTAAATGTGGGAGCAGAGGGGCAGTTTTGACATATTTCCTTTGACTTTCTTAGCATGCATTCGCTCTTCTACCAGTAACAGATTCTGTCAACTCTTTAGGAAGTACAGCCTCTCATCTTGCAGGACATGTGGTGTTGGTGAGCCACCCACAGCTGCAGGGCTGAGTGGTGAGTCAGTTCTTTAGACCCCTGGAGTTGCAATATTTTTTTCAGGGATGGGCACATGCCAGTGCAAATCGAGTATGAGCTAATATTTACATACTTACTCAAGAGAGAGAAAATGAGTTGTTTACATTTTTGATATTATTGCTGAACCCCTGTGGCATAGTGGGTTAAGCACTGTGTCTGCTAATCAAAAGGTTGGCAGTTCAAATCTGCCAGGTGTTCCTTGGAAGCTTTGGAGGGCAGTTCTACTCAGAACTCTAGGGTCGCTATGAGTTGGATCCGACTCGATGGCAGTGGATGGGTATAGATGTAGGATGACAGATTGGAGCTGCCAGAGGTCACTTAGAGATAGTCTGAGCAGGAAACACACACAGAGGAAAGCAAAACTAAGGTATGGGATAAGAAGAGAGATAAAATCAACTGTATTATTATCCATTTCAGTTACATGATTTAACCATTTCCCTGTTTGGCTTAAAGCCAGTTTGAGTAAAATTTTCATTAATTTGCAACTTTAAAATGTATATGGACAGCTATCCATGTCCCAAGCAAGGCAAATCCTTTGAAGATAGCCATGTAGCCAAGAAAGAGAGAGATATTGGGAGAGCAACATACATCCAAGTAGATGGACTGTGTTAACCTGGCATTGATTTTGAGCCAGTGGGTATGACAAATGGCATGAAGGGTGAATTTAAAGGTATGAAGTAGTAGATAGCAACTCCTGACAATGGCACCTGATGGCTGGAGAGCCCAAGTCTGACAACGGATGTCATGCTTCCTGAGGGTGTGCAAAAGATGATTAACTTCAAATTCTGACCCCCTAAGGCTATGTATCCCATCTTTTTATTTCTGTTATTCTTCTTTGTTATCAATAAAGGAATTGATTATTTGTAGTAGTCAGTTTTTTCTTTCTTTTTTATTCATAGGCGTGGGTTGCTGGATCATATGATATTTGTATTTCTAGCTTTCTAAGGAAGTGCTGTATTGTTTTCAAAAATAGTTGTATCATTTTGCATTCCCACCAACAATACATAAGAGTTCTGATCTCCCTACAGCCTCTCCAACATTTGTTATTTCCTGTTCTTGTGATTCATGCCCATAATGCTGAGCTGAGATAGTAGGTCATTGCAGTTTTAATTTGCATTTCTCTAGTGGCTGGTTATCTTGAGAGTTTCCTCTTGTGTCTGTTGACCTCTTGAATGCCTTCTTTGGTGAAGTGTCTATTCATTTCAGTTGCCCAGTTTTTAGTTGAATTACTTGTCTTTTTATTGTAGAGGTATTGGATTTTCTTGTAGATTAGACAGATTAGATCTGTGTTTGATTTATAATATGCAATTTTTTTCTCCAGTCTGCAGGTTCTCTTTTTAGTCTTTTGTTGAAGTCTTGCTGGATGACGTAGAGTTTGGTAGACAATTGTAAGGCACTTGGCGGAAGCCATTTTTACATGTCATTATATGTTTTAAGACAAGACTTATGCCACCTTTGAGCTTTTCACTTCTCAAGCTAAATAATACCAGTTACTCCAAACAACTATCATGTGACTCTGCTTGCCCAAGGTCTATGAGTCCAGGAATCAGTCTTATTCACAGGTTAATCTCCAGAGCCTAGCACTGCTCCTGGTCCATATAAGGAGCTCAGTACCTTTTTGGGGTTGGAATGAATTTCCTCATCATCTTCATTTATATGTGTTTCTGCTCAGCCTGACTATCCTTTTGCAGAATACTGTTTTTTTATAATTAAAAAAAATCAGACTCTACTCTGTTTTTCCTCGTCCCTCTCTACTTCTCATATAAATGAAGCGAGAGAGTTCTAGTTTCCTCTGAAAAGAACAACTCAGTTATGGTGGCTGGAGCCAATGGATTCACAATTAAATGTAGCATAGAATTGAGCTGGGCTGCATTGTTCTGATTCAAAAGCCATCTATCCTTCCTGCCTGATGATTGTATCTCTTTCAGTGTCCCCACGATGTGGGCAGGGAGGAACTCTCTCTGCTCTGTTCTACTTCACACAGGAATAAAGGGAGATCTAAGCTCGGAGTGCTTTGTGATGAAGCAGGAGCTACTTGTTAGAGCAAGGGGAGAATTAGCAGTAACAGGAGACTGTCCAAATGCAATGGTTGCGATCACAGACTGCTGTTCTTTTAGTAGCAGAAACTTTTCACTCCCTAAGAAGCAGGAAGGGAGCCAGCTGAGGTGATTAAGCCAGCGACTGGATGAAGAGCAGTCAGAGATAGAACCAGTGTGCGGAAACGACCCAGCAGGCTCGCTGAGCTGAGGCTGGATCTGTGGCTCCGTGAACCAGCCCACATAGTTCATTACCTGGAATTGGCCAAGAACCAGGGCTTTCATTTATTTGTGGCTGTGGGTTCTGCTTGTCAGATATCCTGCTTATGCCTATCCACTCCTTCAACAGATATGTGTGGCGCTCACCCTACATGCCAAACGACCTGCTAGATAGTGGGGATTCATAGGTGATTAATATAGTCTCTTTCACTAGAGTTGTTTCTGATTTAATGGGAGAAAAATGATAAATAATATAATAGTAAGCTCTCAACAACCAGTAGCTGTTATTTTCATGTGCCGGCTATCCAGATGCTGCCTGGGTGGTACAAATGGTGTGCCCTTGGCTGCTCAGAGAAAGGTTGGTAATTTGAATCCACCCGATGGTGCTGAAGAAACAAGGCCTGGCGATCAGCTAAGAAAACCCTCTGGAGCTCGGTTCTACCCTGTAACTCATGGAGTTGCTGTGAGAAATAACTGACTTGACAGCAATGCATTTTCTTTCTGGTTTTGTGGACCCAGGTAAATACTCACTAGGGATTATTTCCTTCAGTTTTTTCCCCTTCTGCTTTACAGGTGGAATGCAATATGATCAGCACTATACAAAAGTAATGGCAGAGCTGAAGTTTGAGTCCACCTAGTTAAGAAGCAAGCACAAAGCACTGTGAAAACATTGGAGTGACTGATGTACCTTTGATGGGCACAGAGTGCTTCTGGGAGCTTTCAGAGAAAAACCAATCAAACTTGTTGCTGTTGAGTTGATTCCAACTCATAGTGAGCCTGTAGGACAGGGTAGAGCTGTCCCATGGAGTTTCCAGGTAGTACCCGGTGGACCCCAACTGCCAACATTTTGGTTAGCAGCTGTAGCATTTAACCATCACACCAAAGCATTCAGAGAAGTGTAAACAAATAGGCACTTTTTGACTGGGGTCTCTAAGAAAAAGCAAGAGTTCACCTGACAGTGAGAAGTTGCCAGGAGGGCATTTCAGCATTTGTAGAATATGAGTGGTAATAGATATAAGAAGTATTTCTGGATTCTTTTCTGAAGCCTAATTAGGTTAGTTTTCATGGAACATCCTGTTTTGGTAATCTTGTTTAGATTCAGTTGTATGACTTTAAGGAATGTAGTTTTGGCTTCAGTGTGATGTTCTTATCTGACTGAGGTTTGTAGCAAAAGGAGAAAGGTTAAGAGAAGGTTAGAAGGAAGGACAGGTTTGTGAAGGAATATGGGATTAACTTTCAGAATCAGGCTCAGGATTTAGAGTAGAAAAGCCTTAATGGAAGTCAAAGCAATAGTGACTGTCGTCAGCTGGACTATGGCATGAGCAGCGGGTCATTATCATCCATCTGATATGGGATTCGTAGGTGTTTTCATTTGGTTTAGAAGGGCTTGGTCCCAGTGGAGACAAATGGTATAATTTCCTTTAATTTCTCTGGTTATGTTCCTGAGGTCGCCTTAGGTGGTTATCCTCTCATTTCCTGCTAAATGGTCTCCCAGGTTCCATTCTTGCCCTCCTCAAATATTTCCATCAGTAACCAAAATTACAATTCTGAGAAGTAATTAAAAAAAAAGTCATTTCTTTGTTTAAAAATCCTGTAGTACTGGAGATAAGTCAGAAACCATCAGCAACGCATATATGACTCTTATTTTAGTCTCTAGTTTTGATTGCTTTGTAACCTGGAGGGTCCCCTCCTTTCCATCCCCAACACTGTGCCCCAGAGTCTTTGTATACTTTGGGATATTTTTATTCTCCCATGTCCTCCCACACCACCCTAATCTGGCCAACTCCTCTTTTCATATGGATCCTGTATTAAAACCCTCTTCCATAGGAAGACTTTTCTTTTCCTCCTTAAAGACTGGGTGAGGTCTGGCCCTCCTCTGTTCCCCATAGCACCTATTTTAACAGCATACAGTCCTGGAAATGACCGGTCCAATGACTTGTGAGCACCCAAATGTCTGATGATTTCACATGAAAGGGTTAGTTTGCTTATGGAGTGTTCGATGAGTGAGAAGATGGGAACTTCATTAGAAGTGTCGTGGAAATTTGGGACCAGCTTTCTAGAATGCAGTTTTGGTTTAGTGATTTACATGGTATAATTTTTTATTTCAACTGGTGTTAAGGTATGGGTTTTTGCTTTTCAGTCTTTCTCTCAATGGCACCTTTGTGTGGAAAGGGTCTTTATTTGATGAAAAATTAAAGCTACAAATTTCTTTTAACACAGAATAGGCTCCTTTTAAATTACTTTATTTGGAAATAGTTTCAAACTTACAAAAAAGTTATTAAGATTAGCACTAAGAATTCCTGAGTTTTCACCCACATATCCCAAAAGCTAGTATTTTGTCATGTTTGCTTTATCAATCTGTCATGCATACATAATTCTCCTGAAACATTTGAAAATAACTGTAATTGTGATGTCTTTTTACCCTAAATATTTTAGTGCATATTAAAAAAAAAGGCTTTAAAAAATATAACCGTAGTATAGTGATCAAAATAAGGAAGCTAGTATTGATAAATGCTATTATCTAGTCTGTCAACATTATTCAAATCAAATTTATTTTCTAAGAAGTATTCAATACAAATGGAACATCACTGAGCCAGGAACTTGCCACTGTAGAATCAAAAAGCAAGGAAAGTGTAAGGAGGGATCAGAATTTTTTCTGTTTGGACACCAGGAACTGGGACAGGTTGAATTCGGGACCCTTTCTGGAAATGGGGAAAAAGAGAAACAGAAAGAAGTAAAAGGGAGAGACAGGGAGGGAATAAAGAAGCGTGGGAAATGAAGAGGAAGAGGGAAAAGGAAGAAGGCGGAGAGAGAAAGACAGAAAGACAGACAGAAAGAGAGAGAGAACATTAATGTAGAGAGACTTCAGATGTCTCTGTGAGAACAGACATTTATCCCTATTTCTGTCTGTTTATCTTCTGAAGTCCCCATTCCCTAGGTTGTGAGAAAGATTTGCTGTACGCCAGAATGGGCTCTTTTTGGTGAACAAGCCCATGTGCCTTTCCAGCCATTGCAGCTCAGGGCTCATGCGCACACACAACACACACACACAACACACCCACTAGCTGACCTTTAAAATTCTATTCTCTTTTGGAAACTAAGTCAAGCTTCACTTATCCTGCTATACCAGTTTGCCTTTTCATAATTTTCCCTTTACCTACTTCTTCCTACTCTACTTCTTCAGCTATACTGGATGACAGCTGAATGTGACTAAATATGAGTCCTTCCAAACACAAACTGACACTCTTCTCACTGTATACCTAGATAAGAGAAAAGGCACATTGAAAATAATTGAATGAATTGGATCCGTTCCTTCCTTCTGATGTTTAGGAATGGTTGAAATGTAGCTATCCAGGGCCACTGTGTTAGGGACCACTGGGACCTGGTTGGTCTTCAGTTCTCATTTCCTATCACAGTGATTGTGCCATCTGCTTTTTGTCACTTGTTCTTATCAGACACACCACCACAGGCCACATTGGACATGAGAAGCAGGTTGTACTGTCTAAGTCATCCCTGGGGGCTGGACCACTCATCCCTTGGCGTAAAATGGAAGCTTCTTTCTTGGCATGTCTAATCCTAGACCTAGAATATGAGAATTGCACATTGAGAAACAGGGGGAAAGAGGGCCAAGGTGATGCCTTTGTCCGGAGAGGAATCATTTGTCTACACGTTCTGCAGTTATGCACAGTTTTCAGCTATGTGGGCTTTGTCTGTTTTGGAACACAGTACCCTTAGCTGTACTTGTATCTAGATGTAAGCCTGTCCTCTTAAAAATATAAAGATATGATAGCCATAACTAGCCTTCAGATCAGAATCAGCCTTTTTGTGTTTGATAAAAATATCGTCTAACTTGTTGATTACATCTCTGGCCCAGTGGATTATTTAATTGCTTGGCACCACGTAATTGATTCAGACAACTTTTCCGCTTGAACAGGTGTTTAAGATGACCTCCTCTAATCTCCTTTTGAGTCTTCCTATAAGTGTGCCTCAGTTTACTCATCTGTGGCCTCCTTCCTTTCAAGAGTTGCTAACTTTGACACCACAGAAAAGTATCTGGCCCTTGGTCCTGAATCTGTGGAGGAATTAGGTGTTCAGCAGAAGGTGTTTGCTTTATCCTGCTTATGACGTTGTTGTTAGGTATTGTCGAGTTGATTCCGACTCATAGCGACCTCATATACAACAGAACGAAACACTGCCAGGTCCTGCGCCACGCTCACAGCCGTTTTTAGCCTAAGCCCATTGTTGCAGCCGGTGTGTCATTACACCTCCTTAAGAGTGTTCCTGTTTTTCGCTGACCCTGCGTTCTATCAAGCATGATGTCATTCTTCAGGGACTGCTCCTTCTTGACAATATGTCTAAAGTATGTGAGATGCAGTCTCACTATCTCTGCTTCCAAGGAGCATTCTGGTTGTATTTCTTCCAGAGCAGGTCTGTTTATTCTTTTGGTACTCCGTGGTATATTCAGTATTCTTCTCCAACACCACAATTCAAGGGCATCCGTTCTTCTGCCTTCCTTATTCATTGTCTAGCTTTCATATGCATATGGCACAATTGAAAACAGCACGGTGACATCTTTACTTTTCACCACTGTAAGTGGGAATGATTATTGTCTATGATCTTCTAGGCACAAAAAAGATTCTAAATACAATGTGCTCTTCTGTGTGCCAGAGGTGGGGAGCATTAGTTAGCAGAGGCAGAGAATGGAAATGGATTGGGTTGTAAACCTGGAACAGTAATGCCATTGAATTGATCTTGAGTATGCTAGTTTGACTGGGGGTGGGAGTAGGGGGGTGCCGGTGGGGAGGTGGGGGGTGGAGGGAAGGGAGCAGGGGCTCACTGCTGGAATGACCTAGAACTGCTGAGATTCTACTTTGTGCTGGGACTAAGACCACAAGGAAAATTTTTATTATAACTCTTCTCTTCTTAATAATGAAAATAAAGTATTAAGAGGTCTTCATTATAAGCCTTAGGGAAATACACAAATATGTTACCACTTTCTGAAATATGCCCTGATTACATATCTCATTTCTCCTCTTCCATAATTGTGAGGTAATAGACCAACAGATTGTGCTAAATGGATTCTAGCAAGTCTCACTGTCTTATTCCATCAAGAGGGACTACTTATTTTTCCATTGTGTCATCTTTGTCTGCAAAGGATAATAATGCATTCCTACCATTGAAAGTGAATTTCCTAAAAAAGGATGAAACATAACTATCCAAGCTCTGTTTCTGAATTGTATAAAATTATTTATATATGCATATGGATATGAATATAGTGTTCATTGATTCATATGCTGAAAGCAGTTTTTCTGGGTAGGCAGATTAAGGACATTTTTTTGAAATTTACATTTTTTACAGTGCTTTCTTTTAGACAAAATTTTATTAGGATAATGTGTATTTTTTATGATCAGAGTTAAATAAACATTATAAAAGTTAATACTAATTCCTGGATTACTAATATAATGTGATTTGTTTTAAACTCTAAGTAGCTGTTGTGTCATATACCTGGACAGCAGAAGTCAGTTAAGTTAAGTAATGATGGAGTCTGTACTATATTCTAAGACTGAGGTCTGGCTATGTAAGGATGATTCAGTTATAGAAGTTTAGAGTTAAGTTGAGAAGACTGTTATTTTGTGTGTTTCTGTGTTGTTTCCTGCAATAGTAGATGAGGTTCTCAAGATGGAGAAATTACCTCTGTTTAGAAGAAGCAGGAAAGGTCTCTGAGGGATAGCCCAAGCATAATTTTGAAGAATGAATACAAGTTTACTATGCAGAGGATGTGAGAGTGGTTATTCTAGGTGGAGGAACAGCACGTGCAAAGGGAAAGAAGCTTAGTACCATATCATGAATGAGGGCAAACGGAAGTCCCATTGGATTGCTGGAGCAGAGATGGAGCAGCATGAGAGCAAAAAGGTTAGGATTGTTCAGGTGTAAAGATCCTTGAAGACTAGTCAACAAACTTGCCCTTTATCTTACAGGAAATGGTGAAGCCCTAAAGGAGAGCAATTAAAATGAAAGAAAATGCAGCTAGTTGAATGAAAAGCCAGTGAAAGACCTATGGCTCACAGTGGTCCCATCCACAACCCATCATGGGGATGGGACAGCATGTTTTTCTGTTGTACTGAGGTGACATGAGTCAGGGGCTGACTCAAAAGCAGCTGAAAACAAGAAGTCACTCCTAAGACCTCAGCTTCCTCCTGTCCAGAGTCTTCATACTTAGCCACAGGAACGCGAGTGATCATACCTCAGATGAAGTCTGCCGGCATTCATTAAGACCAATGCTTAATCTCAACTGACAACATCAGTGTCAAAATCAGAGCATGAACCTGGCACTCATTCAGCAATGGAGTCTTTGGAGCTTCCTTCAACTGGTTCAATAAACAATCTTGCTGTGAAACACAGAGCTTGGTATTTAGAAGGGTTTTAGCTGGCACATCCACAAAGCCAAGTGTCCTGTCCACTGACTAATTCCACTGTGAAATGTCAAAATATAGCTCTTAGCTCCAAGAAAGCATGTAAGTTTCTATTTGCATGCAAATAGCTGCCATTCATGTGTGAACTACAGCAGGTAGTGACTCTGCCAGATGGAATAATTTGGGGTAGGGCCATCTTCTTGCTAAAGGCCACAGGTATTCACACATGCTGCAGTGAGTGTTGCTTATTTCTATTTTCTGCATCACCCCCTGGGGAGTAATCATTTTAATAATGGGTGTCAAGGAAAGAAAACTCCATTCTACCCTGTCATCATCTAGTAAACAAAATACTACTAATTATTGTTAATACTGAGCTAATGTAATATTTGAGGCAATTAGTAAATTGAGTCATACATATTGAGAAGGATAACAGGACATGGTAAATTGATAGATTAAGAAAACTCCCTTGGCGTTTGAAAGGGTACTGATTGCATGCAGTTTTCGTAAGGACACTATTATGATCTTAACCCAGAAAGTAGTACTGTGTAGTGGGTAGGGAATGTATGTTCTTGGATAGGAATGATTGGGTTTAAACTTGAAGCCCCACCCCGACTAGCCAGGAAACTTGGAGTGAGTTGTTTAAACTTTTAAGTGTCCACTTTCTCATTAGGAAAATGAGATAATAGATTATTAAATTTAAACCTAACGTGAACATATGAGGTAGATCTGATTTAAGTAGTTAAGGCCAAAGTCTGTGTTAGTATTTCTCTCTCTCTCTCTTTGTTAGAAAGTGTTAGTCAGAAGCTAAATGTAATAAAGAAAGGGAAGTTCACATTCAGCGGAAGTCAGGGAGATGGCCGTGACCCCCTGCCTGCTCTTTCTAGTCTACCAGTTGCCTCTTCTCCAAAGGTCCTTGAGCCGCATCTGCAAACTCCCTAGGGCTTCAACATGCAAATGAGAAATCACCAGATCTGTGTTTAAGAAAGAGTCCCTGGGTGGTGCAAGTGATAATGCACTGAGGTTCTTCGGAAGAAAGACTTGGTGACCTACTTGGACAAAGCCAGCCATTGAAAACCTTAAGAAGCAGAGTTCTACTCTGACAGACTTGGAGTCACCATGAGTTGGAATTGACTCCATGGCAACTGGTAATGTTTATGAAAGTTCCCTAGCAGCTCTGTGGGGAGAGAAGGAAGACCAGATAGAAATCTGTTGCAGTAGAAGGGAGAGGTGATGAAGGCTTGCAATTCAGGTTACAGTGATTAACATAAAGAAGGTGAACAGATGCAAAGTCACACCTGAGACACAGTCAGTATGGGGTGACTTCTTCAATATATGATGTAAGGAAAGTGGGTGGGGTACCAGGGTTGTCTGGGTTTCTCTAGTAAGTTTATTTTGATTAGAATATTATGGGCAACATAAAGAACAAAATGAGAGAACCATGTCTCCCTGTTCCAGGATGTGGGACCGCTATGCTGGATACATAGATGGCAGTCTTCAAGAATGACACTTGAGAAGATAAAGGGAATGATGAATGAGCATCTGCAATGGAAAGCAGTCTCAGCAACCAAATAGGAACCTCCAAAGTAATGACTCCACATGGAGTCTAAGATCTTGATGTTTTGGATAGGGAGAAGAGAGCGTGTTCAGCAGATTCCATAATACTGTGGACTGGGTGGTTTGGTGTGGGATGCTTGCAGATAGGACAGACAAAGTTTGAAACATGAAAGATTGATTTGGATGACAAAAAAGGTATAGCTTCCTAATACTCACATATAGATTCTGGAATTTACCAAGGCACATATATTTCAACTGAAAAAGATTTAGGAACTTAATGGATACTAGATACATAAAGGGATTTACTGAAGGAATAGAAAATATCTCATGTCTCTATAACCCACTTTTCCAAACACTTCAACACTCACATTGATTATGCTTGATATTGCAGGTTGCTTACATATAAGCCACTCCTTTAGAATGTCTTAGCAGCCCATTTTCTGCCAACTAACTGGCATTCCTCTCATCCAGCATATCAGCAAAACCAACTGGCTCTACTTTCAAAACGTCTTCTGAGTCTATAGGCTGTTTCTTTCTCCGCCATCCTTGTGATCGTCTTTCCCTGGATCAATACAATCTTTTCCTGGATCAATAAATGGCTTCCTCTTGTGACTTTACCCATGTCCCACAGCCAATCAGTTCCATTTTTCAAAGAGCAGCTGGAGTGAGCTTTTAAAAATGTGAATCTGATCCTGTTAATTCCCTTTTCAGATAGATTTGCATTGCCTTCCCATTTCTTGTCTCGGCTTTTAGGATCTGGCCCCCTGCCTCGTCACTCGCCTTACTTCCTGCACTTTTGCCCCCATAGCTTGCACGTCCAATCACTCCACTCTGGCTGTGCTGGCTTTCTTGCCATTCCTGACATATGCAAGCTGTTCAGGGACTTTGTGCTTGCTTTCCTTCAGTGTGGAGTATATTTTTCTCAACTCTATAGTTGGCGCCTTCCCTCATTTCTTTCAAATCTCCTATCAAATGTCATCTACTGCAAGGCCTTCTTAAGGAACACTAGTGACTCAACGGTTACGTGCTCAGCTGCTAACTGGAAGGTTGAATCCACCTAGAGGCTTCTGGAGAAAGACTTAGTAATATGGTTCCATCAAGATCATAGCCAAGAAAACCCTATAGGGAAGTCTTACTTTGTCACATGGGGTCACTCAACAACAAGAAGAGATCTTTCTAAGATGACTCTATTGCCTTTTCCCATTCACTTCAAAACCCATTCATGATTCTTCATAGTAATTATGTATGCTAGAAATTGTGTCACATTTGCATTCATTTACCTCTTCAATGTGTGTCTTCCTCATTAGAAAGTAACTTTTTGAGGATAAGAACCTTAGGGCTGCAGAGAATATTAGCATATAGTGAATATTTGACCTGAATGTATTTTTCTTTTTTTAAATGGTACTGGGATCGAGGAACCAGATGCCTATCTTTCTCTTTGACAGTTCTCCTGGCTTTTGCTGAAACATCTGCTGGTTTTCTAAAATGCAGCAGGCCAGAAACTTCTCACCTAGACTCAGGGAACATGACTTTTCCCGTGTAGAGGAGTTGTAAAATCTAAAAAAAAAAAAGATTTGTTATGCAGAACATCACTAGTATGGGTGAATTAGATGCAAAATCATAGCACATGTTATTGTGTGAAAAATCAGATACCATCATACAGAGAAATAGCAGATACCAAAGTGCTGAAAAATAACTTATAAGGTAAAGGAAACTTAAATCCATGAAAATTATGTCTAAGGATTTATTAGGCGTTTTTAGAGACAACCTGAGGAAAAGTGTCAGTTATTCTATTACCTTTGTTTATTGACTCTGCAGAGGCATTCACCTGGGTGGATTGAAACAAATTATGTATAACATGAAGAATAGGATTATGTTCATGAGGAACTTGTGCACAGACCCATAAGCAGTTGCTGGAACACGACAAGGGGATGCTCCATGGTTTAAAATCAGGAAAAGTGTGCATCAGGGTTTTATCCTTTCACCACGCTTAATCTGTGAGCCAAGAAGCTGGGCAACATGATGAAGAAGGCAGCATCAGGATTGGAGGAAGACTAATTAACAACCCGTGTTATGCAGAATGCATGATCTTTACTGAAAGTGAAGAGGACTTGAAGCACTTCCTGATGAAGGTGAAGGTCTACGGCCTTCAGTGTGGATTACACCTCAGCCTGAAGAAAACAGAAATCATCACAACTGGGTCAATAAGTGACATCATTGTAAATGGAGAAAAGATTGTGGTTTTCAAGGATTTTATTTTCCCAGAATCTACAATCAATGCCCATGGAAGCAGTAGTCAGGAAATCAAAAGACATACTGCATTGGGCAAATCTTCTGCAAAAGAACTCTTCAAAGTGTTGAACAGCAAGGTTTTCCTTGGAGAACTAAGGTGTCCCTGACCCAAGCCATGATGTTTTCACTCTCCTCATATGCTTGCAAAAACTGGACAATGAATAAGGAAGACCAAAGAAAAATTGATGCCTTTTAATTACGGTGTTGGTGAATAATTATGGTGTTGGTGAAGAATATACCATGAACTTCCAGAAGTCTGTCTTGGAAGAAGTATAGCCAGAGTGTTTCTTGGAGGTGAGGGTAGTGAGATTTCACCTCACATACTTTGGACGTGTCATTTGGAGGGACCAGTCTATGGAGAAGGACCTATGCTTGGTAAGGTAGAGGGTCAATGAAAAAGAGGAAGACTTTGAAAGAGATGAGTTGTTACAGTGGCTGCAACAATGGGCTCAAACATAGCAATGAGTGTAAGAATAGAGCAGCACCAGGCAGTGTTTCATTTTGTTGTACATCAGGCTGCTATGAGTTGGAACTGACTTGATGGTACCTAACAACAATATTCTATTACAGTTTCACAATTATTATAGTTATGAGCCATGGTAGTGTGAGAATTATTGTCAAAGACATGACCCCAAACTCAAACCCAAACCTGTTGCTGTTGATTCCAACTCAGAGTGACCCCTTAGGACAAAGTAGAACTGCCCCATACGGTTTCCAAGGCTGTAATCTTGATGGAAGCAGACTACTATGTCTTTTTCTGGAGGAGCAGCTGGTGGGTTTGAACTGCTGATGTTTGGTTTAGCACCTGAGCACTGTAATCACTGTGCCATCAGAATCAAAGGCATTAGAGCCCCCCCAAATTAGGAGAGACATTTTTCCCCTGTGATAAACCTTTGGAACCACTATCCAGTGAATTTAAAATATTCTAAGCAATGATTCACTTACTGTACTCCTTGTATGAATATTCTGCTTCGATCTAATAGATGTGTCAAGGAAATTGTTATTTTTTCGTGATCTAAAGCTTAAGCTTTCCTTTTGTTAATTTCATTCCATTTCGTACTTACATCTCCTTGTTCGTGTTGAATATTCACTCTCCATTTTCAGTCTTGCCAGTTCAGCTGTGCTTCTGGAATCAGTGAACCAGATTGAATGCTTCTGTCTCTTGGCTTTACTGCCTTCTGTCCTGTTATTCTTCCTGGGACGTTCTACAGTTTAACTCTGTATTTTAGGAATTAAATTGCTCGGGATTGTGTCTGGAAACCCATCTCAAGGCAGTGATGTAGCAAAGATTTGCTCCACTGCCTGCTCATGCCAGGCATCACACCTGTCACGTTTTGCGCACCCTGTCTCGGTTCATCCCATCACAACCCCATGGGGCAGTATCATTATTCTTATTTAAAAAATGAAAAACAAAACAAAACTGGATCAGAATGAAGACCTAGGTTTGAGTCTCAGATCTGTCTTCCTGTCATTGTGATTCTTCTCATTATTGTTATCAGCTGCTGTCATGTTGGTCCCTGGCTCAGGACGACCCCATGTCCTACATTATCCCTGTGACAGGTTCTTGATGGGATTGTTGTGATCCATAGGGTTTTCAGTGGCTGGTTTTCAGAAGCCTGTCCAGCATCATAGCAACACACAAGCCTCTACAGACAGACAGGAGGTGGCCACCCATGAAGTGCATTGGCCAGGAATTGAACCTGGGTCTTCTAGAAGGAGGGCAAGAATTCTACCAATGAACCACTCAGATCTGCTTTACTGACTCCAAATCTAAGGTTTTTTTCTGCTCTGCCATATAGCAGTAAGATAGAGAAGTTGTTTTTGGTTGCCATTTCACATTATCTGCTAAAACCAAATGGACTTTTCACTCTAATTCCTGAGCCTCTTTTAGAAATAATCCTTTGGTCTTCATTTTATATAGACTATTTTTTCCCTCCATCAGCTTCTTGCCCAATACTACCCCGGTCTTTGCTCTCAACTCTCCCTTTTCCACCTTGCATTTTAGGTTGTTCGTTTACATCTACATCTCTCACCTCTCTGGCTTTCCTTTGATAATTGTGCCATCTTTAGCAATGTTTACAATGCATCCCCGTACATTACCATTTGTGAATTTCATTAACAAGCTATTTGCTCCCTCCTTCAGATCATTAATGAAGATGCTAAATGAGACTCCATCCACCAATCCCTCTGCCACCCCACTGGAAAACTAGGTACTCAGAGCTTTATGATTATTCCTTGTTCGTGACTCTTGAGCCAGTTCCCAAATCAGCTGAGAGTACTCGTAGCCAAGCCAATTTCAATTAATTCTGCAAGGAGAATTTCGTGAGTAACAGCAGCACCTGCTTCTCTGAAACTATGATGGATCACTTGCATTCACTTAACCTACTAAAATTAAGGTTGTGTCCAAGTAGCAATTATGGGACATTTCTCTGGTGATATTCAGTCTTTTTTTTTTTAAATTGAATTTCTATTCATTTCATATTTTCAGTGACCAAGAACTATTTCTCAGGTACCTCTGTTTTCCAGTTCTACATTTGGAAGGAATGAAAACTCAATATGAACATGTATGTTCCTTATCTCATAATTTAGAAGATTGCTTTCTTTTGTTTTCATGTCTACAGCAGCTCATAATATTCCTGCACACAGTTGATGTGGAAAAAAATTTTTATGATCAACAGTGTGTAATAAAAAAGTGCGGGCTTTGAAGTCAGTAGACTTAAATTCAAATCTCTGCTCCACTACCTCTTGGTTGCATGACTTTGAACAAATAACTTTTTCGTGTCTATACAAGACTCAGAATAATATTTACAGCATAATAAAATTGATATAAATGACAAAAATATAAGAATGATGGTTCCTATCTTGCTACCTTTCAGAATTTCCTGCAGGTTAAAATGGATGGAATGTCATAAGTACTCAGCAAAAAAGTAGCCATTATTGAAGTGAATTTTTCTTCTTCATTTGCAAAGACTTCTGCCCTTACTCTTATATGTTTGAAAGTCTAATAATAAAAATAAGAAAGTCTAATATGAAAGAAAAGATAGAATGAATGCATTTTAGATGAAAAACAATGGGATACTATTTCACAAGCATCCGAATTAGAAAAATTTCATTGGC
This sequence comes from Heterohyrax brucei, assembly GCA_028571685.1. NCBI lineage: Eukaryota > Metazoa > Chordata > Mammalia > Hyracoidea > Procaviidae > Heterohyrax > Heterohyrax brucei. Next base: position 64,229,415 of record CM053161.1, on the reverse strand, counting down.
TGGGATTCCCATCATCAAAGCTGTCCAAATTGGTTGGAAACCAGAACTCATGCATTGTTTGTGAGACTGCAAATAACCACCACTTTTCTATGTTTTTTTTAAAAAACATTCTCCAAAGTTAAGTATCAGCATGGCCATATGATCATGATGCCTCCAAAGAGTAGTTTGTTGTCAGGAAGTTCATTGCAATACTGGTTATACAGATAAGAATGCAGTGGTAAATAACTTATTGGAAAGGAGAAATGACATGTAAATTATGGCATACTCATTAATGGGGTTCTGAGTTAAGGATTAATAAGGCTATATGTGACCAAACAAACAAAAACCAGCCACTGTACCTTAACCAAAATAGAGATTCTGTTTTTCTCACTTAATGCTCTATCTCCAACTTCAGTGAGTTGTCTTTGGAGTCTGAAAAGCTAGTGAGTGGCCATGTAAGATGTATCTATTGGTCCAATCCATCTGCAACAAAGGTGAATGAAGAAAACCAAGGATATAAGGAAAATATTATTCCATAAAACGAAGGGGCCACATGAACCACTGCCTACAGCAGCCTGAGTCCAGAAGAACTAGATGGTGCCCAGCTACTACTGCTGACTGCTCTGACAGAGGTCACAATGGAGGATCCCAGACAGAGCAGGAGAAAATATAGAATAAAATTCAAATTCATGAAAGGATGAGACTTAGTGGTAGAGACTGAAGAGAGACTGATAGAGACTGGAGGAACCCCTGAGACTGTCGCCCTGGAAACCCCTCTAACTCAGCACTGAATGCACTCTTGAAGTTCATCTTCTAGTCAGTGATCTAGACGGGTCTATAAAACAAACAACAATGCATGTGAGAAATGTGCTTCTTAGATTAGTTGAGTATGTGACATCAAATGGGCAACAGCTGCCCAAAGGCAAAGACAGAAAGGTAGGAAGAGACAAGAAAACAGGATACATGGAGACAGGAAATCTGGGGTGGAAATGGGGAGAGTGCTGACACATCACAGGGATTGCAACTGATGTCACAAAACTATTTGTGTGCAAATGTTTGAAGAAAAACTACTTTTTTCTGTAAGTGTTCCCCTAAAGCACACACACACAAGATAAATCTGGAGGTAGGACTGCTTATCATGGTAGCTCTACAAGGAAATAAAAAACCCCAAACCAAAAACCCACTGCCATCGAGTTGATTCTGACTCATAGCGACCATGTAGGACAGAGCAGAACTGCCCCATAGAGTTTCCAAGGAGTGTCTGGCGGACTTGAACTGCCGGCTTTTTGGTTAGCAGATGTAGCACTTAACCGAGACACCACCAGAGTTTCCATCAAGAACCCAAGGCTCTTTTATTTTCCACTCTGCTGTATTGAGCATTTGATTGTCTTCCTTATGGTTACAATCTAGCTGCACTGATGCTGTGAATTGCATCATTATTCCAGGCAGAGAAAAAAAAGCAAAGAAGAAGGAAATGAGGAGGAGGAAGCCAAGGCATCCAGAAAAGAAAACTTTCCTGAGGACTCCACAGTAAACTTGTGCTTATGTCTCATTAACCAGAACTGTTGTAGAATTAAACCTAGCTGGAAGGGGCTGGCGAACATTGCCTAACTTTTCAGAACACATGACTGTATTGTATAATACATTATATTGCTCTTAGTAAGAAAAAAGAGGAGGCTTAGTACTAGGTCAGCAACTGTCAGTTTCTTCTGTCTCTTTAAAAGTTGGAAAGAATGAACTCTTTCCGTATTTATCAACATGAACAAATCTCATAAGTAGTAACTGGGATGGAAAACTAAGTAAGAGAATGATAACCATGACATGATAAAGTTTTACATAATTGAGAAAACCAAACTCATTGCCACTGAGTTGATTCTGACTCTTAGCAACCATGTAGGACAGAGCAGAATTGCCCCATAGAGTTTCCAAGGAATGCCTGGTGGGTTTGAGCTGCTGACCTTTTGGATAGCAGGTATAGTACTTAACCAGTACGTCATCAGGGTTTCCAATTAAAAAAAGTCACATGCCAAAAAAGCAACATCTGTTGTTGATGGACACCTCTTCTTGTTATTAGGTGCCATCAAGTCAGCTCTGACACATGGCGACCGGACGTATAATAAAATGAAATGTTTCCCAGTCCTGTCCCATCTCCATGGTCTTTGATATGTTTGAGCTCATTATATTAAAAATGCAAAAACATATTTGAGAATGCTGTATACCTCAGGAGAGGAAGAGAGGTAAATAAATCAGGACTAGCCACCAATGATGTTTCAGTTGTTTCTTTAATGTGCAATTTCTGAGACTGAAACAAATATATGTATTTATGAACATATTTTCTAAAATTATATTTTAGAGTCTACTTCTCAATGATCTGAACTGAGTTTCATTTTCTAGGTGCCTACATACAAGGTTGCCGTGAGTCAGAATTGACTCCACAGCAGTGGATTTGTTCTTCTGTACAAGGTGCAGTGGCTTTCTGTTTTAGCATCTCTTCTGTCTCTGGCTTCTTAAATATAAAAGAATGGGCTCTAAGTTGGAAATCTAATTAAATCTATGTAATCATTTTCCAAGAATGAAATCTGTCATTTAAAGTCTGTAATAAATATTTTGAAGAGAAAAATAATAAGAAAACATAAATAGAGATTTGCTTTTGGCAATCTGTTAAAACGTTTAATTTGGAGTAAAAATGAAACTGTCAGTTCCATATGTTATCCAGTGTCCTCTGAACTCTGAAATTCTTGGGGAGGAAATTACAAAGATGAAAACTAAATGACATTTGATACAAGAAGGCAGTTGAGTGTATTTATATATATTTCAGGAATATCTGTTGAGTTATGAAGCTGTGTTATGAAAATACATTGTTACACAGAAAAGATAAAGTCTGTAAAATTCTTTCTGAATTTCTAAATCAAGTTGAAAGCTTAAAATATTTACTAGCAGTGACAATGAGATGATAAAGGACAATGTAACTGATAAAAGCATTTATTTATGCCAAGGATTATCCTAATTTCCACCATTTGCTTATGCATTTATTAATCACATTTTATATATGAGGAGCTGTGGTGGTGCAGTGGTTAGTGCTTGGCTGCTAACCAAAAGATCAGCAGTTTGATCTCACCAGCTGCTTTGCAGCAGAAGGATGTGGCCATCTGTTTCTGTAAAGATGACAGCCTTGGAAACTGCATGGGACGGTTTTACTCTGTCTTGTAGGGTTGTTATGAGTCAGAATCAACTCAACACCAATAGTTTGGTTTTGTTTTTTGAATATAAGGCCTTTGCCCCAGTCAGAAATAGTGTGTGCAAAGGAACAGCAGAAAAGGAGGTAGAAGTTTTGTTTATGGGTTCAATGCGGTTGGTCTTCAGGAAGTGCATTAGGGCATTGGGATGCTGTAAGAAATATTAGGGAAGTCCCTGTGTGTAAGTGCCTGTGCAGGCAATGCTGGGGGAAAATGTGCCTTGAACTCAGTCCCTTGCATGGAAACTTAATGTTTTTGTATGCGTGTACCAGGAACCCTGTTAGCAATTCAAGGAAGATTACAGACTCCTTCTCAAAACAGTGCTTTCAGGTATCTAAAATAAGACACAGAATTACAAAGAGAACAATTATATAAAATACAGTTATGATAATAAAAAAACCTGTGATGTAAAATACCTGCTTTGTAAGTGCATTGATTACCATATTCTTGTGATAGGTTCAAAAACTATCATGATTTCAGTGCACTGATGTGGTGATAAACATAGATATATTTTGAGATAACAATTGTAGTGTTAAGTAACAATAGCTGTGATACCTACTAGTGACAAAGTGACAGTTGAGGGACATGTTAAAATTCACTGACAGGTTAATGAAAACTGAGATAGAGTTTTTCTCATCCGAACTGGGAACCACTGAGAGTTTATGGATCCCACATCAAGAAACTCTGAAGTACATTCACCATATCTTTAAAAAAGTCAATAAAAGACCTCTTTAAAGTGTTCAAAAGCAAAAGATATCACTTTGGGGACTGAAGTGTGCCTTACCTAAGTGATGGTATTTTCAATTGCCTCATGTGCTTGCGAAAGCTGGACAATAAATAAGGAAGACTGAAGAACTGATGGCTTTGAATTATAGTATGCCAAAAAATGTTGACTATACCATGGACTATCAGAAGAAGGGACGAATTTGTCTTGGCAGAAGTACAGCCAGAATACTGCTTGGAAGTAAAGATAATGAAATGCGGTGTCACTCAACTTTGGATACGTTATCAGGAAGGATCAGTCCCTGGAGAAGAGCATCATGCTTGGTAAAGGAGAGTCAGCATAAAAGAGGAGGACTATGAGCTGGAGGGACTGATCCCTCAGCTGCAACGACTAGCTCCAACATGATGACTGTGAGGCTGGCCCAGGCCCAGGCAGTGTTTTCATTCTGTTGCGCATGGTGTTGCTGTGACTTAGCACAGACTCAATGGCACCAAATAACAGCATCTTCTCTTCCTTTGTCACAGAGCAATAAATGAGAGAACCCTCTGAATTCCAGATAAAAAAAAAAAGTCAAGCGGATTCTACAATCACTGAATTCGCCAAGCGTAAGATGAGTGCAGATTTTAGGATAGACACTGGGCTAAGGATATATATGTTGTTGTTTTTGTTGTTGTGTGCTGTTGAGTAGTTTCTGACATAGCAACCACATGTAACAGAGTAGAGGTATCCCATAGGGCTTTCTTGGCTCTGATGATGATTTTTTTATTACTGTATAATAGCACTTATATGATGTTCACAAACAGTCAAAATTAATTTATGGTGCTGACATTCAGAGTAGTGTTCCCTGTGGTAGATCTGAATGGGGTGGCAGAAGAGCACTGCGGAGGGGCTGGAAACGGTCTCCATCCTGACCCAGGTGGAGGTCATGAGCTGTGCATCGGAGTCATGCGCATCCATGTTACACAGATGACATGTTGTTGCTGTTAGGTGCCATCGAGTTGGTTCTGACTCACAGAGACCTATGCACAACAGGACAAAACCCTGCCTGGTCCTGCGCCATGCCTACAATTGTTCTTATGCCCATTGTTACAGCTACTGTATCAATCCATCTCCTTGAGGGTCTTCTTCACTGACCCTCCACTCTACCAAGCATGATGTCCTTCACCAGGAACTGATCCCTCTTGACAATATGTCCAGAGTATGTAAGATGCAGTCTCGCTATCCTTGCTTCCAAGGAGCACTCTGGTGTACTTCTTCTGGGACAGATCTGTTTGTTCTTTTGGCACTCTGTGGTATATTCAGTATTCTTCTTCAACACTGTAATTCAAAGACATCAGTTCTTCTTTTGTCTCCGTTATTCATTGTCCAGCTTTCACATGCATAGGAGGTGATTGAAAATACCATGGTTTGGGTCAGACTCACCTTAGTCTTCAAGGTGATATCCTTACTTTTCAATACTTTAAAGTGGTCTCTGGCAGAACATTTTTCCAGTGCAGAGTCTTTTGATTTCTTGATTGCTCCTTTCATTGGCATCGCTTGTGGACCCAAGTAAAGTGAAATCCTTACCAATCTCAATCTTTTCTGTTTCTCATGATGTTTTATGCTGGTCCAGTTGTGAGGATTTTTGTCTTCTTGATGTTGAGGTACAATGCATACTGAAGGCTATGGTCCTTGATCTTCATCAGTGTTTTAAATTGTCTTCACTTTCAGCAAGCAAGATTGTGTCATCTGTATAAGGGAAGGTGTCAATGAATCTTCCTCCAATCCTGATGCTTCATTCTTCTTCATATAGTCCAGCTTCTCAGATTATTTCCTCAGCATACAGATAGAAAAGGTATGGTGAAAGGATACAAGCCAGATGCACACCTTTCCTGACTTTAAAACATAAAGTATTCCCTTACGCTTTTTGCAAGATTGCCTCTGGCTCCACATACAGATTCCCCATGAGCACAATTAAGTGTTCTGGAGTTCCCATTCTCTGTAATGTTATCCATAATTTGTTATCCACACAGTTGAATGTCTTTGCATAGCCAATGAAACATAGGTAAACGTCCTTTTGGTATTACCTGTTTTCAGTCAAGATCTGACATCAGCAATGATATCCCTGGTTCCATGTCTTCTTGTGACTCTGGCTTGAATTTCTGGCAGTTCCCTGTCAATGTACTACAACAAGTCAGCCTGGATAGATCTTTTTGAGTGAAATCAATGGAAATCGCAGAGGAATTTATACTGGTATACCATTTATGTAACATTAAAAATAAAATAAAAAAAATCTACATATGTTTGTGGATATATATACACATGTGATAAAAATATTAAAAGTGGAAAAAATGATAGAGATCAACTTCAGAGCAGTTATAATAACTATCTGTCTAGGGAGAGAGGGAAATGAGAGGATTCTGTAATTGTAGTGTTTTATGTTCTTTTTTAAAAAATTTGTTTTGCATTAGGTGAAAGTTTATAGCTTAAGGCGATTTCTCATTCAAAAATTTATACACATATTGTTCTGTGACATTGGATGCAGCCTGCATAACATGATAGCATGCCCCTCTTTCCATCCTGAGTTCCCTGTGTCCACTTGTCCAGCTTCTGTCCCTTCCTGCCTTCTTGTTCTTGCCCCGGACAGGAATTTCCCACCTGGCCTCCTATTCTCAGTCAGACTAAGAAACATGTTTCTCATGAGTGTTATTTGTTGTCTTATAATAGATCTAATTTTTGTTTGAAAAATTGGCTTTGGGAATAGTCTCATTCCTGAGTTAGCAGAGTGTCTGGGGGCCGTAGTCTTGGGGCTTCCTCCAGTCTCTGTCAGACCAGTGAGTTTGGTCTTTTCTTCATGAATTTGAATTCTGTTCTACATTTTCCTCCTGCTCTGTCTGGAGCCCCTACTGTGATCCCTGTCAGAGCAGCTGCTGGTGGTACAGGGAACCAGTGCGCTCTCCTGACTTGGGGTGATGGAGTCTCTGGCTCAGGTGGCCCTTTAGTCCTCTGTGTCTTTGGTTTCCGTCGCTGGCTGTAACCTTGTGGAAGAAGATTGCCAGGGCTTTCATTCCGGGGGGCAGTTGAGTGGGTTTGAAACGTCCATCTTTTGTCTGCAGCAAAGTGCATAACCATTTGTGGTACTGGGGCTCCTTCAAGGGGACACATAGTGTGGGCAGTTTTTTTCTACACTTTAAAATTATGTAGAAAAATGCAATTATTCCCAAATGACTAGCCACAAATTATTAGCATGCAATAACTAAAGATTTCATCTATGACTTCATGGCAGTAACTCACAACACAGAGTGATACTTATGGAATAACATACTGAGTTAAATATAATAAAGAAAAACTCATGACTGTTAAATTGTGACAATGAAAAATGTAATCTCTTTTTCATGACGGAGCTTTAGCCAGCTATAGTCCTTGCTAATCCTTTCAGCTGGACGCAAATCATGCCTTGTTTCAGGGAGTAAGTTGCTAAGGTATTACCTTACATTAAGTGTCAACACAGATGCACTACTTTCAAAAATTTTGATTGAAGTAAAGTGCAAGAAAAGACAAACGTACATGTCATAAATATTCAGCTGAACGAAGTTTCACTGACTGAATATACCTATGCAACCAGCACCCGGATCAAGGAACAGACCGTCAGCAGCAACGGAAGTCTCCCTCATGCTCTCTCTCAGGTGGTACACCCTACTCAGTGCCTCTGACTCTACCAGTGTGTCTGGTTTGTTCCAAAGGAGTCTGCAAATGTCTTAAGTGGTCTATCAGGTGTGGCCCGAGGAAGTGTGACTCACATGAGAAGATCAGAAAGGAAAGTCAATAGAATTTATTTTTCACAAGTCCCAGAGATGAGGAGGTACAGAATCCTATGATGCAAGGCTACCCAGGGGATAGCATCCATGGACAAGGTAGCAACAAGCTAGAATTGTAGGAGAGGGCTTATGTATGGCAAGAAAGGTGGCATTAGCTAGGTTTCTTGGACTTCCTGCAGGCTGGACATCTTGAATATAATATTTTTATGCAAATAATATGTGCCTTCTACTTTGCTTGCCAACCATGCCCTCCTCTTGCAAGGTATTTTCATAAGCACTGCTATGCCAGTTTTTAAAACATGTTGCTGTCAAAAAATTAGCACAGCACAAAAAAAAATGGAACAGGATTCATACCTCATACTGTGCTCAAAAACTAACTCGAAATGGATCAAAGACCTAAATATAAAATGCAAAATGGTAAAGATCATGGAAGAAAAAAGAGGATCAGTACCAGGAGCTGTTAATACATAGCTGACCTAGTATACAAACCATAGCTAACAGGGCACAAATACCAGAAGAGAAACTAGATAACTTGGAGCTCTAAAAATCAGACACTTGTCCTCTTCAGAAGGTTTCAGTGAAAGAATAAGAAGAGAACCTACAGACTGAGAAAAATTTGGGGGGACAACATGTCCGATTAGGGTCTAATCTCTAAAACCTGTAACACACTACAACACCTCAACAACAAATGGACAAATAAAAAGTGGGCAAAGGATGTGAACAGACACTTCACCAAAGGGGGCATTCAGCTGGTTAACAGAGACAGGAGGAAATGCTCACAAGCAGTAGCTGTTAGCCCAACACAAACTCACTGCCACTGATTCAATTAGAAGTCATACCCACCCTAGAGGACCAGTAGAACAGCCCCATAGTGTTTCCAAGGAGCATCTGGTGGGTTTGAACTTTGCACTTTTTGGTTAGCAGCTATAGCAATTAACCACTTCAAGAGTTTGTGTCGTTAGTCATTAGAGAAATGTAAATAAAACTACAACAAATTACTATCCTATCCCAACAAGGCTAGCACTAATCCAAAAGGCACAAAGTAATAAATGTTGGAGACTTTATGGAGAGTTTGGAACAGTTATGCACTGCTCATGGTAAAGTGTTACAACCACTTTGGAAAACAATTTGGCACTTACTTAATCAGCTAGAAATAGGAATACCAGATGATCCAGTAATCCCACTTCTAGGAATGTATTCTAGAGAAATAAGAGCCATCACATAAATAGACAGATGCACACCCATGTTCAATGCAGCTTTATTCATGATAGCAAAAAGATACAAACAACTTAGGTGCCCATCAACAGATGAATGGATTAACGAATTATGATACATACACACGGTGGAATACTATGTGACAGTGAAGAGCCATGAGTCATCCAAGGAAGAGCATGGATGAATCTGGAGGGCGTTAAAAAACCCAAACCCAAACCTGTTGCTGCCAAGTTGATGCTGATGCATAGTGACACTTAAGTACAGAATAGATCTGTCCCACAAAGTTTCCAAGGAGGGCCTGGTGGGGTCGAACTGCCAACTTTTTGGTTAGTAGCCATAACTTTTAACCAGCACATGATGGAGGGCATTATGCTGAGTGGAATTAGTCACTAAAGGACAAATACTGCATGAGACCATTATTATAAGTACTCAGGAAAAGATTTAAACAGAGCAAGAAGCATTCTTTGATAATTAAGAGGGTGGAGGAGCAGGGGGAGGAGATTCACTGACTAGATGGTAAACAAGGATCAACTTCTGTGAAGGGAAGGACAATACATAACACATGCGAAGTCAGCCCAACTGGATCAAAGTAACAGCTAAGAAGTATCCTGGACACATCCACATACTGGGAGGGACAGATTAGCTGGGCCTAGGGACCATAGTTTTGGGGAACATTTAAGTCAACTGGCATAATAAAGTTATTAAGAAAATGTTCGGCATCGCACTTTGATGAATGGTGGCTGGGGTCTTAAAAGCTTGTGAGAGGTCATCTAAGATGCACCAACTGGTCCCATCTCACTTGGAGGAATGGAGAATGAAGAAAACTAAAGATGCAAGAAAAATGTTAGCCCAAGGGACTAAAGGACTACATAAATCAGAGGCTCTACTAGCCTGAGATGAGAAGAACTAGATGGTGCCCAGCTACCACTTGTGGCATTCCTCGACAGAGTAGGAGAAAAGTGTAGAGCAGTAAAAAGACTGGAGGAAGCCCCTAAACTATGGCCACAGGATGCTCTGTTGACCCAGAACTGAAACTATTACTGAAGCCCAGTCGTCAGACAGAGATTAGGCAGGAATATGAAACAAACGTTAATACATATGAGGAGTGTGCTTCTTAGTTAATCAGATATCGGAACCAGTGGGTGACTACTGTCTGGAGGCAGGGTGACAAGGCAGGAAGGGACAGGAACTGTGTGAATGGACACAGGAAACCTGTGGTGGAAAGGGGGAGCATGTTGTCACATTGTGGGGATTGCAACTAATGTCACCAAATTATGTATTCGTTTTTGTATGAGAAATTAACGTGAGCTGTAAATAATCACCTAAAACATGTGTGTGCATGCACACACACACACAGACACACACACACACACAAACACAAATCAGCATGTTGTACTTGCAAAAATACTGCATAGGGGCACAGCATGGTTGGCAAACAACCATAGAAGGTGTGTGTAACTTGCATAACAATGTGGTGTTTCTGTAGGCTTGTAGAGCATAGGGGCTATCTCTACTTGTTGGGTACCTCAATTAGGATGGGTGTATAGTGGCCCGGAAGTGTGAGCAGCTGATATAGGGAGTGGGTAGAGAGTGGACCTAAATCAGCAGCTCAGTGAACAGACCAGCTGAATGCTGAGTCAGATGAGCATTTAAAGGAAATTGTATTACAGACAGCATGTATTAATTTTACCTGGTTCTGTATTTTGTGTAAATTGAACCATATGACCTGTACTCATTTAAGCCTGTTATGTTTTGCCTTGACATGATGCTTGTGTGATCCATCTGTACTGTTGTGCATCAAAAAACCCAAACTCATTGCCATCGAGTCCTGTCCGACTCATAGCAACTCTGTAGTGCATAGTTTTATATTAATTATTCTCCTATCTAATGAGATCTCTTTCAGTGAATATGCCACAATTTATTCCCCCTACCTTTAGTAGACATTTGATTAGTATGAGTAACAGTGAACATGTATCTTCTGTTGAATATATGTGAACACTTCTAGTGAGTATACTCCCTGGAATGGAGATCCTGACCCATGTAGAATGGGATGGTTCAACTTTAAAATACACTGTCAAATGTTTTCTCAAAGCATGGTATCGACTTCCACTTCTACCAGGAGTGACAGCTCTACTTGCTCCACATCCTAGTTAATGCTTGATACTTTCTGTCATTTTTATTTTAGGGCTTTGTGTGTTTGTGTGTGTGAAGAGTCAGTTGGTCACCCATTAGGTACACCCACCAGCTGTGCAGAAGGAATAGATGAATACCCTGGACTGGGCAGGGGGGCTTCTATCCAGTGCAATAAGAAACAGAGGGGAAATCTACCTGACAACTCCATCCCATCTCCAATCTCTTGCTGATGAACATTTATCCCACAGGAAGGTAGCTCCTCTGTCCAGCCTTCCAGACTGGATCACCCCACCCCTTCACCAGTCATGTTATATACTCTGAGACATGCTTACTTTGAGCCCCGAAAGGTCAGAAAGCCAGAGTGTGAGGCAACGGTACCTGATGATCATATACACAATTGAGACCGCAGCAACAACAGGTTGAGAGCAGGTGAGCAGGCCAACATATATGGCTACTGGTTGATTTCTGTTACTCCAGAGTTAACTCATCTACTGTAGCTTTACTGGAGCCTAGAAAACTTCTGCTCATATCACTCCATATCTGAATGTTTGGATTCAATTCTGAAGACTACAATCATTCGACACATTACCTCTAGGGTTCTATCAGACTTAGCTCAGGCATATCAACAACCAGGCCTTCCTCCTTTTAGCCTTATTATGTTTCTTAGCATTAAAATTCTTTAAAATTTTTAGAACTAGAGACAGTTGGAAGGGAGTGATCCAAGAACAGAAGAACGAGAGTGTATTAGGGTGGGTCCTCTAGAGGAACGAAACCAATGAAGCGTGTGTGTGTGTGTGTGTGTGTGTGTGTGTGTCCATGTGTGTATTAGGTCACACAATTGTGGGGGCTGGCAAGTACCAAATGCACGGGTTAGGCACAGTCTACCAATTCCCATAGTTCAGTGGCTAATGAACCATAAATCTGCAGATCAGGTAGCAGGCTGCTGGCTCATGGGGTTGTGGGAGCTAGGAAATCCAAAATCTGCAGGTCAGGCTGAAGGTCTCTCCAGTAACCAGAGGTCAGACAGTGAGAGGGGTACAGGATTGAGAAAAGCAACATGAGCTTTGCCAGGATATCCTTATATATTGGATGTAGGCCACACCACAGAAGAAATCCCTTTCTAACTGGTTGCCTGCTCATGCCAGATCACAAAATAGAGCATGATTACATGATAGCTGCCAAACCACAGAGAATCATGGTCTAGCCAAGTTGATTCATAATTTCAACCATCACAGTCTGTCTCTCAGTACTAGAACAAATGCCTTATTTTGTAACTGAGTGTGGTTACTGAGCCCCTGAGTTACAGATAAATGATAAATGGAGATCCGAGCTCTTTCTCGTCTGTTTCCTGGGTGGTGGCTACGCTGTGAGATCATCTGTGACGTGTCTGATTTGGGTCCTTTGGCTTGTTGTTGGTAAGACAACCTACAAGATTCTGGTGATGGGTTGGCTATATGTCTGTTTCCAGGCTTTCTGTGAGTTTTCCTGTCTTTCTGAGTCACCGTGGATACTGTAATGGCATGTTTGAGGTGGTGCTGCATAGATTGCTAGCCAGATGCCTTTTATCCTGGCAAATCCACTTCCATTATTTTTTTTCCAGATTCTCTTAAAGAGGATTGCATTCTTCAGCAAGACTGACTCTAGCTTAAAATGCATGCCATTTAGTTCTGATTTTGTCAGTTCTGAAATCTTCCCTTTTGCCTGCCAACCCTCTCACTGTCATTTTTAATCAACCCGGCACTTCCCTCCACGCCTGTATCTGTGTAATTACATTAAGAGGATAGTGTCCTAGGGGATTTCATCTATATTCCGCTTTGAAAGTGAAGAATCAAGAATCTTGTAAGTCCCTATGTTTCATGAAACCACCTTCAAAGGACTGAGCGCATGCGTATTTTTGCAGGCTTTACCAGCTTAAAGAACACAGCTACAATGAAATGGATACAGCTTTCTTTTTTAGAACAATAATTGACTTTCTTTCAAAACTCTAACCTAATTCTTTCCAACTTATTTTAGATAAAAAGGAAGTGCATATACCGTATATTTACAAGTGAAATTTAGAAAGATATAGGTAAGGTTGAGTTTAAATATATGGCATGCAGCTTATTAAAAATGAGCTTTTCAAAGAACTCATTAGCTCTTAAAGAAACGTTCTCAAATTTTAAGATTCTAGGTTGATCCCAGACCTTTAGGATCAGAATGTCTGTGTGGGAACTGGGAATCTGAATCATTAAGAAACTCTCCTACCCATGAGTTTCTGATGCATGTTTGTCTGGTCCACAGTTTGAATCTTACCCTAGAATTATTGTTGTTGTTGCTAGGTGGCCTCAAGTTGGTGCTGACTCAGAACAAACCTTTGTGTAATGCAGTGAAACGTTGCATGGCCCGGTGTACATCCTCGCAGTCAGGGATATTTGACTCTGTTGTTGCTGGCCCTGAGTCACTCCATCTCCTCCAAGGTCTCACTCTTGTTCACTGACTCTCAGCTTTACCAGGTGTGACGTCCTTCAGCGATTGGCCCCTCCCAGTAACATGTCCACAGTCTTGCCATCCTCGCTTCTGAGCATTTTGGCCGTACTTCCTCCAAGACAGATTTGATGTACAGACCGAAAGAGTTATGACCCTAGAGTTAGAAGAACTGATTTGAGTGAATTTTAGCACTTGTAAAACAGAAATGGACTGTTCTCATTTTTGACCTGGTCAGTGTTGCTAAGCTTCTACCTTTATACATATAGTAAAATAACAACATATTTCCCAGTAAGCAAGTTTACTGAAGAGTTTCAAGAATTAGGAACAGTAAAAGAGGACCCTGTTTCATTAGGAGAAATAGAAATAGCTGTCACAAAGGCCACGCGTTTGAAAACTGCGGGAGAGAAATGCAGCTGCTGAAATTTCTGTTTTTACTCTGTTTTTGTCATGGTAGGTGCTGTCGAGTTGGTTCTGACTCATAACAACTCACTGTACAGTAGAGCAAAACACTGCCGAGTCCTGTGTCAACTTCACAATCATTGCCATGTTTGAGCACACTGCTTTTTCAGGAATATGTATGTATTTTCTATTAGGAAAATTTCTGGTTGTAAGGGTGAAACAGATCTGTGTGTGTTGGTGACTGGCAAAGGAGGGAGTCAGGCTAGACCTGGTGACCAGAGAACAGACAAGTGACATGTCTTGAAGCATCATTAAACAATAGACACAGTACATTCAGGGCATTTGGAGCTGTATTCTTTAGAGCAAATTGCACCATTCAAATTCTTGAGAAAATAGCACCATAATATCAAAGCAAAAATTGGTTTAATTAATGATGATCTAGAATAATTGAAAAAAGATGAAATCAAGTTCAGGGCCAACTGGTAAGGACATTTTCACCTGCCTTACTGCATTTTGGAAACCCTGATGGTGTAGTGGTTAAGTGCTATGGCTGATAACTAAAGGATTAGCAGTTTGAATCCACCAGGAATTCCTTGGAAACTCCATGGGCCAGTTCTCTTCTTATTATAGGGGCGCTATGAGTTGGAATCGACTTGATGGCAGTGGGTTTTAATGGGTATAGCATTTCAGGGGAAAAAAAAATCTTTTCCAAATAGTTTCTGTTAAGCCATAGATCCAAAGAAAGAGAAGGAAAAACTGCCAAATACAAGAGAAGAAAAAATATATTTGGGCAAAAGCAATGGGAGTTTTATTGCTCTCTTTTTTTTTTATATACAGCAGTAAAAGGTGTCGCATGCCAGTGACCCACTTTGGGGAATCAAGTGAAATGAACTCAGATGTAGGTGTGTTTTGTTGGCCTGTGCTGAGGCAGTCAGCAGCATTTCTGCCAGTTTCTAAAATAAAAATGTGGAAGCAGAGTTTCAACAGAAAACTGGAAGAGAAATGGCCCAGTGATTGAGAATGCTTTTGAATGGTTATAACATGATTGAGATTTTTCTGACAGGTTTCTTAATTTCCATCTATGATACACAGAATTAATAGAGATATCATAACGATAATAACTATTGTATGTAGACTTGGTGCCAGCTGCCAGGCTAAGCACATTATCACATTTAATTATTATAGTAGTCCTACTGAGTGTGTGTTACTATTATTCCAACTTTATAGATGAAGACACTAAAATTTAAAGGGATTAATAAACCTACTCAAGAACATGGCTAGATAAATGACAGTGTCAGGACTAGAATATGTGTTTCAATTTCAAACTCTTCCTTTTTATCTCCACTAGTGTATGTATGTACGCTTATTTTTATATCTTCATTTATATTTATATCTGTAGTCATGTATTTGCATCTATAGTTACATATAACCATTAATTACGTCTCTTTCTGTGATCTGGAAATATCTTTTCTAACACCACCCACAACTACCATCCTTGTGTCCTATACCACCTCTCACAACATTCCCAACTATTGCTACCGGTGCAATTACCTAAAGCTGCCACCACCCGTGACTGTCACTGCTGTCTTCCCCAACTCCCACCTCCACTGTTGCTAGCACCCATAATTACCACCTCCACCACTACTACCCACAACTGTCCCCAACTGCCACCATCACTGTCATCACTACCCAAATCCACCACCAGCCAAAGCCACCACCACCTACAACTGCTCTCATCTCCCGCAATTATGTCCACCACAAGCACTACTCATAGCTACCACAGCTGCACCGTCACCAACATCTGCCCCGACGAATCACCTTTGTTACCACCACCACGACGTATAGCTGCCACCTTCACCACGACCAGAAGTACCCCGCGACTACCGCCCCCATCAACACACTCCCTACTGTAGTTGGCACCCCAATCACCACGCCGGCCATGACTACCACCGCTGATACTGCCACCACCCATAACTACTGTCACTACCACCATTATCTTTCATAATTGTCACCTCCACCACCACCATCCCACAGCTACTATCATACAACTATCATTACTGTAACCTATAACTGCCACTGTGTCCCCCACAACTGCCACTACTAACAGCCGTCACCCCCCAGCCCCCAAGGCTACCACCATACTTAGTAAGACAATATGAAAGTTATTGGAAGAAATCTTATGAAAATTAATTTGAAAAAATATTCCAGAGTAGTTATTTCAATTAATTCTGAGTATCAGTCATCTATTTATAATCTTATACAGTCAACATTTTCAGTTGCTGAAAAATTGACTAGTTATAAAACTCATCTCACAAAATTATCAAAGGGGTATTATGTCTCTATTACATACATTTTGGTATTCTCGGTAAGTTCAAAGTGATAACTCTGCTGCTTCTGTTAGAAGTTCTTGACTCTTCTAGCAGTCTTTGTTATGCATGTTATACATACACTATAAACATGCTCTTAATTTGTGCTGACTTCCTTCAGACTTACAGAAGGAAGGATAAAAAGTTACATTTTAATTTTATGTTACATTATAACTCAAAATGCATTTTGGGCGAGAATATTTTATTTGAAATTACTGGCCCGTCTTCAGATATTATCTCCCTTTAATGAACGTGGAAACCCTGGTGGCACAGCAGGTAAGTGCTACAGATCCTAACCAAGAGGTCAGCAGGTCAACTCTCCCAGGCGCTCCTTGCAAACTCTATGGGGCAGTTCTCCTCTAATCAGTAGGGTTGCTATGAGTCAGAAGTGACTTGACGGCAGTGAGGTTTTTTTTTTTTTTTTTTAAATGAACATGGAGCATGTTTCTTGACTCTGAGTGAACAGTGTACAAAGCAGCTGTTCATTTTCAACCCTCGAGTTATTGGTCAATCCATAGTCAAGAACAGTGTTAGGAAACACTGCATTTGTCTTCATCGAAACAGGGACACTTGTCAGAAGTGTTCTAGTGCTTCTTAAACTTTAAAAAAAAATTTCGGAGCCTAGACCTCTTGATTCAGACAGATCTTCTGTTGAAGCCCAGGTTTAAATAGAGATGATTCGGTTGAACAGTGGTAGGGAGTGGGCTGGAGCCCACCCGTGTGACTTCGCTCTTAGTGATTATATTGTCTTTTTTGCCATCTCTCCCTAAACCCCAGGGCTCCAAAGAAAGAGATTTATAAACTTTTGATATTTACCACATAGTGTTGTTCAGCAGGAAATGAAATAGTAATTTTTACACGATTACATTGAATACCATCATTGAAAGTGAAATTGAGCACTTGCTTTATGTCAGCTGTCAGGCACTGTACTATACTCTGAAACAGTCAGCAAGCTAGGGGTCACGGAGCCCTCATAACATGCACAGCCTAGTGGAGAAGGCAGACAAGAAGGACTGTTTGAAAGTGTTACGCAGAAAGTTTAACTGTTCACTTCTGGAGGTAAGTTCTAAATACCCAGTGTAAGCTGTAAGAAAGGAAACACAAAATTAAATCATCTATATAGTTTAAAGGAATGGCTTGTATTTTCTTCCAGTAATTAGCTCAGCTAACTCATTGGCCAACTTATGTGAGTTAAAGTCTATCTACAAGCATGTGTGTGTGCACACACATGTACACGTTTTGCAAGTGGGGTGGCAGGAGTTGGTTAAAAATACGGTGCTCATGTTTAGATGGACCCTTCCACTGTATGCCCCTAACTTGTACTCCGTGTGAATATGTTTAGTGAGGTATGTATATACCCCCAGAACCAAACTCACTGCTGTCTAGTTGATTCTAACTAATAGTGACGCTGTAGGACAGAGTAAAACTGCTCTATAGAGTTTCCAAGGAGCACCTGGTGGATTCGGACTGCTATGGTTAGCAGGTGTAGTGCTTAACCAAAATGTCACCAGGATTTCCACAGGTATGCAAATAAGGACAAAAAAAATTTTCAGTTTTGTTTAAAGGATGCTTTTGGGGAAAGGGAGGTAGTGGTTGCCTTCGTAGTTTCCAAAAACAAAACCTAGTGCCGTCAAGTTGATGCTGACTCCTAGCGACCCTATAGGACAGAGTAGAACTGCCCCATAGAGTTTCCAAGGAGCGCCTGGCAGATTCAAACTGCTAGCCTTTTGGTTAGCAGCTGTAGCATTTAGCCGTAACCGTCGCAGGGTTTTCACTTTAAAAAGAATGTACAGCAAAATTCTGACTGAAAAAAGACCAGACTTACTGGCCTGAGAGAGACTGGAGAAACTCCAAGAGTATGGCCCCCAGGCATCCTTTTAGATCAAGATGAAGTCACTACTGAGCTTCATCCTTTAGACAATGATTAGACAGGCCTATGAAACAAAATAAGACTAACGGGGCATACCAGCCTAGGAACAAGGATGAGAAGTTAGGAGGGGACAGAAAGGCTGGTAACGGGGAACCCAGAGGTGGAGAAGGGAGACATGCTGACATGTCATGGAGTTGGTAACCAATGTCACAAAATATTATGTGTAGTAGTTATTTAATGAGAAGCTAGTTTGTTCTGTAAACCTGTATCTAAAGTACAATAATAATAATACATAAATTTAAAAAATGATATCCAAATACCAGCAGAGTCCCTCATGGTGGACAGGTTCTGTGGAGCTAAGACTAGGCTGAGACAGACTAGGAAGAAATGTCTAGTGATTTACTTCTGAAAATCAGCCAATGAAAACCTTGTTGATCATAGCAGGATATTGTCCAACTCATTTGCTTTGAACATATCACCAGGAACAATCAATGTCTGGAGAAGGACATCCTATTTGATGAAACAGAGGCCAACAAAAGCATAAGAGGCTTTAGTGTGACAGATTGGCACACTAGACACAATGATGGATGATGTGGATGATTTGGGGCCACAGTGCAATAACAGCAACAACAATGAGATATGTCATGGGTTGAATTTTGTCCACCCCAAAATGTATGTAGCAATTCAGTTAAGTCGTGATTCCTAGTAATGTATGATGTTCCTATATGTTTTAAATTCTGTCTTTGTGATGTTAATGAGGGAGGATAGACGGCAGCTGTGTTAGTGGGACAGGACTGAATGTGTACAATTGTATTGTGTCTGGAGGCAGTCTCTTGGGATATAAAGGGAAGCAAGCAGAGAGTTGGGGAACTCAGACCATCAGGAAGAAAGCAGTGCCAGGAGCAGTGTGTCCTTTAGAATGGGCCTGAGGTCCCTGAGCCTCAGCAGCTGTCAGTCCAGGGAAAGACTGACAATAAAGACCTTCCTCCAGAGCCAATGGAGAATGCGGTCCCCTGGAGCTGACACCTTGAATTTGGACTCTCAGTCTGCTTTACTGTGAGGAAATAAATTTCCCTTTATTAAAGCCGTCCACATGTGGTATTTCTGTTATAGCAGCACTAGATGACCAAGACAATATGTATGACTATTTGCAAATTTCTCTGTCTGCATATAAAAGTGTGTGGAAATCAGATGTTCTTAATCTAGAATTCAGTAAGATCCATAAATAACGAAAGAGAGTAGGTGTCACTTGGAATTGTCTTAGGCATTTTGGATGTATGGGCATTGCTCTCTGAGTTAAGGAACTGTTTTTGAAAGCAGATTTTCTAAAAATATTCCTGAGAGCTTCCCAGAAAATTCAAGAAATGCCACGTAGACAGAATGCTTTATTCTGGTTGGTACCTGCTATAACTCAGCTTTTGGATCCAAACTGTAAGTTTTCATTACAATTGCCCAGACTGTTTTTCCTCAGTCTTCCTCAAAAGAAGACAATGACTGTAATCAGATATTACTTATGAAGTTGAAAGTTTCAACATCCACTATTAAAAAAAAAGGCAAGTATGAATAACTTCAGTGAGAAGTGCTCTGGATTAGAAACTAGCTTTAATGGAAAAGAGGTAGCAAGAAGGATAAAAGAGGTGCTCTGTGGTGAGGACAGGTTGGCAAGACTGAGCTCTAATAAAGGTAGAAACTAGGGAAAATCAGGTAAAGGGCCTTGTTAAATGGAAATAGGTTTCCTGATCTCTTTTGTACATGGGAGGAATTCAGCTATCCAACACCTATTTATACATTCTCAATGTGTTACTGGCACCAAAAGAAAAGAGTTGCTCAATTTCCCACCCACTAAATAATCCTTCATTGAAAAATTGAATTAGTCAAAGGGAAATTTTATATTTGTTACCCTAAAATATAGTTTATGCACATAAATTGCTTTGGAGCTTGAATGTGCCTCTTCTTGTGAAAGACAATGTTTATTTTAGAGACGTACACAATGTATACACAAAGGACATAATGCGTGGGGTTCTCCAAAAGTTTCTACAAACATCCAACAGTGCGATGCTGAGGCTGAAGGTTTTTCAGCTGTGATTACGCTGGGCTGCCACCCAAATATCTGTTGTTACATATACAAGTCAAATGATTTGCCCAAGCTGAAGTGTCTTCTGGTTTTTCCAGGGATTGAAGAATTTATTTAAAAATCCATGGTGGGTGATAGCAATCTATAATTTCAGAAAATTACTCCTTGAGCACTTTTTCTTTTTTAAAAATGCTTGTCAGAGTCCAGTTTGAACCATCAGCTTGTCGCAAACCCCAAATAGCCAAATCATTGATGTCAAGTTGCTTCTGGCTCATAGTGACTCTGTAGGACAAAGCAGAAATGCCTTATAAGATTCTGACAGTTGTAATCTTATGGACACAGACTGCTGCATCTTTTTTTCAGGGAGCACTTGTGGGTTTGAAACCCTCAACCTTTTGGCTAACAGATCAGTGCTTTATTAACAGTACCACTGAGACTGCTGTGTCACAAACAAAGCATGTGCAATGAGACATAACAGGAAGACTCCTAAGAAAAAACCAAGAACTGTTCCGAGGAAGTGGACTTTTCATAGGACAGATGGCTAGTGATGTCTCTTTTTGGTGTGTTTCTGGTTAAGTCCCTTCATTTCCTTGCTTTCTGTTTCTGATCTCCCAGCGTGGAAGGAGAATGGCATCATGTCTAAATCATTTCTTACCTTGAACTTGGCTATTAGTTAAATCAGTCTGATTCAAAGGACATTGTGAACAGGGTCATGTAGGAGGCAGCTTTTGTTCTGACATCTGGGGCACAAAATACATGCTAGGTCACAGTCAGGCAGGTAAAGAAAAAGAGTAAAGCAAGCTAGGTGTCGGAAGGAGTGGATGTGACTTTGCTGAACTGTGGGATGAATGTCCTTAAGGACTGTCCAGTGCCAGATCTTTGGAGCCTGAAAGTAAGCCATTAGTTGAGTTTCACGCGTGGTAGTATTTTTTAAGCATAAGAAGGTAAATAGGGGGGAAGAAAATGACAGCTCTGCTGTCATGTGGCCCCTTTTCAGACCACTGGGGACTGTAAGATGCAGCTGAGTCGGTTCCAACTCATGATGACCTCATGCACGACTGAACGAAGCATTGCCCTGTCCCGTGCGGTCTTCTTAATTGTCGGCGTGCTCAAGTCCACTGATGGAGTCGCCATGCGTTTCGAGTGCTGTCCAGTCCAGAGGGCTTATCCTGTACCACTGCATCAGACAGTGCTCCGCGATGACCTGTAGTTCATGTTGCAGATCTGCGGACCTTACTTCCTAAGCTATCTCAGTCTTCAAGCTCTGCTGAAGCCTGTCCACTGTTTGGTGACTCTGTTGGTATTTGAAACACCACTGTAATTGTTTCCAGCATCATAACAATGTGCAAGCCACCACTGTCAGACAAACAGACAGAGGAGTGGTGTCGCTGGGTACTAGCTTGTTGGTTTGTTTTGAAGAAACTAGAGAAGATGGAAACACGTGCATACACACACATGCACACACAGGTGTCTAAGCAAATGTGTGCTCAAAAAAAATTCTGGGGAAGTATTGATAGGGAAAAATAGACTTTGGGTATTTGTTGAAGGTCAAAGCAAGAAGGAAAGGGATTCTAAAGCTATTTCTCCTGTACAAGGTTAAACTGAACTAAACCTACTGCCATCAGGTGGATTCTGACTCATAGCAACTCTATAGGACAGAGTAGAATTGCCTGATAGGATTTCCAAGGAGCAACTGGTAGTTTCCAAAAGGTTGGCAGCTGAACTCAAAACCACTACATCACCAGAGTTCCTTTACAAGGGTAGGAAACTGTATCCATGGGTCTCTCTGTAGGATCCATTCTTCTGAAGCTGTGTACGTGGGGCAGGGAGAAGGGAAAAGAGGCTAGCATCTGTCCAGTGATGAGTGAATGCCAAATGCCTTACAAATGTCGTCTGATTGTCTTACAACAATTTCCCCCAAGATTGGGTTCTCCCCCCCGCCAAGATTGGCTCTTATTATTTTCAACTAAAAAAATCTCTTACATTTAAGGGAAAGTGGGAAGCTTATTTTTGGTCACAAAGTCACTGAATGGCAGAGGCAGAATCTGTACATGGATCAGCCATCCTCTGACATTTACATAATTTTTTCAGGATACTACATGGTCTCTAAATAAGTCACTGAGGTGGGCAAGCATGCAGCTGAGTGAAGGAGGAAAGATGATGTTTCTTTGTTAGCCTGTTAAAAAAAAAACTATTAAAAGCAAATAAAAAATAGGTGCCAATACAGAGAAACTCAAGCTTCCCAGCCTCACAATGCATCACTACCTTAATATGCCTGAAATCCATCAATTTATGCAATACCCACACCCTGTAATTAGATTTTTTTCCTTTCTCTTAACTAAGTTTCTACAGTGTGGGCACTTAGTAAGTGACGGCAATTATTATTCTGTATAATAATAATAAAAAATCTGAATAGCCGTAATTAGTGAAAGCAGCAGTTTTTCAACTGCTACCTCTTGAGAATTCAAAGTGAATTTCTGAATGCTTATCTGTGAAGCTTTTAAACCTGCAACCCCCTTCTCATGTCAGCAAACCACATGTCCTTCTTCGAGGACACCCAAAGCAGGTAGCCCACAGAATCATGTAAATCAAGCTGGAAGGGAGCCCAGAGGGCCCCAGTTCCGTGATTTGACTTACAGTGAAGCTTGGGTTAAGTGTTTTCTTCAAGTCAAGGGTCAAAACTAGAAGCGAAGTCTCTTTAATATCAGTGTGGCGTGTTCTCCCATATACCTTTTTATTAGCTTTTGAGCTAACGAGAGGCCCTGCAATTCATATTAGCACTGAGTAGTGTCTGTAGATACGGTAAACATTCTACATGCATATCTTCCTTCCTCCCAAATATATGTCAGTGTTACAGTGATTTTTAATATATTTGAAAGAATATACATTGAACAACTTACTGAGCACTCCTGTGAACGACACCAGCAACAAATCACTTGCTGCTGAGGGGATTCTGACTCTCGTGTGTCAGGGCAGAACCGTGCTCCACAGGGTATTCAATGGCAGAGCTTTCAGAAGGAGGTCGCAAGGCCTTTACTGTGAAGTGCCACTGGATGGACTCCAACCTCCAGTTTTTCGGTTAGCAGACTAGTGCATTGGACTCTCCTCTGCTCATTGCTGCGGATACAGCAGTGAATTAATGACAGAGTCTGTGTCCTCGTGGTTCATGTTCTAATTCAATGAGATTGACAGGAAATAGTTACAGAGGTAAAGCTGCAGTATGACAGGTGATGAAACACACTATGGGGAAAAATGAAACAGGGCAAGTTAGGGAGCCTTGCTCCTTGAATACTCTATGGGGTGGTTCTACTCTGGCCTCTAGGGTCACCATGAGTTGGATCCGACTCAGTGGCACTGATTTTTTGGGTAGTGATACAGTGGTTGAAATGCTCTGCAGCGATCTGATAGCCAGTGGTTCACACCTACTAGCCACTCTAAGGAGAAAGAGATGGCAGTCTGCTTCCTTGGAGATGGTCCTACAGGGTTGCCAGGAGTCAGAAGTGAGTTGACTGCAGTGGATTTTCTAGTTTAAGAGTAGAAAGTGTTGGCAAGGTTCAGGTAAGGGTTTGCCTATCTGAGAAGGTAACATTTGAGTAGAGACCTCAGGAAGAGAGCCGGTCATGGGAATATCAGGAAGGAGAATGAAGGGAAGGAGAAAGAACTCACAAGGATGTTAGTGTACCCAGAGTACTGTCAATAATGGGAAAATTCTAGAAGATGGCATCAAAAGGTAAGATGGGGCCAGATCACACATTTTAGTGTCTGTGTTTGATTCTGTAAAATGGGATGAGAAACCACTGAAAGGATTCAGATGGATAGAGGAGTAATACCAGCTGCCTTATATCTAACAGGATTTTGCTGGTTTCTGGGGGGATTTGACCATGGTCGCTGGTGTGGAGGGTGGAAGAAGGGAGAGCAGATGGGGACTATTGTAGTGGCCCAGGAAGAGAGACAGATGCTTGTGGACAAGGTGGGGAGATGTGGTAGGCTTCTGTTTATTTTTTGAAGTCAGAGATGTGAAGTGTCAGTTTCAAGGAGGATTAAGATGCTTCCAAGTCCCAAGCAGCTGGGAGGATGATAGTTTCATTAAGAAGAGGAAGAATGGGGGAGAATGTGTGGGGCTGTGGAAGGTCAGTAAAATGAAGGGTTTGGTTTTGCGTATGTTTAGCATGTGTTTCCAAGCAGGTGTTCAAGTTGAGTGTTGAATGGGCAATTGAAAATATGAATATCACGGAAGCAATCTGGGTGGGAGGTATAAATTGATACTTGTTAAAAGTGTTACTGAGTGAGCTGCAGACTTGCAGACACTATTCTCCTTAACTTTAAATACTTCACTGAATATTTCCTAAGAACAAGAACAGTTTCTTATATAACCACAGTACAATGATTGAAACCATTAGCTAATCCATATCGTTATCTAAGCTACAAATCTTAATCAAACTTCACCAATAGTGTCAATGTTTTTTGAACACACATAAACATACACATTTACACAGTCCAAGATTATCAAACCCAGGGTCAAGTATTGCAATTATAAATATGTTTTTCACAACTCCAGCTGGGAAACAGTGTATGTTAACCACTAGGGAATCTTGGAGAAAGGGACACAAACTTTCTTTTTACTAATACTTGTGTTTTTACTGTGAATTTGGAATTATTTCAAAATAAAAGTTGCTGGATACACCATAGATTAAATATTAATATTGCATTTCTTTGACAGAAAGTTATTAAAAGTTCTATATTATATACAGACATACATATATGTATACATACACACGCACACACACACATACACACATAAAAACTCTTGTGGTGTAGTGGTTAAGTACTATAGCTGCTAACCATGAGATCAGTGGTTTGAATCTACCAGACGCTTCTTGGAAACTCTTTGGGGCAGTTCTGCTCTGTCCTGTGGGGTTGCTATGACTAGGAATCAACTCAGTGGCAGTAGATTTCATTTGATTTTATATCACATGCAGAACTACACCTGTATCTATCTATGAGGTCAGACAATTAAGTCCACAAACTTACTTGTTCTAAGTGCTACATACCTCATCTCTGAATATCACTACAGTCACCTTTGAAATACTCCCCTTGGGGAGCTATGCACCGATACCAATGTCTAGTCCACCCTTCAAAGCAATTTTGGAACTCTTTCTGAAACAGCCATTGTGGATGGCGGCACGATGGCAAGTTCTTGAACTTAATTGTATAGTTGTCTGTGAGGGAGTTTTTAGCCAGTAAGCAAATAACTGTAGTGGAGCACCCTCCCTACTCATCTGATTTGGCCCCCAATGACATTTTTCTTGAACTGAAGATAAAATAAGTAATGAAAGGAAGATATTTGGATGACATTCAGGGCATCAAGGGTAAAAAGTACTGTTATAATGGGCATATGATGACAGCTCTGATGGCTGTTCCAGAAAAAGAGTTCCAGAATTGCTTTGAAGAGTGGACTAGGCACTGGTGTTGGTGTATAGCTTCCCAAGGGGGGTACTATGAGGTATGTAGCACTTTCTGTAGAATCAGTTTGCGAACTTAATTGGCAGTTGTTGTACACACACACAGAGAACTGTATATGTGTATATTATAGTCCATATGTAAAAGTTTAAGTTATACACTGAGGTTATATTCCAGGGAATTATAACTTATATGGTAATATTAATTCTTTTGGGGAAAAAACTCTTGATGAACCTTAAAAATCTTGGCTTATCTTTTGTTCCCACCTTCGCCTCTGTTCCCACGCAAAGCATTTTATCTTCTTTCTGTTAGAAAGCTTTATAATAGCAGGGATCTTGTCTCTTTTGCTCACTGTTCTGCCTCCTTTGCCTACAACAGCATTCAGTACCCACTGAGATCTCAAAAACATCTAACGAAGGTCCACTCTTTGGACACGAATGAATTGGACCTGGCGACGCAGAGCAACCATACATTGGATGCACTTTATGGTTTTATGCATCTATAGGGTATCATTCTGCTGACCTCTGGCTGGAGGAAGGGGAGTGGACAGAGAGGAGGGGAAAGGAGACTGTTGGGAGGATGAGACATGTATGGAGCAGGGAGGAATAGTGTGCAGTCACCGGACAGGGAGAGCAGTGAAAGCTGCATATAGGTGGGCATGTAAATTTATATGGGAATGTACATTTTCACTCAGTCATAATAAAAAAAATTAAAAAAACTCTTGTAAATGACTGTGTAATGTAAAATATATTTTATATTTATTGCAGTATGCTCTTTTTCAAATATTGTGTCCATGAAATGGGAGGAGGTACTATGGGAATCATATGATCCAGTGATGCTGTAACAGATACTTTGCAGGGTCTTTGTAAGATGTAGGGGTGGTGATGATATAAACCAACACCAACCATTGAGTTGGAAGACGGAAGATGCTCAGCAGTGACCCCTAATTGTTAAATTTCTCTCACCCACCACCTTTTTCTCCTGAGAGGTTCTGCTTTCAGATGAGCAAGTAGATGTTGAACAGATGAGTTTGGGGAAATTTTTTAGCTTTTTAAAGTCCCAACTGCTTTCATGATTTATTGAAAACAGAATTGGATGAAATTCTTATTCCAAGGTTC
Source organism: Heterohyrax brucei (assembly GCA_028571685.1). NCBI lineage: Eukaryota > Metazoa > Chordata > Mammalia > Hyracoidea > Procaviidae > Heterohyrax > Heterohyrax brucei. The sequence continues at coordinate 64,202,578 of CM053161.1, read as the reverse complement.
AGGCATGAACTCAGCACCTGTCATGGTATGTCAAAAACCTGTGGAGACTTTCTCTCCAAAGGTTTTTCATTAACCAACGGTTAAAAGATGAGTCGAATAATTAAGATAGCTCGATTTGACATAACCAAGGAACATTGCTGTGGGTGCCAGGGAAATCGTAGTATAACTGCCCACTTACAGGGCACATCTACTGAATTATAAATGAATGAATGAATGGCAAAGGAAGAATTTAAAATTTAATACTACTGAGTAATGCCAGGGCAGCAGTTAAGTGGTACAGCTGCTAACCAAAGGGTCAGCAGTTCAAATCCACCAGACATTCCTTGGAAATTCTATGGGGCAGTTCTTCTCTGTCTTACAGGGTCGCTAAGAGTCAAAATTGACTCAATGACAGTAGGTTTTGTTTTTTTTAAAGTAGTACTAAGGTTTAGTTGAATTGGATAGTAATACTAAGTGGCCACTCCACATCAGGCATCATGCTAGATGCTGTGAGGTCCAATAGTGAAGCGGGATGTTGCAGTCACAGAGACTGAAGAGACAGTCGCTAAAATGTGTGTGTGGAGGGAATGAATGATGGGAAGGTTGAGAATGGAACAGAATGATGAGGAAACTGGGGGGAGGGTGTTCAGCAGGCATCAGTCATAGTGAATGTGGATTACGTCTCTACAGAAGGAAAACAGAAATCCTCACAACTGGACCAATAAGCAACATCATGATAAACGGAAAACATTGAAGTTTTAAGGGTTTCATCTTACATAGATCCGCAATCAATGCCCCTGAAAGCAACAGTCAAAAAAATCAAATGGCCCCTTGCATTGGGCAAATCTGTTGCAAAAGAGCTCTTTTAAGGCGTTAATAAACAAAAATGTCACTCTGAGGCCAAATGTCCACCTGACCCAAACTGGCAATTGTGTTTTCAATTGTCTCATAGGCATGTGAAACCTGGACAATGAATGAGGGAGACTAAAGAAGAATTGATGCCTTTGAATTACAATGTTGGTGAAGAGTTTTGAGTCTATCACGGACTGCCAGAAGAATGAGCAAGTTTGTCTTGGTAGAAGTACAACCAACGTGCTTCTTAGAAGCAAGGATGGTGAGACTTTTGTTCACCTACTTTTGACATGTTCTCTGGAATGACCAGTCCACTGGAGAAAGATACCGTGCTTGGAAAAATAGAGGGTCAGTGAAAGAGAGGAAGACTGTCAACGAGACGGACTGTCACAGTAGTCACAGCAGAGTTCAAACATAACATCAGGAGGGTGGCACAGGATGGGGCAGTGTTTTCTTCAGTTGTACATAATTTTGCTATGAGTCAGAACCGATTTACGGGGACCTGACAACAGTAACAGTGCAATGGCTAAGTGCTAGGCTGATAACCACAAGGTTGGCAGTTCAAACCTGCTGGTGGCTTGAGCCCTAACTCTGATCCTTACTTGTTGTTTGTGATTGGATAAACCTGGCTTATACTCTTCAGTTTCCACTGACTCGGGAAGGGCAGGAGCTCAGTATGGGTGTGACTGTGCAGTAGCCGTCCAGATGGGGAGTTATGGTGACGAGAGCAGCCTCTTGTGGAAGCTTGCTCTGTACTGGATGTCTGGAGTGTTGCCGGGGCACAGAGCTGAGTCAGGGGCAGATCTTCCAGGTCCCCCGCCTAGCAAGAGAGGCACACCAGAACCCACGTCATTCTGAATGCAGGAAAGGCTGAGGCTCAGAGAAAGGGGGTACAGAGCTCTCAGGGGAGCACAGAAGTAGGAACGATCAATTTCATTTAAACCAAACCAAACCAAACCTACTGCCATCGAGTTGATTCCCACTCACAGTGACCCTATAGGACAGACTAGAACTCCGTGAAGTTTCCAAGGAGCATGTGGTAGATTTGAACTGCTGACCTTTTGATTAACACACATAGCACTTAACCATTAGGCCACTGGGGTTTCTTGATTTCACTTAGAAATACTAAGAAGAGGTGACATTAAAATATGTCTTAAAAATAATGAAAAAGTGATTCCAAATCTGTCTCTGCTTCTATAAGTGGTACCACTCTGCTGGCTGGCTAAGACATCTGTGTGAATTTCATAACCTCTGCAAACCTTAGCTTTCTTACTGCTTAAAGGAGGAGCTGTGGTGGCACCCTGGTTAAGCACTCGGCTGCTAATGGAAAGTTTTGTGGCTTGAATCCACCAACTACTCTCTGGGAGAAAGATGTGGTGTCCTGCTTTTGTAAATATGATAGCTTTGGAAACCCAGTGGGGCAGTTTGTAGGGTTTATGGAGGATAAATCCATATAAAGGGGCTTACCTGGCACAATGCTGGGGAGCTACTTCAATGAATCACGCTATTTATTACTGCTACTTCTAGGTTATTTTATAGAATAAAAAGCATACAAGGACTTCCAATTAAGTTTGCCAACTTACCCTTCAAAGCAGTGTATAGTGCTGGCACTGGTGCATAGCTTCCCTGGGTGACTGTGGTGATGTTCAGCAGTGAGGTACGTAGCACTTAGAACAATTAAGTTTGTGGACTTACTTTACTGTCAGACCTTATAGACAATCTCATGTGATCCTCAAAACATCCTTGTAGCACTGGCAAGATAACCATCATTCCTCTTTTTAAAAAATTTTTTTATTGCAATTAAGTGAAAATTTACCATCCAAGTCAACTTACCAAATAAACTCCTGAGTGCATGCCTCTGTGTGACTGTATCTGCTGTCCTCACCCTGTGACAGTACACTTCTCCTTTCCACCCTATACTTCTGGCATCCACTCAACCAACGCTTGTCTCCTCCTCTCCGCCCTCCCCTCCCCCCCAGAGGTGAAACAGTTGGACAGCCTCACATAGATGTATTAAGCCCGGAAGTAGACATACCACCTGCATCACTCTGTGTCCCATAGTCCATTCCAAACTTTGAAGAGTTGGCTTCACTACTGATTTCAGCTCTAGGCTGGCAGCAAGTCCAGGTGTCATGTTCTTAGGGGACCCTCTAGGATGCCAGACCATTAAGTCTGGTCTCTTAATAGAGTTCTGGGTCTGCACTCTACTTTTGCTCATGCTTTGACAGTGACTCTCTGTCGTATTCCCTGTCAGGGCAGTCTCCGACTGGTGGTGGCCAGGAACCATCTAGTTCTTCTGGTCTCATGTTGATGTAACCTGATCGTATGGATCCTTCTGTCTCCTGGTCTCATATTTTCCTCATGTCTTTGATATTCTTGGTTTTTATCTGTTCCGGATGGTTTGGGACCAATTAATATTCCTTGGATGTCAGCTTACCTGCTGTTAAGACCCCAGGTGTCACTCACCAATATGGCATGTAGAACAATTTCTCAAAGGGGGGGGGAACAACTAATTATGCCAGTTGACCTTGATGTCCCCTGAAACCATAGTCCACAGATTCCTGTCCCTGCTACTGTGTCCTTTGAAATTTTGGATTGTACATTCTTTTATTGATGAGAAAATGAAGAGTGAAGAGCTAGGTTTATCCAATCACAAACAACTGGTAAGGGCCAGAGTCAAGACTCTGGCCAAATCTAAAGCCCAAAGTACGTTTCTCCTTGCTTCTGTGTGGTAAGATCCAAATCATCCTCAAGAGAAAGTAATTACTCTATCGGCTTTAAGCCTGTGATGTCTTCGTGCTGTCATTGAAAATGAAATCTTAGGACAGCATCCCTACTTTACGATAGCAAATGAAGCTGCTCTGCCTAAAGTCTCAAGTCTTTAAGATTCTTTTCTTTTTTCTCCCTCCAACAGCTCCATGGGACTTAACTTGAGGAAAAAAAATAAGCTGGCCTGCAGGAAAGATCTGAATGTGGAGTCACAAAGGGCAGACAGCATGAGCAATGACCTGGTGGTCTGGGCGTTCATGGCCTTTTCACAAACTCTGAAAGAGTCAGATGGTTCATCCTTGACAGGACAAGCTTGCACAAGACAGTGTGGTGAAGTGGTTGAGTGCAGAGTCTGGGTCACATGCAATCAGTTCCAGAGAGGCTGGCTAGCTGTGGGTCCTGGACATGTTTCTGTAGTTCTCTCTGCCTCAGTTTCCTTTTCCACAGCATACAGGTGGTGATAACGTCTACCCACTTGGTTGTAGCTAGAGGTAAATACAACAACAGGCAAAAACCTCAAACCCAACCCAACCCACGGCTGTTGAGTTGATTCCAGTTCACAGCAGCTCCATAGGACAGAGTAGGGCTGCCCCATAGAGTTCCCAAGGAGCTCCCGGTGGATTCGAACTGCCAACCTCTTGGTTAGCCGCTATAGCACTTAACCACTATGCCACCAGGGTTTCCAACAACAGGCAAAACATTTAAAAATGTGTTTGGCATGTGGTATGTACTCAACATATCATTTCTTGCAAATAATTCTGGGCTTCATTTTCCTATTCTTCAGGATAAAAATAGTGACTACCCAATGGAGTTTTGGGCAGGCTTAAAAGTGGTAATGTATGTCAAATGTCCAACACAGGACTTGGTACATGTGGTCGTTAGTTGCCCTGCAGTTGCTCCTGACCCACGGGGATGCCACGTGGGCAGAGTAGAATGCTATCATGGAGTTTTCAGGGCTGGGACCTTTTGGAAGAATATTGCCAGGCCTTTCTTCCCAGGTGCCTCTGGATGGGTTGTAACTGCCAACCTCTTGATAGTAGTCAAGTGCTTCACCTGTTGTGCCTTCTTGGCTTCCCAGCAATAATAGATAGAAGGAATAACAGCAACAAGAATAATAATACGGTAATAATGATAGTTCTCATTCCGTGTTTATGCTCTTCTCTGAATCCTGTCTCTGGGAAAGCAAGCTCTGAAGCTCTTTCTTAGGTTTTCATTTTCCACTTCTCCCTCTCTTCCCTGCTCATACATGAAGGATCTTGCCTGTTTCTGATGTCAGTCCCTGGACCCCTTTCACAGGACAGGCTCATGTCCTCCAATTAGACCAATACCAATTGACCTGGGCCCTTCGGCAGTTCTGGTGCCTTCCACGTTAATTTGACATCTGCAGTTCACCTTGAAAATATGCTAATTGCAACAGGCATCTGCAGACTGCAGGAAACACTGGTATGCCAGAGTCTATGGTATGCTAGGGATAATTGCAAATTTAATTCCCTTTGAGAAGATGTAAAAAAACCTGACCACTCCCATTAGCCCAGAAGAAATTAGAATCTCTGAAATCAAGTGAAATGAACCAGACGAAGGGAGAAAATATTTCTTTTTGAAGGGAAAAAGCTCTCTACTTTATTATTTAAAATCTCCTTGAGCAGAAGTTTGGTTCTGAAACAGTCTTCTTTAGCACATTTGTTTCTGTTAGACAATTAATTTTTCAGAATTGATATTCTGAGGAAAGGAAAAAACTGGTTCAGTCTTATTTTTCGGAGACGTGTTTAATTTAAAAATAAAGAAAATAAAAAGGAGAGTTGTAGCCAAAAATGCATTGTGTTTTATTATCACCAAAGGAGCACTTATTTAAGCTAGGCCTGCAGTACCATTGCATAATAAAAACATAGTCTTAATTTTTAAGAACAATTTTATTGAGGTATATTTTATGAATCATAAAATTCACCAATTTCAAGAGTACAATTCAATGATTTTTAGTAACTTTACTGAGTAGTGCAATCATTACCTTAAATCACTTTTAAAACATTGTGAAAGCCCTAGTGGCGCAGTGGTTAAGTGTTCTGCAGCTAAACAAAAGATCAGCAGTTTGAATCCACCATCTGCTTTTTGGAAACCCAATGGGGCAGTTCTAGTCTATCCTTATGGGGTCACTATGAGTTGGAATCAACTTGTCAGCAGTGGATTTGGCTTTGCTATAGATTTGATTGTGTTCCCCCAAAAGGCACACCAAACCCCTGTACCTGTGAATGTGAACTTGTTTGTCAATAGGATCTTTGAAGATGCTAAAGGTAGCTAACAGGAGGTTGTACCGGAGTAGGATGGCACCTAATCCCATTCAAGTGGTGTCCCTATAAAAGAGAAGAGATAGAGACTTACAGAAGGGAGGTGGCTGTGACGACGGAGGCGGAGATTGCTGCCGCTGCAAGGCAGGGGACACCTGGGTCTGTCGGAAGCTGAGAACAAAAAGAAAGGATCTTCTGCTAGTGTCTTCAGGGAGAATGTGGCCCTGCTGCCACCCTGAGTTTGTACTGCCTGCCTCCAGAACTGTGAGACTGTAAGTTCTTGATTTCATTAGCCCCCGGCTTTAGGGTACTTTGTTGTGGCTGTCCGAGTAGGTGATGACCCCCAGAGATCTTTGCTGTGCTTCTCCATTCAATCCCCATTCCCACCCCAGACTTTGGCAGCCACTCGTTTAATTTCTGTCTCTTGTACATTTGTCTTCCTTGGATACTTCATGTCAATCATGCATTATGTGGTCTTGTGCCTGTGGCTTCTTCCACTTCATGTAATGTTTCTCAGGTTCTTTTCCGATGTAGCACATATCAGTACTGCTTTCTTCTTTATTGCTGTGTCATATCCATTGTATACAGAGACCACATTTTGTCTATCCATTCTCCAGATGATGGGCACTGGTTTTCAGTTGTTGTCTATTGTGATATAATCTTATTTTTATAAGATTGAATGTATTAGCAGTCAGGTCCTTTGTTAGCACTTCTCTTTTGACCCCAAACAACATGCAAAGTTATTACCCATTACTATCAACGGTTTCTGAGGCTTTCCTATCAACTCTGTTTGACAGTCTTCTTCAGAAGATGAGCAACATTTTCTGTACTTCCAGAGCCTGCTGCAGGTCTGTACCTATAAAACCACAGAATATTTTAGTGAGAGAGGGGACTTCTGAATTTTCCATGGTGTACATTGGAAAATTAAGCTTTTAGATCAAAGTCTCCACTCACACTTAGCGAAGTTTCCTCTCTGTCAAAATTTCCTTCTCGGCCCATTTGAGGTAATATATCAAAGTTAGTGGATGAGTGACTCCAGCTGAAATTACACATTCTGTCCATTCTTGCCCACATTTTAAATATAAATGTGAAGCTATCATGAAAAGTGTCAAGATCTCTGGTTGTACTTTCATGGTTTATGCTTTGCTGGAACAATGTCATCCATCTCACAGAGGATGACATCAGAATAGCATTTAGCATGCCAAAGGAATCCGAAGGATCTCAGGTGCGGTGGGGGGTGGGGGGAAGGGAGGGAGGGAGAGAGAGAGAGAAGTATGGCAAAGGATATAGAAATTGATTCCTCTCCAGATATTTTCAATTGCACAGTCTACATTTGATGGAATCCATTTATTTCTGAGTAGTCAACATTTATCAAGTGCCTGTTGCATGCAGAATCCTGAGCTGTTACCTGAGGCATGCAAGAATAAAAACAGTTATCTATTTGATCAGTTAACAATATTTATTGAGTACTGATTTTGTGCCATGCACCCTAGGTACTAAACTTACTGCTGTCGAGTCAGTTCTGATTCATAGCAACCCTATGGGATGGAGTGGAAGTGACCCATAGAGTTTCCAAGGAGCATCTGGCAGACTCGAACTGCCAACCTTTTGCTTAGCAACCATAGCACTTAATCGCTACACCACCAGGGTTTCCTACCTGAGGTACTACCAAAAACCCAACCAATCCCACTGCTGTTGAGTCTGTTCCAACTCGTAGTGACCCTACAGGCAGAGCAGAACTGCTCCATAGAGTTTCCAAGGAGCACCTGGAAGATTTGAACTGCCAATCTTCTGCTTAGCAGCCATAGCATTAAAAAATCAAAAGGAGCTATGTGCCTACCTTTGTGGAGTTAGCAGCCAGTGGGACACAAAAGTAAAGAAAGCCAGTGGAGAAATACATGAAATAATTGCACATAGTATTAAAGACTGTGAAGGAATAAAGAAACCAGAATCTTGAGCTGGAGTGTAAGGAGAGGGTATTTCAGACCTCTGTGGAGGTGACATTTAATCTGAGACCTAAAGGAAAGGGACACCCTGGGTGGTGAAAATGGTTAAAAGTTGGAAGTTTGAGTTCACCCAGAGGTACATCAGAAGAAAGACCCAGTGATCTACTCCTAAAGAATCAGCCACTGAAAACCTCACAGAGCACAGTTTTACTCTTGACATATGTGGGATGACTGTGAGCAGGGATCAACTTGACGGCAACTGGTTTTTAATGGAAAAGGGGAGATATGTCCAGTGAATGAGGGGAAGGGTGTTACAAGCAGGAGGAAAGAAAGAAAGAAAGGGAGGAAAGGGAGGAAAGGGAGGAGAGATTTTGGTTGTTGGTCTCAAGAGCCTCATAGGCTACCAGGGAAAACAGACGTGGCACCATGTTTAAATTACCAGTTTTTGGAAGTACTGTGAACAGAGTACACATGGTTGTTATGTGGACAAGAAGAAGTACCTCGGAATAGTACTTTGCATGTAGTAGTAGAAAAATGACGGTTTAATGACTGAATTGATGAATGAATGAATTACCAGGTGAACAGATGGATGGATGACTGACTGACTGATGAGCTGTTGGACTGGCTGATGGATGGAATGTGTGAATGGATGCTTGGCAAGAAGCACTCTTTGAGAGTGAGGTACAGGGGGGCAACCTGTGTGAATTTTAGAATCTAAAGATTGTGAGAGAAAGGGCATATAGACCAAGTGAGAAGGAAAGAGTGGGGGGACTGAAGATGTTTCCCAACCTTACAGTTTTTTCCCCCGAGGGGTTAGCTCCGAGTGGCTTCATGCATTCTAATTTGAAGACCCCTTTCGTGTATGATTTAGGCATAAAATGAGAGCATCCTCCGCCTCTGTGACAGCTGCCTGGCAAGCAAAGGAAAATTAATTAACTGGCACAAGTGGCCTGTGGGTCAGATTTTCCGCATAAATGGTGCATAAAACAGTTGAATCTTTTAAGATTGGATTCATCTCGAGAGAGTAGGGGAAGCAGGATACATGAACTCAGAATAATTCAGTGGAAATTATCTTGATCTACTAAACCACTTATACCTGGATACAGAAATACACACATACGTAGACACAGACACACAAATATATTTGTTGATTTTTTTTTTTTTTTTTTTTGCTTTAGAGCAAACCTTTGTGTTAGAAGATAAACAAGAGAGACAAGAAACATCATCTTGTGTGGTATACCAGATGGTACAACTCCAGGTTGTGACACCCTTATGTGTCAGGCTACACGGCCATCCTGACAACTGTGTGTGCTGTGTGATTGTCCTCAGGGACCAAGGCCATGCAGACCGTTGTGGTTAGTTGCAGTCCACATGAGTCATGTCTGCAGACTAGAACTGTCTTCCATAGTTTGCCAAGGCTATGGCTCTTTGGATGGAGATCACCAGGTCTGTCTTCCAAGACACCTCTAGGTGGGTTCAAACTGTCAAACTTTATGGCTGGTAGTCAAGCACTTAACAATTTGTGCCACCAAGGACCCTTCCGTATAGACTATCAGTATTAAAAAAATCACTTGTGCCACTCACAGCTGGCCAATTTCTATCCTGATGGATTCTCTGTATATCTAGGGAATAAACAAAGGTGATTTTGGAAGTCTGAACTTTTTGGTTTCTTTCCAGAATTGTTTTTACTTTTGTTCCAGGAGGAAATGAATACATTCCATCATTGCAGGAACCCCAGAGTGCAAATGCAATTTCCCATAGCACAAGCAGCAGCAACTCCAGAAAAGGCACTTAAGCTCCTTGCTTGCGCCCAGTAAATCCTTTTTCCCCCTCTCATAGTGTTAATAAAAATGATGCACGGAACATTTGCTCAACTGACAAAGTGGAATATTCCTGGCTCTAATCTTTATTTAAACCATTCTCCTATTATATTTTATCCTTTCAGATCAAAATCAAATTAACATACTTGGAGGCCACAGGGAGGCAGTTGCCACAACACGCCATAGCCTCAAATGGCCTTAATAGGTGCTTAAGAAGCAGAGAGCAGCTGCTACCTGTAGGCAGAGGCTTTTGGACAGACTGTGCTGAGCTGGGTCCTGACTGGAAGAAGGGAATGAGGTGGAGGGCAGAGCCAAAAAACCCCAGCCAAACCTATTGCTGTTGAGTCGATTCCAACTCATAGTGACCCTATAGACAGAGTAGGACTGACCGACAGAGTTTCCAAGGAGCACCTGGCATATTTGAACTGCCAACCTTTTGACTAGCAGCCATAGCACTTAACCCCTATGCCACCAGGGTTTACTTTGCACATTAATTCATTTGTTTATCCCGTGTTTCAAGTCATCCACCTCCATGACTTCTAGTCATTTTTCAAAACACAATCAGACATCTCTTTTAGTGCAAAGCATCCCTGTACCTCTCTTCTCTGTCCTCAGAACCTGGGTCTCTCCTCCTCCCTCTTGGAGCATCTTGTGCTTATCACTGTTGTATATCCAAAACTAATGTAAATTGAGAATGTTTTGTTTATCTCCCATCTGGGCTCTGTGATGCACAAAAGTGGGGTCTGACTTTGCTGACTTTTTTTCCTCTTATGTTGTTGTTCTTCATTGTTGAGTTGGCACTAGCTCATAGCAGCCTTTATGCAAAACAGAATGAAATATTATCTAGTCCCGCGGCAGCTCCATGATTGTTGGTGTGTTTGAGCTACTTGTTGTGGCTGTGGTATCAGTCTATCTCTTTTACGTGTTTCTTTTGTTTCTGCTGACTGTCTACTTTACCAAGATACTGTGTGTTTCCAGGAATTGATCTTTCCCAATGATGTCTCCACAGGGAGTGAGCTATAGTCTCACCATCCTTGCTTCCAAGGAGAGTACTGGCTATGTTTCTTCTAAGACTGATCTGTCCTCAATATATTCAATACATTTTGCCAACACCACTATTTGAATGCATCAATTTTTTTTTCTTCTGTCTTTCTTTTTTATTGTCCAGCTTTCACATGCATAAGAGGTGATTGAAAAGTCCTTGGCATGGGTCAGGCACACCTTAGTGACATCTTTGCTTTTTAACACTCTAAAGAGCTCTTTTGCAGCAATTTGCCCAATGTAGTATGTCATTTGATTCTTGCCTTCTGTTTCCATCTTCCTTGTAGGCATTCAGTGAAATGTAAATATGCAGGGACACCCAGAAATGCCTCCGCTTTCTTGCAATTTTCACTGAATCTAAACATTTTCTTCCTCCATATTTACTCCAACTTAGTCCATGCTGGGAAAATGTGCTGCAAAGGATCTCTTCAAAGTATTCAAAAGTAAGGGTGCCACCTTGAAGACTAAAATGCACCTGACCCAAGCCATGGTATTTTCAGTCGCATCATATGCATGTGAAAGCTGGGTTATGAATAAAGAAGACAGAAGAAGATTTGATGCCTATGAATTTTGGTGTTGGAGAAGAATGTTCAGCGTAGAAGGACTGCCAAAAAGAACAGACAGACCTGTTCTGGAAGGAGTGCAACCGGAGTGCTCCTCAGAAGCTAAGATGGCAAGACTGCATCTTAGATACTTTGGACATATTGTCAGGAAAGATCAGTCTCTGCAGAAGGACATCATGCTTGGTAGAGTGAATGGTCAGTGAAAAAGAGGAAGACAAGATGGATCGACACAGTGGCCAAAACAGTGGGTTTAAGCATAAAAACAATTGTGGACATAGCGCAAGACTGGGCAGTGTATCATTCTGTTATTTATAGGGTCGCTGTGAGTCGGAACCAGCTTGACAGCACCTAACAACAACAAAAATAGCAACAACAACAACAACAACAAACAATTGATGCTGGTGTTGTCATGTATTTGGTGTGTTTTCAACAGGTTTCCTGGGAAATTTTTTAAATTGCACTTTAGGTGAAAATTCATAGCTCAAGTTAATATCTCATACAAAACTTCATATACATATTTTTATGTGACGCTAGCTACAGTCCCTATAATATGACAGCATACTTCCCCTTTCCATCCAGCTAGCTTTTGTCCCTTCCTACCTTCTCATCCTGCTTCTGGACAGGAGTGGCCCATTTGGTGCCATGCATTTTACTGAACTAAGAAGCACACTCTTCGCGAGTATTATTTTATGTTTTACGTTCCACTCTAATCTTTGTCTGAAGAGTGGGCTTTGAGTGAGAATGGCTTTAGTTCTCGGTTAATGGAGTATTTGGGGGCTATGGCTTCAGGGGTTCCTCCAGGCTCAGGGAGACCATTAAATCTGGTCTTTTCATGTGAATTTGAGTTCTGCTCCATATTTTTCTCCTGTTCCATCAGAGGCTCTCTGTTGTGTTCCCTACCAGGGTGGTCATTGGTGGTAACTAGGCACCATCTAGTTCTTCTGGTTTCAGTCCCATCAGAGCCTCTGATTTATGTGGCTTTTTTCTTTCTTGGGCTAATATTTTCCTTGTGTCTTTTTGTGTTCTTTGTTCTCCTTTGCTCCAAATGGGTTGGGACTGATTGATACATCTTAGATGGTTGCTTACAAGCTTTTAAGAATCCAGACTCCACTAACCAAAGTGGGATGCAGAACATTTTCTTAATTAATTTTGTTATGTCAGTTGACCTACATGTCTCCCAGGGAAATTTTTTGCAAGTAATTTCAGGTAGAAACTCAGTGCCTCCTGCCTGGATTCCTGTATAAACAGCCTGGTCTCTCTCAATCTGTTCTCTAAAATGTGTGCAGATAAATATTTTTAAAGCCCTCATTCTTCTCCTGCTTTAAGTTGAGTCAAAACAAAACAAACAAGTAAAACTTTTTATTTCTTTCTGTTGTTGTAAGGACAAAACCTAGATTCCTTAGATAGGCAGAATAGGTATTGGTCATAAATATGGGCTCCACTGTCAACTCATCTTGGGTTTGAATACCAAATGTGTACTCTAATTCTATACTCTTAGTTGTGTGAGCTAAAAAAAGTAATTGAATTCTTCTTAGTCTTAGTTGACTGATTTTAAAAATGGGAATAATAACAGTAGTGTTTTGCAGAAATGCATGAAATATGTTAAGCAGACTGCTTGGCTTTTGGTAATAATATTTATCATTTTTTCTTTGTTCATTTACCCTTATCCTTTCTCTCTCCTTCTTGTTCCTCTCCTACTTTTCCTTCAGCTAAATTGATTCATTAATTTATTCTTTCATTTAGCAGCAGTCGGTGGACAGGGTCTGCATATCAGAGAATTTTTTCTAATGCAAGAATTAGGGTCGCCGTGAGTCAGATCCGACTCAACAGCACTTGGCTTTTGGCTTGGCTTAGAAATTCTGTTCTTAGGCAAAATCTAATATATATTATCTGTAGTGTTAACTGTGCGGAGATGATTTATAAACACTGGCAGGATTACAGGATTAAAATGAACAGCTGATTATCCACAGATATGGAAAAAAGGCTCCTTGGAAGATATCTGTGATCTTGTTCCTTAGAGAAGATGATTTCTAATGACAAAGCAGTGCAATGAATTAACAATATCAGCCTTCCCTTTTTTGTCTGGTTAGTGTGAGTTCATTCCCAAACTCAGTATGTGTCATTTCATGCAAATAACTCTGATGCAGGTGTTACATCTACATGCCAATATGGAGACCCACCCAAAACAATTTAAAGTTTGATAAAGTATTCATTATGTCTGTGATCTAATGTGAATTTAGAGGTAGCAGAGTTCTGCCGATGGCATTTGAGTGTATTTTTTGAGAAGGGACTCAATTACTGTGGAAATGACTACTTCTGTGAACTAGTGCATCAGTATCACTAAGAATTAAGGTCATAACGTAAGCGTTTTCCTCACTGCACCACTTCCCCCTTGACTGATCTCCCATCTCTCATTCTCTGTGTATGAATTTGAGGCCAAGGACAGTAATAACAGGCAAGATAAACCCATGTAGAAGAGCTAAGTTTCTAGAGCCAGAGAGACCTTGAGTTCAAAACCAGTTTTAAACTCTGTGTTGTACCCGTTATTCAACTAACAATATAGAGTGTGTAGACTGGGGCCACCATACAAGGGAATTTTCAATGATGTGAAGAATAAATAAGATGATGTTGTAGGGACACCTGGCACAAGGCAAGGTTGTTACTCATTCTTTGGAATCTCTCTTATTCTTCTTCCTTCAGACACAATGCCAGGACAGCCATGGCAGAGGACTCATTTGCAGTTCTTTTTAGTCTTTACCTTGTTCCTTGCTCCATTGCCCCTAGGCGTAAATTGAATGCTTTCACTTCTTACTAGGCCTTGTTCACTTGAGAGACCTGAGCCCCGCAGACTCCGCTCAGATACTGGAAATTCCTGGAAAAGGCATAAAGATGATACTAAGAGAAGATAAAGCTCTGCATCCATAGGACTTGTCTATGGAGAGCTCTATGGAGGAAGATTCACTGGACTCTTTCCAGCTTTATCTTTGGATGTACAGTGAATTCAGTGTATTGAACATCCCCTGGGGTGACAATTGGGTAGCAACTATTGACTCTCGGTGATATCTTTTCTTTTTTCTTTTTTTTATTATGACTAAGTGAAAATGTACATCCCTGTATAAATTTACAAGCCCACCTATATGCAACTTCCACTGCTCTCCCTGCCCGGTGACAGCACACTATTCCTCTCTGTTCCATACATGTCTCATCTTCCCAACAGTCTCTTTTCCCCTGCTCTCCACCCACTCTCCTTCCTCCAGCCAGAGGTCAGCAGGATGATATCCTATAGATGCATAGAACCATAAAGTGCATCCAATATATGGTCACTCTGCATCATCTTGGTGATATCTTGATGATATCAAGAGATATTAATGATTTTATAATGAAAAAATTTCCCCTTTTATTCTTTATACATTGTTTTCCTTTATTAAAAATTAGGCTGTGCCTGCAATGCCACTCTAAGGTACATACTCAAGAAATTTGAGAGCAAGGACTTCAACAGACACTTGTATACCAAGATTCATTGTAGCACTAGTCACAATAGACAAAAGATGGAAGCAACCCAAATGTTCATCAACAGATGAATTGATAAACGAAATGCGGCATATCCATTACAACAGAAAACATTCAGCCATAAAAAGAAATGAGGAGCTTATACATGCTCTGACAGAGGTGAATCCTGAAAACATGTGTGAGCTGTCAGACAAAAAAGGATATGTGTGACTCCACTTATATGAAATATATAGAAGAAGCAGTTGTATATAGATAAATTTACTAGTGGTTACCAGGGTTTGGGTAGAGGAGGCTCAGTGGTGCAATGGTTAATCGTGTGGCTGCTAACGGAAAGATTGGTGGTTTCAAGTCACCAGCTGCTCCACAGGAGAAAGATGTAGCAGTCAGCTTCCATCAAGATTACAGCCTTGGAGACCCTATGGAACAGTTGTACTTAGTCCTGTAAGGTCTCTATGAGCTGCAGTTAACTTGGTGACAGTGGGTCCTAGGGTTTGGAGAAAGAGGGGGAGGGGAGTTCGTGCTGCACGGGTACTGAGTTTCTGTTTGGAGTGCTAAAAATCATTTGGAAATCAACATAAAAAAACAAGTTAGGATCCTATACACTAACAAAGAGAACTGCAAAAAGGAAATCAGGAAAACAATATCATTTATCATCGCCTCTAAGTAGGTAAAATACTTAGGAATAAATCTAACTAGGAATGTAAAAGTCTTACACAAAGAAAACTACAAACCTTTATGGAAAGAAATTAAAAGAGATGTATATAAATGGAAATACATACCATGCTCCTGAATAGGAAGACTCAGCATTGTTAAAATGTCAGTTCTACTTGAAGCAATATACGGAGACAACCCAATCTTTACACAAATACCAAAATTGTTCTTTAATGAGATGGATAGACTAATCACCAGCTTTATGTGGAAAAGAAAGAGGCCCAGGTAGGCAAAGCATTACTGAAGAAAGTGAACAAAGTAGGAGGCCTTGTGTTACCTGATCTCAGAATCTACTAGAGATGCCACAGGAGTCAAAACAGGTTGGTACTGGTACATCAACAGGCACCTTGACCAATGAAACAGAATTGAGAACCTAGAAGTAGGTCCATCCTCCTGTGGTCACCTGATCTTCAACAAAAGCCCAAAGTCCATTAAATGGAGAAAAGGCAATCTTTTGCACAAATGGTGCTAGCAAAACTGGATGTCCATTTGTAAAAAACAAAACAAAACAGTAAAAAACAGAGCCCATACCTTATACCATACATAAAAACCAACTCAAAATGGATCAAAGACCTAAATATAAAACTTAAAATGATAAAGATCATGGAAGAGAAAATATGGACAATGCTCCAGGTCCTAATATATAACTACAATACAAACCATAACTAACAATCCACAAACACCAGAAGATAATGTAGATAACTAGGAGCTCCTCACAACTGGACCAGTAAGCCATATTGTCATAAAGGGAGAAAAGACCGAGGTTGTGAAGATTTTATTTTATTTGGGTCCACAATCAACATCATGGAAGTAGCAGTCAAGAAATCAAAAGACACATTGCATTGGGAAAATCTGCTGCAAATGACCTCTTTAAAGTATTCAAAAGTAAAGATGTCACCTTGAAGACTAAAATGCGCCTGACCCAAGCTATGGTATTTTCAGCGACATCATATGCATGTAAAAGCTGGACAATGAACAAAGAAGACAGAGGAATTGATGCCTTTGAATTGTGGTGCTGGAGAACGTACCATGGACTGCCAAAAGAACCAATAGATTTGTTCTGCAAGAAGTACAACCAGAGTGCTCCTTGGAATCTAGATGGCAAGACTGTGTCTTACATACTTTGGACGTGTTATCAGAAAGGATTGGTCCCTAGAGAAGGTCATCATGCTTGGTAGAGTGAAGGGTCAGCGAAAAAGAGTAAGACCCTGACGAGAGGGATTGACACAGTGGCCTCAACAATGTATTTAAGTGTAAAAATGATTGTGGACATGGCGCAAGACCAGACAGTGTTTTGTTCTGTTGTTCATAGGGTCACTATGAGTTGGAATGGACTCAACAGCACCTAACAACAGGAGCTCCTAAAAATTAAATACTTAGGCTTATCAAAAGACTTCACCAAAAGAGACAAAAAAGAACCCACAGACTGGGAAAAGGTTTTTGGCTTTGACATATTCAACAAGAGTCTACTCTTTAAAATATATATAAAAATGTCAACACCTCAATAACAAAAAGACAAATAACCCAATTAAAAAATGAGCAAAGGATATAAACAGACATTTCACCAAAGAAGACTTTCATGCAGCTAACAAATACATGAGGAAATGCCGGCAATTACTACCCATTAGAGAAATGCAAATCAAAACTGAAGTGAGAACCATCCCACTCCAACTTTATAGGTGTGAACTAAAAAAATAGAAAATAACAAATGTTGGAGAGGTTGCGGGTAGATTGGAACTCCTGTGTGCTGCTGGTAGGAATGTAAAATGGAACAACCACTAGAGAAGATGATATGACATGTCCTTTAAAGGCTAGAAATAAAAAAATCCCTACAATCCAATAACCCACTACAAGGCATATCCCAGTGAAATAAGAACCATCACGTGAATGGACATAGTCATAACCTATGATCATTGTAATGTTATTATAGACGATAGCAAAAAGATAGAAACAACCTAAGGGCCCATCAACAGAAGAATGTGTAAACAAATTATGGTACACATGGGGTGTCACAATTAAGCCCATTAACTTAATTCTTCTAAGTGCTACATACTTCACTGCTGAATATCACTACTTTGAAGTACTCCTCTTAGATGCTATGTACTGATGTCAGTGCCTAATTCATCCTTCAAACAATTGCAAAACTTTTTCTGGAATGGCCATCATGTATGGTGGCACAGTGGCAAGTTTGCAAGCTTAGTTGACTAGTTGTCTGTGAGGAAGTTTTTACCCAGTAAACACATAACTGTGCTAGAACACCCTCCTGATTCACCTGATCTGGCCCTCAGTGACTTTTTTCTTTACCCAAAGATAAAGGAAATATTGAAAGGAAAACATTTTGATGACACTGAGAACTTCAAGGTTAATGCAGTGACAACTCTGATGGCCGTTCTAGAAAAGGAGTTCCAAAATTGTCTTGTAGGTTAGACTAGGCTCTGGCATTGGTGCATAACTTCCCAAGGGGAGTATGTTGAAGGTGACCGTAGTGATATTCAGCAATGAGGTATGTAGCACTTTTTCGAGGATGAGTTCGTGAACTTGTCAGTCCTCATACACACAGAACATTATGCCGTGACAAAGAACAATGATGCATCTGTGAAAAATCTCACAGTATGGATAAATCTGGAGGGCATCATACTGAGTGAAATAAGTCAAATTACACAAGGACACATATTGTATGAAACCACTATTCTAAAAACCCAAGAAAAGATTTACACAGAGAGAAACAATCTTTAATGGTTATATGAAGAGAAGGGTGAGGAGAGGGGATCTCTGACTAGATAGTACACAGTGTTAATTTTGGTGAACGGAAAGACAACACACAATACAGGGGAAGTCAGCACAACTTGACCAAGGCAAAGTCATAGAAGCTTCCTAGATACATCCTTGGGACTGAGGGCTGGGGATCATAGTCGTACAGGACATCCAGGTCAATTGGCATAACATAGGTCATAAAGATAATATTCTACATCCTACTTTGGTGAGTAGTGTTAGGGGTCTTAAAAGTTTAAAAGTGGCCATCTAAGATACATCTTTTGGCCTCATCCCTGCCAGAGCAAAGGAGGGTGAAAAAAAGACAAGGAAAAGACTGGTTCAAAGGACTGAGGGACCATATGAACCATAGCTTCCATCAGAACTGGATGGTACTTGGCTACCACCACCAACTGCCCTGACAAACATCACAATAGAGGGTTCCAGACAGAATGGTAGAAAAGTGTAGAACAAAATTCAAATTAAAAAAAAAAATCAGCCTTACTGGCCTGATAGAAACGGGAGGGACCTCTGAGACAATGGTCCCTGGGCACCCGTCTGAGAACTGAAGCCACTCCTAAAGTCCGCCTTTCAGCCAAAGATTAGTAAGCCTATAAAACAACAACACACTGTGAGGACCGTGTTTCTTAGTTCTTCCAAGCGTACTGAGATCTAATGGTCAACATCTGCCCCAAAGCAAAGATGACAAGGCAGAAAGAGCCAGGAAGACTGGACCAATGAACATGGAGAATTCAAGGTGGGAATGGAAAGGGGACAGCACTGACATGCCATGGGCATTGTAACCAATGTCACAAAACAATTTGTGTATCAATTTTTAAATGAGTAATCTGGGCTGTAAACTTTCATTTATAGCACAATAAAATTAAAAAAAAATACAGAATGGTGATGATTCTATAACATGTTGAATACAAGTAATGTCACTCAATTGTACACTTACATGTGGTCAAAAGAACAAAGTTCGTGTCCTATACACTTTACCACAATAAAATAGGTGAAGTTGTACTTGTCTCATAAAGAAGAAAAATGCAGCCTGCCAAATTTGGAGGATAACGTTAATGTATGTATCAAGATGACCTTTTGGATGACTACTTGGGCATGAGGCTGATGGGATTCCTGGTGTGATGTGGCTGGTCTGGTACTGATGGGAGCCATCTCTGGGGTGTGGATGTATGAGACACATGTCTAAGCCGGAGGCATGCTTGTTGGTTCTCCTTGTGTTTAGTATGGATGTGTGGAGAGTGTGTAAGTGTGAATGTAATATTGTGTTAGTACTCTTGTGGTATATGCTGTGTGCATGCCTGTATGCGTGATGTGTGCCATTTGTGCATAGTTGTGATGGTAACATGGGGCTGTCAATGACAGCATATGCACATGTCTGGCACCTGCCTTTTCACCCACTGGTTTTGCATCTTGCAACTTCAGTGCTCAGCCACCTGCAAGCTCAGAATGGTTCTCGTAAACAAAGGCATTTGGCCTCTATGGTTCAGCTGTATAGAAACTGGCAGCGAGACTCCCTGTCTGGATGCTGATTGCTAGAGGTGAGGCTTTAGGGGAGATGCCCGTAACTCTCTGGAGGCGTGTGGATGACTCACCTTTGTGGGCTGAAGCACCCCTGAGGTCTTACCGTTTCACATGAATCACCGCCGTAACTCTGACCATGGACTTCATTATTTTCACACTCCATGAATGGAACCAGCAGGATTCCACTTTAGCCTTTGGTGTTAACTCAGAAGTCCTAACCTTCGGAAATTTTGAAGGAATTGGCAGTAATTAGAAATCTTTTTGAAAAGACCGACCCAACTTACATGTATTTTCTGTGGGCTATTAAGTGTGTTAACTTCAGTGTCTGTTCAGCCACTCTACCTACACAGCTTTGAACTTAGCCCAAAACAAATGCTTCATGCCTTTGTAGGCAGGGAGTTGAGATGGGGTGCTCCCGTAAGTCTCTTTAAGGAGCCCTATCCCACAGCATCACGCCCACATGCTACAGAGACTGCAGTGGAACCCAGGGGTGACTCATTTCCACAAGCCTTCCTCTGCTACCTGTCACACCTTTATTCTTGCTGTCATACCTGGGGCACACAAGTCCACACTGGAAGTGCAGTGCAAGGTCTTTGTACTAGGCGGTAAGTTTCTTTCTTTTTAAAATTTCCTTGTGGTAAAAATGTGTAACAAGAAGACTGCCACTTTGGCCATTTTTAAGTGTGCAACTTGGTGGCTTTAACTACATTTGCTAAGTTGAGCTGTCATCACAGCGCCGTATTTCATCACCCTTAACACAAATGCCGTGTGTGTGTATTTGTCTCCTCTCTTCTCCTTTCCCAGACAGAAACTTTTCCACCAGCCCATGTGGAAGTGACGTGTATCTGTATCTATGTCTGTTAAATATAATAGATAGAAAAAAATAAGTCAGGCATTTTCAGCCTCTCTCATGAAAGCTAACTTAGCCATTGAAGTGACTACTTTGTCAGACATTGCTTTGCATGTATGTAGATATGTGTGTATGTGTGTGTATGTATGTGTATATGCATGTGTACAGTCACAGAATACACACGTATGTGCACAAGTGTATTTAATTTTGACTTTTCAACTTAGAACAAGTCACAAAGCCCCCGAGAAATCTACAATTAGGAGTACCTTGTGGAAAATGGTCCACAGTAATGCTAGGCTTTGACATGTGAGTATCGTACTTTGGTTTCTCATGTAGAAAACCCTGGTGGTGTAATGGTTAAGTGCTGTGTCTGCCGACCAAAAGGTCAGCAGTTCAAATCCACTAGGCACTCTGTTGCGACTATGGGGGACAGTTCTACTCTGACTTTTGGGGTTGTTAATGAGTCAGAATTGACTTGATGGTGCTGGGTTTGCTTTGATGTGTATTTATCATGTAAGGAATCCTGGTTTGTACAGTGGTTAAAGTACTTGGCCACTCACTGAAAGGTTGGCAGTTCAACACCCCCAGCTGACTCATGGGAGAATGGTGTGGCAGGCTGCTTCTGTAAAGATTTACAGCTTCGGAGACTCATTGGGCAGCTATACCGTGTCCTACAAGGTCACTATGAGTCGGAATTGACTCAATGGCAACAAGTTTTTTTTTTTTTTGGTACTGCTGCTGAAAAATTCTTCTTTCCCTCAAGACCTGCAGTTTTAAATTGACCTTACATTTGTGAATCAGGGTATGGTATGTCAGTGAGAACACCTGCCTGGGAAGACAAACATTTAAATATCAACCTTTCACTCTGATTGGTTTTGAAAGTTCTACTGATTAGGCAGATATTTTAAATCATGACTTCTAAAAGAGGAGACATCAAAAATGAGTCTGCTCATAAAATAAACAACATCACCTATGAGTACTGTGTTGTTCTGTCCATCATCGTAATGAGGTCAACATTTACCCTGGACCAAAGATGAGACGGTCAAGGGAGATGAGGAAGCTAGATTAATGGAAACAGAACAACCAGAATGGAACTAATGAGAATTCTTACACGTTATGAAAAGTATAACCAGTGTCACTCAATGATATGTCATTTGTAATAATATAGCCACTCACAGTCACCTATAGGACAGAGTAGAGCTGCTACAGTTTCCAAGGAGCAACTGGTAGATTTGAAGTGGTGACTTTTTGGTTTGTAGCATAAGGTCTTAACCACTATGGCACCAGGGCTCTGAATATTACGTATAAAACCCACTGCTATCGAGTCAATTCTGACTCCTAGCGACCCTACAGGACAGAGTACAACTGCCCCTTAGAGTTTCTAAGAAGCTCCTGGTGGCTTCAAACTACCGACCTTTTGGTTAGCAGCAGTAGCACTTAACCACTATGTCACCAGGGTTTCTGAATATTATGTATAGGGATGTAAATTCTTTCCAAAATCACAATAAAATATTTAAAAAAGTGAGCTATATAACTAAATCTCAACTCATTCATCAGAATGCTAAGGACTGTCACATTGTACTTCCATATGCAATCCAACCTACCTGGGTCTGCAATGGTGTTGGGTATGCAGTAACATTTAGGTCTTTAGTATGGGTTGGGATATTTATGTTGCAGTGATAATTTCCATTGAGAATGTGTATCTTGTTTATATTTGAAGCTTCTGGGTGGTATTAAGTTACAGTGTGGTTAGAACTAGAATGGAATTATGTCCCAAGGCCCATGACTTTCCTTTGTGAGGTTACTGTAGAAGAAGCGAATACAAAGAAATGGAAACAAAGTACCAGTGTCCTGTTAACTGGAGCAGGGTTCTGAATTCCTTAGAGCAGGACCTTAGGAATGCAGGTCTGGAGCTAATGTTTTAAGCTTAAGGTTTAAGTGAAGTGGCAACTTCCCCTGAAGCCAAAATCCAGACCACAGAACCATATTATCCTATGGACTGCTGCAATATGTGGGAGAATAAGGCAATAATGAAGGCATTTAAATACCTATGTGCCCTGAACAAAGATGTCACTTTGATAACTAAGGTGCTTCTGGTCCAAGCTGTGGTCTTTTTTAATCACCTTGTATGCCCTGGAAAACCCTGGTTAAGTGTTACGGCTGCTATGTAAGAACTCAGCAGTTTGAGTCCACCAGACGGTCCTTGGAAACTCTGGAGCAGTTCTTCTCTGTCCTGTAGGGTCAGTATCAGTCAAAATTGACTTGATGACAGTAAGTTTTACATGCATTGGGAAGCTGGACAATGAAAAAATAAGAATTTGTGCATTTGAATTGTACTGTTGGTGAAGAATATTGAGTGTAACTTGGAGAGCCAGAAGAATAAACAGATCAACCTTTGAATAAAACTGGAATACTCCTTAGAAACAAGAAAGGCAAAGCTTTGTCCTGTTTATTCTGGACACATCTTCAGTAAAGACCAGATGCTAGAAAAGGCCATCGTGTTTGGTTAAGCAGAGGGTCAATGAAATAAGGGAAGCCCTCAGTCCGATGGATTGACAGAATGACCACAGTAATGAGCTCAAACATATAAAAGATTGTGAAGATGGCACAGAACCAGGCGATGTTTGGTTCTGTTATGCACAGGGTCAGCGAAAGTCAGAGCCGATGACATGGTGACTAGCAAGAGTGACAGTGTGCCCTGAGGTGATAGACTCTTAATCAGTTTACCTCTCCAGCATCCTTGACAAAGGAAGAGAAAGATGAGAGAGAGTCATATGCGTTATTGTTGAATACAATAACACTCACGCGTGTTATTGTTGACTACAACAGTTATCTTGCCTATTAGTGAACACAGAAACAGGGAGAAAGGTGGGAAGAGGCTGATTCACTCAGCCACCAAACCAGTGTTTTACATAGAGTTCTCATGGAATATAGTGCCTGGAAATATGGAGTAATTGAGAACATTTTCCCCCTGGTGTATTTATTAGGTACTTTTTGAAGCCCTGATGGCTTAGTAGTTGAATGTTTGGCCACTAACCCAAAAGTTGGCAATTTGAATCTACCAGCCACTCCATGGAAACCTCATAGGGCAGTTCTACGCTGTCCTATGGGATTGCTATGAGTCAAAACCTACTCCACTTTTTTTTTCTTTTGTAGTTTAAGGACTGTTTTGCACATGAATCATCATAACAGTTGACAACCTGTGTCTTGCCTGTTGCAGCAGCCATGAGATCATGCCCTGCGGATCTCCAGGTGTAACTGACCAAAGGCACCAGCTGCTGTGCTTTCATATCCATTGCAGTTTCTATGCCCAGATGCTGTTTCTCGCCTGCTGCTCCCATGCAGTGACTGAATGTGACAGGGATACCAAGGCAGGCCTGCTCCTCTAGCAGGGAATTTGGCTTGAAGACTTGTTGACAGCCTTGCCAAAGCTTTCTAAGACTGCAGGGCAGTCTAGGATGCTTCCATTCAACATCTCCTTAGTCTCCTTTTTCTGTAATCAGGCTTGCTTCACGGTCTGATAGCTGCCCCAGCCTGCCTGGCTTCCTCGTTTTCTCTCATACAGGCACTTCTGAGAGTGTTCTTGAATGTTTAATCCCATCTTGGTGTCTGTTTCTTGGACTAACACAGCTTTTTAAAGTGATCTTTATGTGGAATGTCTTTTACTCAAGAGCTTGAAAAGGACTTGCAAAAAAAGTGATTTAAATAACTTTAAAAGTACATAATTTATAATGTCTTTAAGAAAGGCTAATGAAAAATATCTCAATTTTTCCTTTAACTTTGTCTTATTGTTTATTTGGCATCCTCCATGTTATAGAAGTTATCTAACCTTGAAATCTGTTAAGTGTAACTGGTTGCTTTCAAGAACTGTTCTAAGCTTCCTTGGTTGAATGTACATTCTCTCAGAGACCATGTCTTTAAGAAATCTTTGACTTGGAGCAAACTGAAGAATGGAAGTTTCTGCAGCCTACCTACCATAGAATCAAGTAGCTAAGACCCCATCAGGCATGATTCTGTATGATTCTTTCTCTTTCTTTGCCTTTGCTCCTTCTCTCTCTTTGTCTATCTGTTGTTAGGTTATTATTTTCCAATTTTGGTTGGTGCAACGCAGCAAATACGGTATGTCAGTTGATGATCTTCCTTTAGAATAAGATTCAATGTTGAGTTATCAAAGAAAACCTGATTTATTCCAAATAAGAAGTCCACAGGATGATGAGAGTGGGTGTTGTGTGGCAAAACCCTTCCCGACTAGAGTGTGGTTCAGTGTGAATGCCAAGCTGTGATATTTTCAATTACTTCATATGCATGCAAAAGCTGGACAATGAATAAGGAAGACCAAAGAAGAATTGGTGCCTTTGAGTTATAGCATTGGCAAAGAATATTGAATATACCAGAATGCTCCTTGGCAGCAAGGATGGTGAGATCATCTCAGGTACTTTGGACATGTTATCAGGAGGGACCAGTCCTGGAGAAGAACATCACGCTTGGTAAAATAGAGCGCCAGTGAGAAAGAGAAAGACCGT
This sequence comes from Heterohyrax brucei, assembly GCA_028571685.1. NCBI lineage: Eukaryota > Metazoa > Chordata > Mammalia > Hyracoidea > Procaviidae > Heterohyrax > Heterohyrax brucei. The sequence goes on along the minus strand of CM053161.1, from coordinate 64,177,439 downwards.
TAAGGAGCTGGATTGACGCAGTGGCTGCAACAGTGGGCTCAAACATGACGGCGGTGGTGGGGAGGGCTCCGGACCAGGCACTGTTTTATTCTGTAGTACACAGGGTTGCTATGAGTAGAAATGGTCCCAGTGGCACCGCACAGTGACAACAACAAATGGTGAATGAATGCTTGGCTTGTTGTGGCCTTTACTTAGGCGTTTTCCATAGGTGTACCTGTCCAAGTTCTAATGGAGCTTGAAATTAACATGGCTCTGTTGGTTTAATTCCTGGTTTCTGCTGCAGTACTAGCAACACTGCCCTATCAATCTTAAACAAGGGGCTAGTGCATAGCTGTACCCTCTGTTGCTTCTGGGAATTTTGCGAGGTGGAAAATTAATAGCCACATAATTAGAGTTTTAGTTTATTTTTTTCGGGCTAATGTATTCATCGTGGTGAAGTAAAGTTAATATGTGTATGTATTGTTAGTATGTGTATGTATAAAGCCCTAGAAGCACAGTGGTTAAAAGCTTGGCTGCTGACTGAGATGGTGGCAGTTCAAAACCATCACTGTTTCCTTGGAAACCCTGTGGGGGCAGTTTTAACTGTGTTGGGGGTCACTATGAGTCAGAGTCAACTTAACAGCAATAGATTTTTTTTTTTTTTTTTTTGTGGGTGTGTGTGTGTGTGTGTGTACATGGAGGCCCTGGCGGTGGAATGCTTAGAAGTTATGGCTGCTAAGCAAAGGGTTGGCAGTTTAAATCCACCAGGTACTCCTTGGAAACTTTTTGGGGGAAGTTCTACCCTGTCCCATAGGGTTGCTATGAGTTGGAATCGACTTGATGCAAGGGGTTTGGTGTTTTTTTTTTTTTTTTTTTGTGTGTGTGTGTGTGTGTGCGCATGTGTATGTATGTACACATGATGTTTCTTAGAGCAGGTGCATCTCTATAAATATGGAGCTGTTGATGATGATGATGATGATGATGATGATGATGATGTTAGTCTCTTTGCAATACAAGTTACAAAACCAGGATCACATACAGTATATATTTCAGTCCCAACAGAAACACTGAGAAGTAGATGTAGTTATCCCTATTTTACAAACCAAGGACCTGAGGGTGGAAGAGGTTAAGTGAATTAACAATGACCCTACAGCTAATAAGATAACATAATCAAGGAAGGTCTGACTATGTTTCCATATTCTTACTTTTGTCCCTTTTTCAAAAAATTTTATTCTTGATTGTGCTAGCAAAGTACACTTAAATCAATAGCTCTTAGATACTATCTGGTTTTGATTGGCTGATAATTGTTGTGAGGTTTGAAACTAGATCATCCTTTTTCTCTTATTAAGAGGAAAGAGTAAAAGTGAGTGCTTATATAAGGCAATGTCTATATATGATAATATACTAATCAAATATATATAGGATCTTAAACTTGATCTTCATGATAACAGTTTAAGAACTGATCCTTTCTATGTTTTCAAAGAGTAAGAAATTTGCCAAAATAGGTGTCTCTTGAATGTTTTCAGTGAAAATAAGCTATTGGGGAATACTTACTACATGCCAATTCTACTACGGGTAACTTTGCTTCTATCATGTCACGTGATCCCTTCAGCTGGTGAGGTAGGCAACAGAGATCATAAAATCCTCGGTTTTGGAAATGAGAAATAGAATGATGCCTTTCAGTTATGCTGTTGGTGAAGAATATTGAATATACCACAGACTGTCAGGACAAACAAATCTGTTTTAGGACGAGAATGCTCCTTAGAAACAAAGATGGTGAGACACTGTCTCATGTAATTTGGACATGTTACCCAGAAGGGGCAATCGCTGGAGAAGAACATCATACTTGGTAAGGTAGAGGGCCAGTGAAAAAAAGGAAGATCCTCAATGAGATGGATTGACACTGTGTCTGCAAATATGGGCTCAAACATAGCAGGGATTGTAGGGATGGCTTAGACCAGGCAGTGTTTTGTTCTGCTGTACATCAGGTTGCTGTGAGTCAGAACCTAGCTGATGGCACCTAATAACAACAGCATGCTCCTCAGAGTTCTCAATTACAGATGCAAGAAACATTTATAAGTTATGAAAAAATGATAATCTACTGGCAGGAGATTGAGTAAACTTGCCACTTAGAATCTCCTCCAGGAATGAAGACAGTTTAGTTCTCAGGCCAGAAAATATTTATACCAGTGATAACTTGCCAGAGTGATGTAGATAGAAAACATCTGATGCTCAATTCTTCCTTTTTATTTGCATTTTTTGGAAATAAGTCCCTTTTTTTAATGTTATACAAAAAACTATGAGTAGAACCAAAGTGAATTAAACATTATCACATCTGTTTACATGATCTAGTTACTCATATTAACTCTACTATTTACATAATAGAAAGCAAGGAACAATTCAGAGATTGGGAAAGATAAAACTAAAAAAACCTCATGCTACCATGTTTATTATCTTATACAGTGGATAGCTGTGTTCACAGTGAGGACTTCTATCACTTTTCTGTTGCCAGAATTCAATTGTGTATAAAATTGAACTTGATTAAGAGCTGAAGGAGACTAGATTGATGGGTCTATATCCTGGTGTGTTGTTACACAATTGAAACAATGGCACACCTACCAGCCTGTGATTTTGGGGGGACTGCAAACAAAGATTTCTCTTGCAGTTGAACCAGAAACAACCTCTGTTCCTTAAGCCTTGTTTATTGCAGTATTGCCCAAAATAGCAGAGAAATGGAAGCAACCTAGGTGCCCATCAGTAGGTAAATAGATAAACAAACTGTGACATAGTCATATAATAGAATACTATGCAATGATAAGAACAGTGATGATCTCAAGAAACATAACATATAGGAATCTGGAAGGCATTATGCTGAGTGAAATCAGTCAGTTGCAAAGTGACAAATATCATACGACACCACTATTACAAAGACTCAAGAAAAGGTTGAAACACAGAAGAAAACAGTTTTTTTTTCCAATGGTTACAAGGATGCAGAGGGAAGGAGAGGGGTATTCATTAATTAGATAGTAGACAACAATTAATGAAGGAAGGAACAACACACAGTAGAGGAGACAGAAGTCAGCACAACTAGACTGAACCAGAAGGCAACAGATTTCGTAAATATAACCCAACACTTTGAAGGATAAGTAGCAGGGGCAGGCATCTGGGGACCATGGTTTCAGGGACATCTAAGGTCACTTGATATAACAAAAATTTTTAGGAAAATATTCTGCCTGTCACTTTGGTGAGTGGCATCTGGGTCTTACCCAGTGCCTTTGAGTTGGGTCTGACTCGTAGCAACCCTACAGGTCAGAGTAGAACTGCCTTGTAGAGTTTGCAAGGAGGGCCTGGTGGATTTGAACTGTCAACCTTTTGGTTAGCAGAGGTAGCACTTAACCCACTATGCCATAAGGGTTTCCATCTGGGTCTTAGAAGCTCACAAACAGCCATCTAAGAAGCATCAATTAGTCCTGACCTGCCTGGAGCAGAGAAAAATGGAAGACATGAGGAAACTACGAGTCCAAGAAACAGAAAGGGCCACACAATACAGAGACTACATCAACTTGAGACCACAAGAACTAGATGGTGCCCAGCCATCACCATGATTGCCCTGATAGGGAACACAACAGAGACCCTGAAATAATGGGAGAAAAATAGGGTGCAGAACTTAAACTTTATTAAAAAAGACCAGGCTGGACTGGAGAATCCCTAGAAGATGGCCCTGACACTCTGTTAGCCCGGAACTAGAACCATTCCTGAAGCCAACTTTTCAGACAACGACTGGACTGGACAGTAAGACATAAAATGATACCAGCGAAGCGTGTGTTTCTTGGTTTAAGTAGACACACGAGACTAACTGGACAGCTCCTGTCCAAAGGCAAGTTGAGAGGGCAAAGGGGAATAGAGCTGGCTGAATGGACCCAGGAGATACAGAGTGGAAAGGAGGAATGTGCTATCACAGTCTGCGGGGAGCAGCTAGAGTTACATGGCAATGTGTTTGTAAGTTTTTATATGACAAATTGACTTGCGCTGTAAACTTTCACTTAAAGCACAATAAAGTATTGAAAAAAAGAAAATGTACCCAGGAAACATACACCAGTCCAACAAATTCTGCATGTATAATTCAGTGATTTTGATTATATACTTCAAGTTGTACAAATGTTCTTAACCTTCTTTTCGCAGTTATTCCTCCACCGTTAACATGAACTCAATGCCCCCTAAATGATATCTCTAACTTTTGGTGTTGTTGTAGCTTTAAGTTTTGAGGTGACTTCAAAGAAATAAAGCATGCCTTTTGGCTTGGTAAACCTACTCCACACTTCCTTCAGGGCCCATGTGCTGGGCTGAGCAGGGCATCCCGTGGGCTGAGCCACTAACTTGGCTGTGTTACGTCTTGAGTGGCCATAATTGGCAGATCGTCATGCAGGCACTGGATCAGGGAGGTGATTAAATAAACACAGAGACATAGGTTTCAAGGAGTAAATCCTAAATAATGTAAATGGTCACAAGGTCAAATGAACAGCACAGGAAAAACATTCTGTACTACATACTTAGGAGACAGATCACAGAGACCTTGAGTGCCAGCCCAAGGATGAATAGGTTTCTATTATAAACCATGTTTATTTTGTAAGAAAAAATTTCTGTAATGGCTTGCTCTTCTATATCACAAACCCTTCTTCATTAACACTAGACTTTGTTATTTAAATTTACTGCTATAAATTTCAAATATCAGGGTTCTAGTGAATTAGTATCCAGTCTCTAAGACCTAATATTTATTAATGAGGGTATAAAATATGTAAACTATGTAATCTCTTAATCTAAGTTCAATGTACTGAAATAAGTAATATGAGTGAGTCACATACCACGTTGATCATATTCTCAATGTATTCTACTTTCTTAATCTCACTTTATTGTGAAATAACAGATCCATTTGTCATATGGCATATAATAAAATTACTGGTGACCTGCCTGCCCATGATAAACTTAACATTTGACGTTTTTAATCTGTTCTCCATTCTCACCTTTGTCTTCCAGCATGAATTTAGAAAACACCATGTAGAATGACATTACAGAGTTGCCACTGAGCTAACTATTGAATACGGTGTTAAATACAAAACTGCTTCCTTTCATTCTTTGGTCTTTACTTTTTATTGCACAATGGTTTCAGCTGTAAAATGGGCTGGTTGTGTGTGGAGACAAAAATTCCTGATGAAATTGTAATTCCATTTTTTAATTTGGAGAAATATTTAAATGTGTGAAAATAAATGTATGTTGTTAGATTTCAGTATTGAATTGTATCTGCTGATAGCACATGAGGAAACGCTGGCGGTGTAATGGTTAAGCAGTACAGCTGCCAGTCGGATGGCTGGCCATTCAAGTGCGCCAGGCACTTTCTGAAATTCTAAGGGACAGTTCTGTTCTGTCCGTAGTGCCACTAGGAGTTGCTATAAAACCCACTGACTCCACAACAGTGGGTTTTATAGCATGTGATTCATGGGTACTGGAATGCTACTTTTAGCTTGTCTAATTCTGTGAAAGAGGTTTGCATCTCAGTAACAAGAGATGCCTACCCACTTAATGGGACAATTATAAACCACTTTAACCAAAGGAAATGCCTTTGGATGGAGGAACCTGGAAGTCTTTGCGCACATTCTTGCCAGTGACATAAATGCCCTCTTTTGTGATGGTATCTTTCCGTGAAAAACATTTGTTTCCTGTGACATTCCATAGCATATTCAGATTTGCAGCCATAATCTTTTCAGAGCCAATTATCACAGGACTGGAGCAGTAAAAAAAATGAATTGGGGTTTAAACTTTTATGAAAAAGCACTTCTATGGTGGGAGAAGACTTTTTAATGGAGTGCGGGCATTAAACAGACCTTGTATTGGGCTCTGAAATTAATGGGTCACTGTATAACTTTCTAGTTTTCATAGCTTGATAAGATTAATGCTTGCTTATATAGCAAATTCGATGGCTCATTTAATTTCATATGAATGTTTAAAGTTAAATTGCTTTTGGATTAAGTCTAAACTCATTATTCATTTTAATGTCTGAAAGAACTTTCATTTTTCTTTTCATTTTATTTAATCAAGTGCATTATCATTAAGTAAAAGCTAAGTACCTTAGGTAGTTAAAAATAATGTGAAAAGGAAATTTATTAATTTACATTGAAGAGACTTATTTGTTATAAGATTTATTTAATACTATACCATGCTTACATATGGTGCTATTTCAGAGAAAATTCTTACAGACTTTTTGTCATATTTTAAAATACCACATTGAAGAACTGCCTGTTTGCTTGCCTAATGTTCAATGTGCATTTCTTAAGCAAACATTACCACTGACCGTTATTTACACATTTTTCTTTCATTCTCTTGGTCAACAAGCCTTTATTTAGAGCCAGCACTGTGCAAAGCCCTGACCGAGCACTGTGGAGGATTCATTGATGAAAAACATTCCTACCGGACCTGAAAGAGCCTGAAAGAGCCATGTCTATAGAGGAAACTTCCCCTTCAGAGCTCTGTGGAGGTCTCCCCTTCAGTAATGTCTAAGACCCTGTTCAGTTCTCAAGTTCTGTGAGCCCATGGCTACATCATCCTTTGGGCTATGGACAGAAAAGAGAGAAAAAAAAAAATCTTCAAATTTATAATATTGATCATATTAATGCACACAACGACCATCTAAAAGTATGATTATTAATATGAATATTCCTTTAAAATATACAAAGCATGTCACCTTCCATTCTATTATTGCATGTTGAGTTAGGTATATCAGTCAGGGTTCCCCAGAGAAACCCAGCCAATAGAATGTCTGTGTGTTTGGGTGTGTAAGACAGAATCAGTTGCTGTAGAGTTGACACTGACTCACAGTGACACCATGTGTTTCAGAGAAGAACTGCTCCTTAGCGCTTTCCGGGCTGTGGTCTTTTGGGAGCAGATTGCTGGGTTTTTATTCTGATGAGTGCAGACAGTCAACATAGACAGACAGATGGATAGATGAGTGGATGGAGGGAAGGATACACAGACAGCAAGACAGAAAGTGAGAGAGAGGTTTGGAGATTGACTTAAGTGATTGTGGGGGTGCTGGCAAGTATGAAATCTGTAAAGTAGGGCCAGCAGACAGAATTTAATATTGCATTCTTAAGGCTGATTTTCTCTCTGGGAAGTCTCAGTTTCTCCTTTTAAGCCTTTCAACCAATAATGAGGCTCACACTCATTGTTGAAAGTAATCTCCTTTATTAAAGTAACTGAAAGTTAACCACATCTATGTAATGCCTTCACTACAATACCGATATTAGTGTTTGATTAAGTAACTACATACTATGGACCAGTCAAGTTGTCACATAAGACATCCCAGCAGGTACCAGTATTGTCTGCAGTTTGGATAATAATTATGATAAGCATTTATTGAGCATCTACTGTATTTTCAGGACTTGCTAAGGGGGCAAGGATGTGCTGGTCTGTCTTGGCCATTACTGTGCCCATATGGCCGCTGACAGTACTTGCCACGTGGTAGGTGATCAAAAAAATCACTCAAGCGAATGAAATAAAATAACAGAAGACAGAAGAGGCGAGTGAATGGATGCTTTTATCCTACTTACTCATCCTAAATAACTGAATGTAGTCACTATTTATCCTCATTTCTTAGATGATGAACTGAAATTTAGAGAGGCTTGGTTGGCATAGTGGTTAAGCACTATGGTTGTCAATCAAAAGGTTGGTCGTTCGAATCCACCAGGTGCTCCTTGGAGACTCTGTGGGGCAGTTCTACTCTACCCTGTAGGGTCACTTTGACTCCGAATTGACTCGACAGCAGTTGGTTTGGTTTCGATTGCCACCAGCTGCTGTTTTGAGACCCTATGAGGCAGTTCTACTCTGTCCTATTGGGTGGCTCTGAGTTGAAATCAACTCGCAGGCATTTTTTTTTTTTTTTTTACCCGAATACTTGCCCAGTGTAATACAAGTAGTTGGATATGGCTGAGTTAGGATCTTAGTCACTTTCTGCTCTTTTCATGTTAACACAAAACAGAGATGATGATTTTAAGAACAGTAGATCAAACCGGTTTTTGACTTTGGCTAAATATTTGAATCAGCTAGAGTTACTTTTTAAAACACCAGTACCTTAGTTCTACCCAGAACGATTAAATCAGAATCACTATGGGTTGGACCAAGACTTATGTATTCTTTTAAGTTTCTCAGGTGATGCTTAACATACAGCCACAGTTCACAGTGACTGCAGTCTCAACAGTTGTGAGGAATAGAGACTATGATGTTATCAGATCCCTTTGTCTTCACATACCTCTATATGAGGAATGTCATTTGTCTCTCTTGTGAGGTGCTTAGGAGGCCTGGTGGTGCAGTGGTTAAGAGTTTGGCCAGTAACCAAAAGGTTAGCAGTTGGAGTCCACCAGTTGCTCCTTGGAAACACTATGGGGTAGTTCATGAGTTGAAATCGACTTGATGGCAACAGGTTTTGGTTTGGTTATGAGATGTTCGAGTTGGGGTAACGCAGCACTGACACAGAAAACAAGAAACTCAATGGTTGTCTATTCACTAAGGCTAACTGGTGCCTCTAACCCACTGATCTTGTGGCAAAAGGGTTAAACTTGGCTATTCGTAAGTTACAGATGACTCTATGTCTTCTTGGTGGCATAGTGGGTTAAGTCTATGTCTGCTAACAAAAATGTCAGCAGTTCAAATCTGCCAGGTGCTCCTTGGGAACTCTATGGGGCAGTTCTATTCTGATCTCTAGGATTGCTATGAATTGGACCTGACTTAACTGCAGTGGGATCTATGTCTTCCAGGAAACCCTGGTGGCATAGTGGTTAAGTGCTGTGGCTGTTAACCAAAAGGTCAGCAGTTCAAATCTGCTGGCACTCCCTGAAAACCGTATGGGACAGTTCTACTCTGTTTTGAACGGCCACTATATGTCAGAATTGACTCAGTGGCACTGAGTTTGGTGTTTTGGGTTTTGGTTTATGTCCTCTTCCCTTCCTTTCTACCTTCTGTGCTTTGTTCCTTTCTTCTTTCCTCTCTCCCTTCCTCCTACCTTTTCTTCCTTCCTCTCCCTTCTCCCGGGTAAGTTCACAAACTCATCCTGGAAAAGTGCTCCGTACCTCACTGCTGAATATCACTGTGGTTGCCTCCAAAGTACTCCCCCTTGGGAAGGTATGCACCAACGCCAGTGCCTAGTTTACCCTTCAAAGCAATTTTGGAACACTTTTACTGGAATGGCCATCAGAACCGTCGTCAGATTGCCTTTAACATCCTGAATGTCATCAAAATGTCTTCCTTTCAGTATTTCTTTATCTTTGGGTAAAGAAAAATGTCATTGGGGGCTAGATCAGGTGAGCAGGGAGGGTGTTCTAATACAGTTATTTGCTTACTGGCTAAAAACTTCCTCACAGACAAGTATACAATTAAGTTTGCAAACTTGCCATGGTGCCACTGTGTGTAATGGCCATTCCAGAAAGAGTTCCAAAATTGCTTTGAAGGGTGGGCTAGGTGCTGGCATTGGTGCCAAGCTTCACAAAGGGAGTACTTTAAAGGTGACTGTAGTGATATTCAGCAATGAGGTATGTAGTACTTACAACAATTAAGTTCGTGGACTTGTCGTACCTTGTGTGTTTAAATATGGAAAGAAAGACTAAATATGAAGTGAACCTTCACCTGAAATACCTTAAATAGTTATGCAGTTGCTTCTGAATCAAATCTATAAGTGATACATCTATAACTGCTGGAGATCTCTTATAATAAATAGTCTTCATATGCATTGACCATCTTCCCCATGTCACAATTATGCCAGAGCTGCTCTATCAGAGCTACTCTTTGCTCCTGACAATTCAAAAATAGAGTTTTCCAAGTATACCTCTTTATAATATACACCTGGAAGGCTTGTAAAAATTTGAGATTTACTGCATGGGAATCCACAAAGAGGGAGTCTGTATTTTTTTTCTCGTGTTCTTCCAGTGATTCTTAATAGGCTCATGTGGGAAGTAATGTAACTTGGGGATTCTTAGAATGGGACAGACTTGCATCATTACCTGGGAACTTGTTAACCCAAACCGGTTGACATGGAATTAGTTCCCAGCCATGTGTGTCAGTGTAGCACTGAGCACCATAAAATTTTTAATGGCTAATTTTTCAGAAGTAGAGTTTCGGTCTTTCTTCCAAGGGCCCTCTGGGTGAACTGAACTTCCAGTCTTTTGGGTAGCAATCAAGCACAGTAACTGTTTGCACCATCCAACAGATTCCTTGGGGATTTATTAGAAATGCACATCTTCTGATTCAGAAACCCTACTGAATCAGAAACCCTAGGGTGGGGCCCAGCAATCTGTATCTTAATAAGCCCTCCAGTTGTGCACTGATGTTTGAGAATCCCAGTTAAAGGAGACTCCATCAGCGTTGTGTTGTGTCCTAAGGTGATGGTGTTAGTTGCCATGGAGTTGATTCTGACTCATGATGACCCCGTATGTGTAGAGTAGAACTATGACACAGGGTTTTCAAGGCTATTAAAGCCTTTGGAAGAAGATCACCAGGCTTGTCTTTCAAGGCGTCTCTCTGTGGGTTTGAACTGCCAGCCTTCTGGCTAGCAGTTGAGCAATTAACCCTCTGTGCCACACTGAGACAAAAGCGTATCTCTTGCCTATTCTGGTCTGAGACTTGAAGGGTTAAAGGAGAAGCTGAGTAACTTGGGAGGTGACAGTGGAGGTAGGAAGCTGAGTGGGAGGCAGAGAGTAGCAGAACCTATCTGGACTCACCTTTGTTCTTATGTGTCGTGGGAAATGGCTCTGGGTCTCCATGGACAGAAGCTACTAAGCCAGTGTATTCATGCCTGTGGCTTGGCTAACTGGTCACAGAGAGCTGCTTTAGAAATGGGTTTAGATTAGTGAGAGGATTGTCTCTGAAGCAGGAGAATGTCAAAGTCTGGACATGGAAATTAGCTAGGAAGTTGGTTATAGCATAGCAAGGCCCAAATTTCCCTCATATAGAAATTCTTTAACAGAAAAAAGGATTTTGTGACTTTTTAAAAATTGTGAATCTTAAACAAAGCCCTTACTCTTTTTCCCGTGTAAAGAGTGGCACAACGTGATTTTTTCCCTGTTAGGAATGTTGGCTTGGAGAAATATATCAGATAATGAATTATTCAGGGTGATTTCTGAGGCTGGGGGAGAGACACACCTGTCCGAGATGCGTATAGACTTGATGAGATCACATTTGTCAGCTGCATCGGCCGCAGGTAACTCCTGATGAGAACTGTGTTTCCCTGTAGATACCAAGCGATGTTCAGAATTTCACCAGCTCGTTGAAGAGGCTGCAGGAGGGTCATGGCTAAGAGGCCACATGACAGTTGTCAAGATCGTCAGACTCTTTGCAATCACTATTTTCTGCTCTCTTTTATTTTTACGTTTTTCAGACTTCCTAAATGGAAGCATAAAGTAACCAGGATGAGATGACGCAGCTGTATGCTATATAAATAGATCGTTCCCAAAGTATAGTAGATCAATATTTTTGTTGATAAGTTCCTGTGAGTGTTTTATCTTATTTTTCCACGTTTGTCTCTCTCTTGGGTATGGGGACATAAAGAGTCAAGTTGTGCCTGCCAAAACCTTTGTCTTCATACACTAAGCTGTTTATAATATACACAGGAGATTTTTCCATTTTTCTTAAAATGCTTTTTATTTTAGAAAAGTTTGCGTCTTTCATAAAGCTCTCTTTGGGCTTGTTTTGAAGATGGACTCCCCACCCCCCCGCCACACTGAAAAGCACAACAGTATTTATTGTGCCAGGCTAGAAATATCCGTGGTTGTGCTCTTAGCATAGTCAGTGAAGAGATAGGCCTCAGTTCACCGTGTGAGAAAGTGGGAGGTGGAGTGCTGGAATTCAACTCCAGTGCCCTCACCAGTGGGCTCCAGGGACCATGCGAATGATCGGTCCATGTCCTCCCTCAGTATGTTTCTTTAACTATGAGTTACGGATGGCGCTGCTGTTATTGTTAACTGCCTTTGAGCCAGTCTTGGTTGCCAACTTATGACAAGTGCCCACATACAAGGAATGACATGTTGCCTAGTAATCCACTTGCCCACTCCATGGTGAGTTACAGAATGGATCACTGTGAACCCCTAGGGTTTTCACTGGCCCATTTCTGTAAGTAGATTGCCAGATCTTTCTTCCTAGTCTTAGTCTGGAAGCTCCACTTTAATCTGTTCAATATCACAGCAACCTGCAGGCTACCACTGACAGACAGGTGGTGACTGCAAATCAGGGGCATTGGCCAGGAATTGATCCTTAGTCTCCTGCACAGAAGGTGAAATTCTCTCATGGAATGACCCTTTTGGTGTTACTAGTGACTGTATAATAGAGGGTCAGTGAAAAAGAACAAGACCCTCAATGAGATGGATTGACACAGTGGCTGCAACAATGGGCTCAAGCATAACAATAATTGTGAGGATGGCACAGGGTAGAGTAGTGTTTTGTTCTGTTGTACGTAGGGTCATTATGAGTTGGAACCAACTTGACAACTCCCAACAACAGCTGTAGCTGCTGAGAACAAATGCTGTGGTATTGAAGAGAATAATTCATGTGAAGTGGTTTTGCCCAATGTTAATAAGCTCTTCAAATGTGTTAGTTAAAATTTTGATAAAAAGGAGAGAGGTAGAAGGAGACGAGCAGGGAAACCTGACACTAAAGCCTATACCATTTCTGTCCAGTCTCTAGTTTCCTTACCTACTGGAAGAGTTTGAATTAGATAGGTTCTATGGGATTGGTGGAAACCCTGGTGGTGTAGTGGTTAAGCACTATGGCTGCTAAACAAAAGGTTGGCAGTTCAAATCCACCAGATGCTCCTTGGAAACTCCATGGGGGCAGTTTTACTCCGAACTATGGGGTCACTATGAGTCAGAATCAACTCAGTGGCAGTGAGTTTGGTTTTTGACTTATAGGGTTGCAAGGCATTGGATTAGACAACAGTGGGTTTTTGGGATTTAAAGCTGCTCTAATGATTGAACCTTTAATCATTAATGTTTTTAGTCTCTTAAAATGGTTATTTCTCTTCATGACTCAAATCCCTTTTGAGAAGAGAAAGAAAATGTGGAAATAGCTGCCTCCCCTCCTTCTTCTCTCTTACCCTCACCTGAGAATTTTACTACAGTTCCTTCTGAGTTCCTCATTGCTTCATGTCTCTCCTTCTCTCTTTAATATGCTGCCTCAAAATCTGCAGCATCAGAGGGAAGAGTCCATACAGCAAACAAACTTTCCTACTAAGAGAACTTAGGGCCCTTTTTGTCAGCAGCACTTTGTTTGGTTGCCGTTGACTTATTTTCCGCTCATGGTGACCCCATGTGTGCAGAGTACAGCCAAACCATAAATCTTCAAGGATGTGACCTTATGGAAGCAGATTGCCAGGCCTGTCTTCCTCAGTGCCTCTGGCTATATTCAAGCCACCAGCCTTTTGTCCCCCACTGAGGGACTCTTAAGTCTTTGGTGTAGTGTGACCTGATGCATGGTATGACAGAGGAGAACTGCTCCATCAGGCTTCCTAGGCTATAATCTTTATGGGACCAGATGGCCAGGTCTTTCTCAGGCTGAGCCACCAATAACCTTTCATTTAGAAGCCAAGCAATTAAACAGTATGCCATTGGCCACCGGAGTTCCCTAATTCCTTGTTACCAAACCACATATCTCCTTAGCATTTCTCTGACAGATATTAGGAATGCAGCAGCCACTACATTCTCTGGAATCAAGCATCACTGGGACACTGGGGTTTGTATCCTATTGTATGGGTCAGAGGCACTAAGTGTGCACTGGTCAGGAAGTAATTTTGCAGGCATATCTGCACAGCTGAAAGGATGGGGAAGCTGCTTCTGTTTTTCCCCATGGAAACTGCCCCATCGTTGGGCTAACTGGCTTCCTTAGTTTGCCAACCCTGAGAGCATCTCTCAGCCCCCAACGCTTCTGTTTTTCCCCCTCTTGGCCCAAATGATGCCCTCTGCCTTAAGCTTCAAAAGTGAGTTAAGGAGAGAATTAAGTAGCAATTCTAAGAGATAAAAACATTAAGAAATAGAGCCTCAGACGAAGAAACTGCCCCCAGATTTTTCTCAAGTGTTGCGGAAATGAAAGCTGCAAATTGCTCTGTGCCATTTCTGGGGCCCACTGCTATTAGAAACAGATGATAAAACCCTTCAAATTGGCACACCACGCACTGGACTGGAGCAGAGGCAGAGCTTGCCCTTTTTAAACAGAGCTAACATGGCAACAAGCTGATTGCAGGAAATCAGGCCCTCTACTGAGCTCTCTTTCTGGAGGCCACCAATTGAAGGGAATAAATATAAACACACGTGTGAACAGTCTCATGTTCTTTTTCTTAGATTCCCTCCAGAAATGGGCACAACAGATCCAAACAGCTTATGCTACATTATTGCTTGGGATGTGGTCTGAAATGACCCCAGTTTTCAGGCGTATCTGGGGTTTCAGAGTCTCCCAGGAAGGTTCGGTGTGCCCTTGGAATCAAATCTAAATTGTAATCTTAGTGCCAGTGTATTTATTAGCTGAGTGATCAAAGCAGGTACCTTCCTTTTCTGGTTCTCAGTTTGACTAGTACATACAGAATTCTAATTCAGAAAGTCTATTTTCTGTTTGTTCTATTCTGTTTTCTTGTCTTTGAACTGAAGTTTCTATCTCTTCGATTTTGTTCTTGATCTATTGGATTTCAGAGTACTGGTGTTCCATTAGATTGAACAGCTTGCTTAATTTTTCGTTTTGCTCTGCTGCATTTTGTATAAGGTCTAGGAGGGCTCTTTATATAATCCTTTTGTATTCACCTTCCAATAGTTTCAGAAAGATTTCTTCGTCTGGGAAATTCTGGGGGCCTTCTGAAGCTATGGGTGATTTCTTCATTACACTTTTATCCAGACTTTGTTGCTTTTTGGGCATCATGTGAGTCAATAGAGGCTGGGAGAGATGCTGTGAGGATGGACCACAGTTGTTTCTCTAGGCCATCTTAAAATGAAAGGTAAAAGGTATCTGACAACTTCCAAAGTCAGGTTTTGAGATGTACAGGTCCCTCTTCCCAGGTTGAAAGGAAGCACCTCTATATTCAACCCCAGATGTTATAAACTAGTTCAGAATACAGAAAGGCTACTGCCCTGCTGGCCTCTGCTGCTGGGCCCCAGGTGTAGGTGACACTGTGTAGAATACTGCTTTTCTACCAGAAAAACACTCTCTTCCATGCAGACACTGCCTCCCAGCCTAGGAATCAGATCCAGCTGAAGCTTCCATACGGGTATCTCTGCCTCCCAGTAGAACAAGATGGTGTCCTGCACAAACTCGCCACCTACCTTGGTACAGTCTACTCAATGGCAGAGGCAAAAAAAGAGGCAAAAGGTGCCAAGATGCACGGAGTCCAAAGCCAGGCTCTAAAAATGTGGCAATTTCACCAGCCCATCCTACCAGCAGTGTATCTGAGATTAGCTGCTAGTCAAGTCCCAGCTCCACCCTCTGGCTAAGACAGAGAAAAAAAAGTTAAAATGGAGAGTTACCTCTGGTCCATGAAAGCCAGCACTTACTAAGAGCAGGGGTTGGCGAAAGAGAAGTTTTCCATTCAGTGGTATGAAGTCCAAATTAATAGCCCTATGCAGTGTCCTAGGGCTCTCTGGTGTCCACAAGGCTCTGTTTAATTATCACTTCAGGTCTTGGTTTCCAGAGGGATTTAGGGAGACATGTGTTTAGTTTGCCGTCTTGACTCTACCCCCCGAGAGTTCTATATGTGATGAGCATTTTCAGTATCACTCTCCCCATCTCTTGCGAGCTCCATGAGATTTTTTTTGTTTTCTTTTTGATACTTGGATTTCAGGTGGTATATGAGGGAAATGGGTTCAGAGAGAGATAGAGAATGAGCTAGGGAGAGACACTGGAGAGGGAAAAGAAAATGGGTTGACGCAATCAGAAGCCTATATAAAGTGGAATTAAGAAGATGTAGAAACAAAAGAGAAGAAGAAAAAAAGAACAGTCATAGCAACTGGGGAATTCAAGAAACTTCCATGCAAGAGTCAGAGTGGCCACAAAATTCCTGAAAATAAGAAGTAAAGGTGATGGGGGTAGGGTTTCAGAGGTGACTGTTTTATTAATTTGATCTCTTTTGATATTTTTTGAGAGATGCATGTAAAGAATGGATTTCCTTTGTAATTTCTGAGTTTAATTTTATGGCTGGACAGCAGAGACAGAGTTATGTGTTCTGTAGGTTATAGTTCAGATTGCACATATATAAACTTGTTTTGACTTCATAGCATTATAGTGTAGATAGATATTGGTATAATCATTATATGTATGATGATTCTGAGGTTTACATATCAATTATGAGTATTTTTCAAAACACATTTTATTATGCTTTAATAGCATACTACAGTATGCTATTAGTTTACAATTAAAGTTTGCAGTTCAAGTCAATTTGTCATATAAAACCCCACACCCATACCACTATGCAACTCTAGCTGCTCTCCTCACCCTGTGATAGGTGCACTCCTCCTTTCTACCCTGTACTTCCCATATCCGTTCAACCAATTCCTATTCCCTTCCATGCTCTCATCTGCCCTCTGGACAGGAGCTGCTCAAACAGCCTTGTGTGTATATTTAAGACAACAAGCACACTCTTTGCCAGCATCACTCTATGTCTCATAGAACAGTCCAATCTTTTGTCTGAAGAGTTGGCTCTGATACTGGTTTCAGCTCTGGGCTAACAGACAATCTGAGGGGAGAGTCATGTTTTGAATCCAGGTCTGTCTAAATGTTGGTCCTTGGTCTTGTCCCATATCATGCTTCATAGCTGCCTGGATTCTAAAAGAAGCTTTATGACAAAAATAAATGACCATATTAAATAACAGGAACTGTTCAATGGGGATGCTTTCTGTCTTGTCTAATAGTGCAGATCACAGGCTCAGCTGCTGGCCAAGATAAGCAATTACCAGACATTCATGTGTGCGCATATTCATCTAATCAGCAAGTACTTGGTATGTGTGAGACACACTTTGAAGAGTTTGTTCTTGTGGGGGTTGTAGCCCTAGTTAGAGATAGTCAAACCAAAGCTAAACGCATTGCTGTTGAGTCTATTCTGACTCATAGTGATACTATGGGACAGAAGAGAACTACCACATACGGTTTCCAAGAAGCTGTGGTAGATTTGAACAGCTGACATTCTGATCAGCAGTCAAAATTCTTAACCACTTTGCCACCAGAGCTACATCTATAATTCTCTAAAAACTGTATTCTTTTTTTTCGGAGAACTTAGCAGATAATATATGTAAGTACATATCGACCAAGTTCTCTGTAAGAAAGAAATATGGCTTTCTGAGAGCCTCTGTTGAAGTAACTTGAGCCTGGGGGTCAGAGAAAGACATGAAAATGTGCATACAAATTTCTCATTCAGTCTAGAATATTGGCACCTCACTTTTGATCAAAATACCTATGGCATGTCTATTTTGTTTACTGTATTCATGCTTCAAACAATGCCTGGCACACAGTAGGCAAGGTCCCTGCATTCATGTAACTTACTGTCATAGATTGAATTGTGTGCCCCTCAGAAATATGTGTAGCCATGTGCCTGAGCCATGAGTCCCTGTAGTCTATGATTGTCCTCATTTTGTGATTTTCCTGTGCTGTGTGTTAAAGGATTAGGGTGGCACTGTAAATCCCTTCATAGGATCACCTCCCAGCTCCACTGTAAAGGGAGTTTTCCTGGAGTATGACTTGTACCACTCTTAATCCTTTCATTCTGTAAGAGATAAAAGGAAAGGGATGTAGGCTGAGAATTGGGGACCTCATGCCATCAAGAAAGCAGCACAAGGAGAAGAGTGCGTCCTTCAGACCTGAGGTTCCTGTGCTGAGATGCTCCCTGAGCAAAGACTGACACAACACTGGACTTGCCTCCAGAGCTGACAAGGGGGAAAGCCTTGCCCTAGAGCAGAGATCTTGAATTTGGACTTGTAGCCTGCTGGACTATATAAGAACAAACTTTCATTTGTTAAAGCTACATACTCTGTAGTATTTCTGTTAGAGCAGCACTAGCTGACTAAAACACTTGCCTAATGACGAAGGAGGTTGACAATAAATAGATAAACCAACATATGATGTATTTTCAGGTGATGACAAATGATTTTCAAGAAAATAAGGCAAAACAAGGAGGAAGAGTAACCAGGGGTTACATTATGACTGCTAAATATGAATTTTGATCAGATAAATATAACTTATGGATAAAAATCACCTGGGGATAGTCTTTTTTTTTTTTTTTAAGCTGTATTTATATACATTCGGTGACAGTTTCTGGTTACCTTTTTAAACAAAATTGGGTGACTACCTTTTTATTTGGGTAAATACATATGTGACAAAACACACCATTTCAACATTCTATATGTTGAAAAATAGATTAAAGGGCAGTCGGGGGCAGTGGAAACAAGGAAACTGGTTAGGAACCTTTGTGGTTGTCCAAATGAAAGACGCTGGTAGTTTTAGAAACACCAGAATTTCAGAACACAGTGTATAAAATCTATCTATGTACTCTCTGACTGAATTCCAACACTTTCAGGAGAATCACACAGGAATCGTGTGGTCAGAGGTAGGCAATAGTTTCCTAGGAATAAAGTAACTATTTCCATCAATAATCATAGTCCACTAATTGACGTAAAGCAGAATGTCTTAGATCAAATTTACCCATATAGCATAATCCAAATAATGAAGAAAAGGGACCTCGTTTTGTGATTTTCTTGTCCAGTATCAGGTTGTATTAAAGAAAACATCTTTCTCAACCACAGGTACAGATGGGAAGTGTAAGTGACATCTTGCTGTCCTCTCTTGGATAAGCCTTCTCCTGTGGAAGTCTCTAGTGTACTTTTAGGAACAAGCTTCCGTTTGTCTTGTACAGAGTGGATCTGTGTCTCAGAGCCAGCAGAGCTGCATGAAAAAGTGTACTTCCAGCCTGAGATTCTCAGAGGAGGAGCAAAGCAAACAACAGACATTCTCCTGAATATTTGGAGAACTGAGATGGGAGTGGAGCCATCCCATGCAAATATTGGGATCATGATCCCTAGTGTTCACTCTCCCAAACACTTCCTATGTTCAGTCATTCATTTTATCTTCACGACAACCCATTATCACAAGTGGGGCAGGAGTTTTTCTCCACTTTTATTGGTGTGTTCAGTGAGACGTAGAAAATTGAAATACATTGCCAGAATGATAAAAACATGGGCACCTGTCCAAATTTGATGGATGTGAAATTATGTATGTAACGCTCTTAACACAGTGATAGACTCACAGCAGGCTCTCAGTAATTTTTGTTGTCATTACTATATTGGCCACACTAGTGTTTAATGCCTTTTCTTTTTCTTTAGAAACATTTTTTTTTATTTAATATAACTGAGTGAAAATGTACATTTCCGTATAAATTTGCATACCCACCTATATGCAGCTTCCACTGCTCTCCCTACCCGGTGACAGCACACTATTCCTCTCTGCTCCATACATGTCTCATTCTCCCAACAGTCTCTTTTTTCCCCTCCTCTCCACCCACTCTCCTTCCTCCAGCCAGAGGTCAGCAGGATGACATCCTATAGATGTATAGAACTATAAAGTGCATCCAGTATATGGTCATTGCGTCGCCAAGTCCAATCCATTCCTGTCCGAAGCGTGGACCTTCTTTATGATTTATGGTCAAGGGTAGCATCAGGGTGAGGGGCCATGCTCCCAGGGGAACCCTGGAACCACTGGACCATCAATTGAGGTCTTTTTGTGGGGATCTCAGGGTGCACCCCTTTTTATTCTTGTGTTGCCAGTGAGACTCGACTTAGTGAGCTCCATCGCAGCTATCACTGGTGGTGGCCGGGCACCATCCGGTTCTTCTGGCCCCAAGTCGATGTAGGCACCCACTGATGTGGGTCTCTTTGTCTTCTGGGTTGTCTTTTCCCCATGTCATTTTGGTCCTCGGTGAGCATCTGTTCCTGCTGAGCTGGGACCATTTGCTGTGCCCGCGGATGGCAGCTTGGCAGCTTTTAAGACCCCAGACGCCACTCACCAATGTGGGGTGCAGAGAGCCCTCTTAGCAAACTGCTAGTTGTGCCAATTGGCTTCGCTTTCACCTAAGAGCATGGTCTCCCGCCCCCTGCCCCAGCTACTCTATCCTTGCAATATTGGGTTAAGATGGAAGGAGTACTCATGCTATGTTTAAGTCCACTTAATGTTGTTCTTGTTTCTAATGTGTGCTGTCAACAATTTCACCCAACCAGATACCTAGCAACTATCTAATGTAAACCCTCCCCTGCCTCCCTCCCCTCCCTTGCAGCTGTCAAAGAGTCTTTTCTTCTACACACAAGTCTGTTTTTGAGATCTTATCGTAGAGGTCTCATACAGTATTTGTCCTTTTGTTGCTGACTACTTTCACTCAACATAATGTCTTCCAGTTGAAACCAGGTCATGAGATGTTTCCTGAAGTCATCGTTGTTCTTTATCATTGCGTAGTGCTCTATTGAGTGTATATACCGTAGTTTACCTATCCATTCTTCTGTTGTTGGGCATCTGGGTTGATTCCATCTTTTTGCTATCGTGGACTGTGCTGCGATAAACATTCTGGTGCATGTGTCCATTGGTGTGAAAAGCCTTTATTTTTTCTTTAGTTAATGTGCTGTGGTCTATATGATTTCAACAGCCTATTGACAGTCAGTCAATTAATGTTAGGGATATTTCATTAGAACTAGCCCTGAGAGCTCGGTGGTTTTCCACGTGACAATTCTTGAAACAAGGAAGCTCTTGGAAAAGATTCAGCTTATTTGATGGGAAATCCTAGACAGAATTCCCAGCATTGATAAGCTTTTTGGAATCATGGTGGTTCTCGAAGTATTAAAAAAATCCCAGAAATCTCTTCAGACAATCTATATAGTGTACACCCAGCACTAAAAATGAGTGAAATAAATTAAATGCCAAGTCTATTCTTAAAACACAAACCATATAAAATCCTGCATTAACCACATAAAATTCCATAAAAACTATATGAAATCGCTAGCTTCTTAACAAACTAATTGTGAATGGTTGCTTATATTTTTCAGAGATATTTCTGTTGGGATGAGAAGGGAATTTAAAAGTTTTATGCTAACCGGTGTTTGAATCTCTTTTCTATCTGAGGAGTCCCTGAGTGTTGCACATGGTTAACATGCTTGACTGATAACTGAAAGATTGAATGTTCAAGTCCACCCACAGGTGCTTCAGAAGAAAGACCTGTACCATCTCACCCCAAGAAGGCTGGCATTAATCCAAAAAATGCAAAATAATAAATATTGGAGCAGCTGTGGAGAGACTGGAACACTTATACACTGCTGGTGGGAGTGTAAAATGGTACGACCACTTTGGAAATCAATTTGACACATCCTTAAAAAGCTAGAAATAGAAATACCACCTGATCTAGCAATCTTCCTGCAATATATCCAAGAGAAATAAGGGCTGTCCCATGAACACATACATATACACCTATGTTTCCCAGAACACTGCAAACACTGAAAAGATGGAATCAACCTAAGTGCCCATCAATGGATGGACAGATAAACAAATTATGGTCTATTTGTACAGTGGAATAATATGTAATGGTAAAGAACAACGATGAAATTTTGACACATAACATGGAAGGAATCTGGAAGATGTTGTGCCAAGTGAAATTAGTCACAAAAGGACAAATACTATATGTGGTCACTATTACAAGGACTCAGGAAAATGTTTAACACAGAAGAAAACAGTCACTGATGGTGGGGAGGGAGAGAGAGGGATATTCACTAATTAAATAGTAGATTAGAATTATGAAGGGAGAGACAGCACAGTATAGGACAAGTCAGCATAACTAGACTAAACCCGAAGGAAGGAGTAGAAGGGACAGGGGTCTGGGAGCTAAGGTTTCAGAGAACATCTTGGTCAATGGGCATAACAAAATTTATTAAGAAAATGTTCTGCATCTCACTTTGATGAGTGGTATCTGGGGTCTTAAAAGTTAGCAAGTGGTCATCTAAGAAACATCAATTGATTTCAACTGACCTAGAGCAAAGGAGAATGAAGAACACCAAAGAAATAAGGAAAATATGAGCCCAAGAGACAGAAAGCATCACATAAACCAGAGACTACATCAACCTGAGACCAGAAGAACTAGATGGTGCCCAGCTACCACCAATACCAGTTGAAATGTTTCAACAAATGAATGCAGTGCAGAGGTGCTCATTTGTCTATGCTAAGAAATTGTGGGCCATGACAACTCCCTGATCAACTGACTGGACAAGAAAACAAAACAAACCTGTTGCCATCAAGTCAATTCCAACTCATAGCGAACACATAGGACAGAGTAGAACTGCCCCATAGCATTTGCAAGGAGTGCCTGGTGGATTCGAACCAGAACCTTTTGCTTAGCAGCCATAGCACTTAACCACCACACTTCCAGGGTTTCCAGCTGGCCAGAAGACATTTATTTTTGTGTACATCCTGAAGAAAGGTTACTCAACAGAATGTGGAAATTATCAGTGTCATTAATACCACACACAAGTTAAATTTTGTTGAAGATCGTTCAAAAGCTATTGCAGCAGTACATACAACAGGGAAAGTCAAGCCAGATTCAGAAGAGGATATGGAATGAGGGACATCACTGATGATGTTATATAGATTTTGGCTGAAAGCAGAGAATACTAGAAAGATGGTTACCTGTGTTTTATTGACTATGCAAAGACATTTGACTGTGTGGATCATAACAAATTACGGATAACATGGCAGAGGAGGGGAATTCCAGAACACTTGAGTGTGCTCATGTGGAATCTGTACACGGATCAAGGGACAATCGTGTGAACAGAACAAGAGACATTACATGGTTTAAAGTCATGAAAGATGTGCATCAGGGTTGTATCCTTTCCCCATGCTTTTTCAATCTGTATGTCTAGTAAACAATCTGAGAAATTGGTCTACGAGAAGAAGGGCACATCATAATTGGAGGCGGACTCTTTAACAACCTGCATTATGTAGATGGAACAACCTTACTTGCTGAAAGTGAAGAAGATTGGAAACACTGATGAAGATCAAAGACCACAGTCTTCAGTATGGATATACCTTAACATCTAAAAAAAAAGTAGCAACTGGACCAGTAAGTGGCATCATGGTAAATGAAGAAAGGATTGAGGCTGTCAAGGACGTCATTTTATTTGGTTGCACAATCAATGGCCATGGAAACAGCAGTCAAGAAATCGAAAGACACATGGGATTGGGAAAATCTGCTGCAAGAGACCTCTTGAAAGTGTTAAAAAGCTAAGATATCACCTTGAAGACTAAGGTGTGCCTGACCCAAGCCGTGGTATTTTTGATCACATCATATGCATGCAAAACCTGGACAATGAATAAAGAAGAGAGAAGAAGAATTGATGCCTTTGAATTGTGACGTTGGAGGAGAATATTGACTGTACCATGGATCGCCAAAAGCTCAAATAAATCTATTCTGGAAGAAGTGTAACCAGAATGCTCCTTGGAAGCAAGGATAGTGAGACTGCTATACTTTGGACATGTTGTCAGGAAGAATCAATCTCTGGAAAAGGACATCATACTTGGTTAAGAAGAGTGCCGACGGAAAAGAGAAACACCCTCAATAAGGTGGATTGACACAGTGTGTACAACAATGGGATTAATAAAAAAATTGATTATGAGCATTGCACAGGGTTGGTTAGTATTTCGTTCTGTTGTGTATAGGGTTTCTATGAGTTGGAACTGACTTGATGGCACCTAACAACAGCATAGTTCCACAAACAGAAATTGTTGGTGAGGATGTGTTCTCAGAACATTTAGCAATGTCTCATAAGGTATCTGCCTTAGGCAATGCTCCATGTGTCACCCAGCGGATATGTCAAACTAAATCCTTTCAGATATAGCTGGGTAAATCTCATCAGGTGGGGAGGAGGGAATAATGGTTTTACTGGGAAGGGTGCCTTATCAGAGAAAGATGAGAGTGAGAGGGCTGATTCTGTTGGCAGGAGTGAGTCAACAGATTTTAGAGGTTCAGGGTCTCCATTTCTTGACTGTCTGCTCCTAAGTCCCCATCCTAAGTCTCAGGATCGCATTTCTTCCCAATCAATTCCCTCGATTTAACTTCAGATACCATTCAAGGCTGGAAATTCCATTACTGTTATTGTAATTCAGCTACTCTTAGGAGAAGATCCTGGATTTGGTTTTCAGCAATATCAGCTCTGTATCTATAAGGAACAAGGCTCTACTAGAAGACCAGAATTGATGGTCTGAAAGCCCAGAGGATCCCCTGGGAGTATGGCCCATAGACCTGCTGCTGCCTCTAACTGAAAACCGGTACTAAGGTCAACTCTTCAGACAAGAATGGACTGGAATTGGGGATACAGTGTGACCATATGGTGTGTGTACTTTATGGTTCTATGTATGTATAGGAGACTGTCCTGCTGGTCTCTTTCTAGATGCGAGAAAAAAGAGTGGGGGAGGGGACAGATGCTTGTTAAGAGGATGTTAGAGTGAAAAGGAGGAGTGTTCTCTCACTGGGTAGGAAAAGCAGAAGGAGCCACAGTTAGATGGGCATGCTAAACTGATTTGGATTGTACACTTAATTGCAATTAAAAAAAAAGAGAGGGAAAATAAAAGAGAAAAAAAGGAAGAAATAATGCACAAGTGGCATCTATGAGGTCACTTATGCAGTGCTTGAGCTTGACTCTGAAGACCTGAGCTCATCTCTTCCTTTCACCATTTTGTCTAGTGAAAGTAGGACCAACCAACCAGCTTCTTTCTACTTCTCATCCTGACAAAATTGTAGTATCTTAATCATCTAGTGCTGCCGTAACAGAAATACCACAAGTGGATGCCTATAACAAAGAGAAATTTATTTTCTCATAGTGAAGTAGGCTAGAAGTCTGAATTCAGGTCGCCAGCTCCAAGGGAAGGCTTTCTCTCTCAGCTTTGGATGAAGGTCTTTATGATGCATCAGTCTTCCCTTGGTCTGGGAGCATCTCAGTGCAGGAACCTTGGGTCCAAAGGATGTACTCTGTTCCCATCACTGCTTTCTTGGTGGTAGAAGGTCCCCAACTCTCTGCTTGCTTTCTTTTCCTTTTATATCTTGTCCCACAGAAGCTGGTGCAGGCCACACTCCAGGAAAACTCCCTTTACAGTGAATCAGGGATGTGGCCTTAGTAAGGGTGTTGCAGTCCCACCCCAGTGTTCTTTAACATAATTCAGTCTGGCTCCGTTAACCACAGGAAGAGATTTACAACATTTTCTTTCTGATTGGCCAACACCATTTAAAAGAATGCATAATATAAGGTCTAACAGTTAAGTTTGTGAACAAATCCTAGAAAAAGTGCTACATACCCCATTGCTGAATATCACTGTGGTCACCTTCGAAGTATTCCCCTTGGGAAGCTATGCAGCAATGCCAGTGCCTAGTCCACCCTTCTAAGCAATTTTGGAACTCTTTTCCTGGAATGGACATCAGGGCTGTTGTTGAATTTCCTTGGGTGCCCTGAATGTCATCAAAATGTCTTCCTTTCAATATTTCCTTTATCTTTGGGTAAAGAAAAAAGTCACCGGGAACCAGATCAGGTGAGTAGGGAGGGTGTTCCAATACAGTTGTATAAACTCCCCCATAGACAGTGCTGTGTGAACTGGTGCATTGTCAGGATACAAGAGCCATGAGTTGTTGGTGAAAAGTTCCGGTCATTTTCTTCTAATTTTTTCATGCAGCTTTTTTCAGCACTTCCAGATAGTAAACTTGATTAACAGTTTGTCCAGTTGGTACAAATTCATAATCAATGATCCCTCTGATATAAAAAAAAGATTAGCAACATCATGGTGACTCTTGGTTTGGACTGACAGGATTTCTTTGGTTGTGGAGAATTGGCTGACTTCCATTATTTACTTTGACGCTTTGTTTCAGGGTTGTATTGGTACACCCATATTTCATCACCAGTGATGACATGGTCCAAAACGTCATCTTGCCTCTCCTTTAAAAGGTCTGGCAAACTTGGACTCTTTTTTGTTTTTGTTCATTGGGGAGCTCCTTCTGGCCATTTTTGCATAAGCCTTTTTCTTGTCAAGATTTTCAGTGAAGATTTTCCTGTTTCTCTGTCAATGGTTACTAGGTCTGCTATGCTTCTCACAGTCAGTTGACAATTTTGACGCACAATGTGATGAAATCTTGCAATGTTTTCTTCAGTTCTGCTTGTTACTGGCCACTCTGACCTCTCTTCACCAGTGACACTTTCTCTCCCTTCAGAAAAATGTTTAATCCATTTGTACACTGCTGTTTTTCTCATGGCATTATCCCCATAAACTTAAACTAACCTGTCCGTGATTTTGCTTCCACTCTCGCCAAGTTTAACAAGAAATTTAATGTTTGTTTGCTCTAATTCAAGCTCTTACATTCTCATGACAGCACACAAAATCATGCAACAACAATAACAAGTGCCACTCAGCAAGACACCACCACACACTGACACGAACACAGCTGTGAGACACTGATACATCAAGGTTATGAAACCTTACTGAGTTGTTTGTACGGTGCTGCCAACGTAAGCTCACAGTGACACATTCATGAACTTAATTGTCAGACCTCATATTTTATGCAGTCTTTCTAGTTGTTTTTGGAAGATTTTTCAGAATAATCTACTATAGTTCCAGGAATCAGTTACTTCTTTTCAGTAGATTCACTTTCTGTGTTGCAGGATTCTGACACTGAACTGGGTAGGCATTCGGATCTTATTATTATTATTTTTTTATTGTGATATTACATCCAATGGAAATTCAGTAAATTAGTAAAATGAATTATTTTAAACCATGAAACTCAATCAGAATTTAATTATTTTCTCTAGGAAGAGTAGTGTGTAGTGTTAATGCCTTAATATTCAGGGAAGTAATCTATTTTAAAATTAACAAAAACACATGGTTAACTGGGACTTGCTTAAAAGATAATATGGAGCCCTGGTGGTACAGTGGTTAAGAACTACTATTGCTAACCAGTAATTCGGTGGTTTGAATCTACCAGCTGCTCCTTGGAAATCCTATGGGGCAGTTCTATGGTGCCCCTTAGGGTTATTATGAGTTGGAATCACCTCAGTGACAATTTGTTAACATTGTTTTCATTCCTCAGTCAAATATCAGTAGCCTGTATTTTATTTTATAGTTAGGTGATCCTTTCCTCCTAATTTGGCTGGCTTCCTCCTAATATCCCAAATAATTGCTCTAACTTTTTCTTTAACATACTAAACAGGTTCCTTACATTATATTTACTTCTACGTTAGTTGACTGAAATCACCGTAAAACATTACATTCTGTCCTGCTTGGCAGCCTGGTTGCTGCTACTGTTGCTGCTTCTATTTTCTTCCTCTGTTCTGTTAGGAGAAAGGGGACAGCCCAGGTGATGCTACCTAATTAAACACCTTTTTGAATTTACAATAGCATCTATCTTATTTTTCCTGATTTTACACACAGGGTTATGGTATCAGTAATAGATACTTCTTGGTGTTAAAAGTGTCTCCCACAACCATAATGTACTAATTTGGAAAAATCTTATAGTATTTCTTGCCTTCAGGCTTCATTTGATATATGAAATCCATAAGCATTGCTGCTGTCTCAGATCTGAGCGTTGGAAAGCTTAATATGCCTTCGAAGAATCTGATAGACTTGCCCAAACCCAATTTATTTCTATTACTAAACAGGTATTGTCTGTTGAAATTATTACATATAATTAGGAGCTTACTGGAGGCTAATGAAGGCTATCTGTCACCACTGTGGCAACAAAGGTTTGTCTTTGATGATCAATACTTTGCATGTAGAATAGAATTAAATTTTGTGTGTTAGAGATATTTTGGTATTCCGGGATTGTCAGGGCTTTGGTGTAAAGAAGTTTGATGGGGTTACTGCGGACTTTATTGTTCAAATGAAAAGTTCAGAATAGGGAGTATAATGGAGTTTGGAATCTGTTCCATCTGTTTTTGAATACAGTCCAGCTATTATATTAATACCAAGACAGATAGAACAGAACTGGTCCTGTGTGCAATTTTTCTTACTTTGAAGCCAGCTCCATGAAGAATTTTTATGTTTTGTTTTTGAAAAGCAGGTAGATTACATTCTTGGTTCATCTTTGTTTTGCTGAGGTAAAATTAGAGGCCTCAGCCTCCTGCTAGCAGAACAGGCTCTCAATTTCTCACTGTCGAAATTCAATCTGATTTCTATCTTTTTCACTAAAAAGCTGTCAACGCCAAATAAACATTGCTCATCAAAGAGCCGCCTTCATTTTTGAGGTGTACAGAGTCTTCTCATGGGAGAGGACTCTAGTAATTTAAATTGTTTCTCACTTTTAATTTCTTTCCGAGAAAATGGGAAATGATATTAGCATGGCTTCTAACTACAGACCAAAATATGAGACATGCACCGATACTCTTTCGTGTGACATCTCTGGACCTTTAAACCCTTGGAGTACAGCGTGTTTATTAGTGTCTGCAACTGTGTTCCATCTGAACGCTTGTTTGCAGCTGGTGATCTAGTCAGAGCTATAGCTCTGCACTCTCATAAAAGTAGGCAATGCCTCTAATAGAAAATGCTTTTTTTCTTGCTTTGAATTTCTTAAGAGCTTAATTTGGGAAACAGCCTTTGCTTTGAAAAACTAAAATTCCAGGTATCAAGTTCTGCCATATATAATGCCGTTTAACATGGTGACTCTTTCATGTCTCCTTGTTTTGACTTTTTTGGAGGTTTATTTATTTAAGGTGAGGGTTTAATAGCATTCATTGGTTTGTAGCAATGTCTTTATGATGAGCGTTTGCCTGCTGTGCACTGGTTGCAGATCTCTTTAAATAGATTTGTAAAAAATGTGAGCATTTTTGGTTTTAAGCTGTAAATTTCATTATCTTTCATTCTCTCCTGCCAGTTCATGCAAACATTTCACAATCTCAAAATTTCATGATTGGGATAAGAAATAGTAGGCGTGTGTGTACACATACAAATGAGGAAGCTACCTGTCACAGTTAAAAAAATCTTCCCTCTGTGCAAAGGTATTTGATAATACTTAGAAAAGAAGAAGCATCTAAGTATATTTGGAATGAGTTAGATAGAGGTCTGCTGCAGTAGTTATCAGATGACTCCCAGGGCTGTTTAAGGTCCTCGTGCCTTATTAGGAGTACTCTGATTAGTCAAGATTTCCCTTAAAATGCAGATGCCTGGAACTGAATTGCAAATGGTGTCTTATCAGTACGGAATAAAATGCACTACTTTTTTTTAATAGCTAGTGATTGCATATATATATATATATATACATATATATATATGTAAACTTGTATATACAAAAGGTGAAAACCCTGGTGGAATAGTGGTTAAATTAAGTGCTATGGCTGCTAACAAGATGGTAGGCAGTTCTAATCCACCAGGTTCTCCTTGGAAACTCCGTGAGGCAGTTCTACTCTGTCTGCAGAATTGAGTCAGAATTGAGTTTAGTTTTTTTTTAGTGTGCGAAAGGTAGTGTTTATGCATACATTTGTTTATAGATAACATAGATTTGTATATATACATAAATGTGTGCATACACACGCACACACATACATGCACGGTCTATATATACATATACACACATACATATACACCTTGGCCCCGTTCTTTTACCTATTTAGTATAATTTGTGAAGACCCACCTAAAAGATTCCCAGTAGGAACTAAGCAGCATACAGTATTGAATGAAACTGAGTCTTACATTAGTGGACTGGGGAAGCCACATGTTTATCACATCGTTAGACTTGTGACACAGTTTAACAATGGAGATGTAAGACAGCACATAACAGTATACCTAATCCCCAGCTGGCTTTAGAAGTGCGAACAACCTATTGATGTGGAACCCTGCAGATGGGCACAGGCGAGAGCATTTGCTCAGCAGATGCCTGGAGGAACGGCTGCGTGGAGGAGCAGCAGCGGTAGGGCTGAAGCTCTCCTTACCCGCCCTGAGCCATTTACCTACTGCACACTTCATTTAGGGGAATGAAAGTCCTGCAGTTACCAAAACCTCTGCCTGTTGTGAATTGAATTGTCTCCCCCCGCAATATCTGTCAACTTGGCTGTGCCATGATTCCCAGTATTACATGATTGTCTACCATTTTATCATTTGATGAGATTTCCCTATGCATTGTAAATCCTGTCACTGTGATGTAATCAGAAGGATTCGTGGAAGTTCTGTTGATGGGAACTATAAGATTAAATGGCATCTTAAGCCAGTCTCTTTTGAGTACAAGAGACAGAGGTGGGCAGAGAGAGATGGGGACCTCATACCACCAAGAAGGAAGAATGCATATCCTTTGGGCCAGAGGTCCCTGAGCTGAGAAGCTCCATGACCAGGGGACAATTCCTGACAAGGACCTTCCTCCAGAGGGAAGAAGAAAAAGCCTTCCCTTAGAGCTGATGCCCTGTATTTGAACTTGTAACCTACTAGACTGTGAAAGAACAAATTTCTCTTTGTTAAAGACTTCCACTGTGGTATTTCTGTTATAGCAGCACTAGATGACTAGGACACCACACGCTTGCAAAGCAGTCTATCAACTGCATCGTTTTAGCTGGTCAGTCCCTTGGATTTCACCTCTAATACCACTGCTACACACCAGATTGAGAGAACTTGTGGTCAGTTCACTTGTCTCCATGTCATTCCATGTTGAGTGATGTTTTGGTCCTTAATTACAGATTAGGTCTCTGAAATGCCCACTATCTTAGTTTCTTAGAACTGCCGTGACAAAACACCACAAAGTGAGTGACTTTAAATGACACAAAAGATGGACTCCTTGTATAGTTCCAGGGACTATAATAACTGTGATCATGCTCATTTCTGATATGAATTGTATGCAAGGCTGGTAGAAGACAAACCTGTAAGCCTGGAGGAGTGATTTTCATGTGTCCTGATTCCTATTTCTCTTTTTTTATTTGAAGGCCATTTCTGAACTCTCACTTTGCTAATGATAACCATCGCGTGTTGAGCTATGACACTAAAAATTTATTCTCAAAGCTATGTGCATTTCCAGACTGGCAGCCAACGTACAACGATATCTCAATCAGTGATAGGATATGTATAATTTGTGATAAATTAGTATATAAGTCCCTTCTCCAGAGCAGGAATCTTACAGGATTCCAGGTGATAATAAATTGGTCTAGAAGATGCCAAGCCAAGCCAAGTGCCGCCGAGTCGGATCCGACTCATGGCGACCCTAGGGGCCAGGGTAGAACTGACCCCCAGATAATGTCTCAATATCTACTTCACCTATGAGGTAGGTCACAAGTGCTTTGTTCTATTCATAGTAGCTGAAGTTTGCAAATAATTACCTGTGGATTTATGTTTATGCTAATAATAAGAGAGCACTTTCTCACATTCTGTTATATTCACTTGAGGAAGAGAACAAGCCATTAAGATACAGCTAATGTGCAGGAAATTTTACAGAACTCCCAGCCTGCTTTGTCTGTGCCAGGATAGAGAATGGGAGTGGTGAGTCAGGTATTTAACTAGCACCTGGGAATACAAAGACCAAGAACCACTGACTTTGCATTTAACTATGACTGCTATGACTGGAGGTATAATTTCTCATTCTCTAATGTGTATGAAAGGGGTCTTATTTTCTTTTGGTAGGGGAGAGTAGACAGTAAGAAATAAAGATAATCATTTATAAACCATTAAGGTATGCTCTAGACTGTCGGCTTCAGGAGGGTGGGGCTTTGTTTTGCTCACCGCTAGCACCTAGTGAATAGTCTAATACCCAGTGTGTAACAGGTGCTCAGCACGTATTTGTGGACAGAAGGGAGCATCTGAGAGTTTCTTTCTTTCTTGCTAGACACACACAGGTGCTTTCTTCTCAACCTTTCTGCCTGAGTGGCATGAAATGTTGGCTAAGAGGCCCATAAGATGCATGCATCTTATATGGTTTACCTGAGTTTGTGCTCTTCAATTTGTTCATCTAGTCTGCAAAATAAGCTACCACTGTTTCCTTCACTGTTATAAGAATTACATGAAGTGTGTGAAATGCCTTGGGAGTAAGAAGCATTAAGTAAAAGATTTATCATAATTATCTTTGTTGCTGTGTGTCTTAGGCTGGGCTCTCTGGAGAAGCAAAACCAGTCAGGTGTGTGCATGTGATGTATGTCTGTGTGTGTGTAGTAATATCAAGGTAATGGCTCACACAATCGTAGAGACTGGAATGTTTCAGCTCCATGAATCAGGCGTCAGGCCAGAGCCTTTTCCTGAGTCACGTAGCTGCAGGGACTGCTGAACTTAAGATTGGTGTGTCAAATGGCAGGTTGTTGGCTTATAGGCTATGGAGGCTGATGAATCTCAGGATCGGTAGACAATAAGCACACTGCTGGCTCAAGTCCTAAGAATCAGGAGTCAGAAGATAATGAGTTGGATGCAGGATCCAGAGTGAATAAAAGCCCGTGCCCTTTGCCTGACTGCCTATATATACTGAATGCAGCCACACTCCTGAGGTTGCGCCCTTATAACCACTTGGCTAATAACATCAGATCACAGCTTGGAGGATAACCACATCATTAAATAACTGTCAAATTACATCATTACATAATTGCTGGATCACTGAGGATAATGGCCCTGTGTGAATGTTAAAATATATCAACTTGGCTGATGATGTGATCACTTCCATGATTAGATTTTATATAATATGATCACCTCCAGGATGGGATCTGCTATGTATAGCCCATCAGTTGCAAGGATATTTCCTTGCAACTGTGGCCTGCATCTAACACAGCTAGACTCTCTGGCAAGGCTCTTGGGTTTTTGTTCACACTAGATCTTGTAGCTGGCTTCTGTCTGTCTGACCGTCAGGTTCTTGAGGCTTAAGCTAGAAGTTTATTTGCCATCTTGCCTGCCAGTTTAGAGATTCACTGGTCTTCTCAGCCTGTGGTCCAGAGCCCTGCTGTCTGACTTGCTGATATTGGGGTTGCCAGTCTCTGCATCTGTGTGCATCAGAAGCCTCCAGCCTGACCCATAGGCTTAGGATGTTCCAGCCTCTACAATCACGTGAACCATTTCCTTCACATAAATCTCTCTACGTAGGTACTTCTATGCTTTACTGGTTATGCTTCTCTAGAGAATCCAGCCTAACATACCTAATCAAGTTGACACACAGTCTTAACCATCATGATATGTAAGATCATTCTGATCAAACTGTATTTACAGCCCTCTGTATCAGGAGAAACTGATGGGTGTATCCCAATAGTCTTTGGAATGGAAGAGCTAACCATTCAGTCTGGTTCTATGGAAAGTGCAGATTCAAGGAATGAGACCAGGGGCTTTCTCTTCCTAAATTTTACCAAATATGGGTTAAAGGTGGCTCTGATAAAAGAAAGTAATCATTTTAATCAGGTGGTAGCTCTTCAATCCCAGATTAAGATGACTGTTGACTGGAAATGATCTTAAAAGGTGTAGAATCCAACTATACACACCCCTGACTTCCTGCAACATAACAGGAATCAGACTCATCTGTTCTGTCTCTGTCTTTTCCCATTTAATTTCCAGAAGAAAAATATTGCTCAAATAAGAAGTTCAAGACTCAATCTTAGAGGTAAGGGAGCTAAAACAAAATGCCTCAGAAATGTTTGGTTAGAAACCCTGAAGATGTTGAGTATTTCTCTCAATTACGTGGGGGTTGCAGTAGGGAAAGACTGTGTTCCCAGCCCTGTTCCCTTCTCTGTCCCAGCCACGTCTGTGTTAGATCTTCCCCCACTTCCACAGCAAAATCAAGGGCTTATAACTCCACTGTAACTTTTTAGAAAGGTTTTGATTGTTTCAGAAAGAGAGAGAAAGAGAGAGAGAGAGAGAGAGAGAGAGAGAGAGAGAGAGAGAGAGAGAGAGGGCAAACTAATAAATGTAAGATTGCAAATGAGGAGATGGGAAGCTGAGTGGGGACAGAGAAGTGAGTGGGGACGGGGAGGTAAGTGGAGATGGGGGTGGGGCTGGGGCGTGAGTGGGGATGGGGAGGTGTGTGAAGACAGGGAGGTGAGTGGAGGTGGGGAGGTGTGTGGCGATGCAGGGGTGAGTGGGGATGGGGAGGTGAGTAGGGAAGGGGAAACAGAACTTTTCCTCCAGAGTCACAAAAATGTGACACAAAATGAGGAAAAGATGCACATAGAATTAGAAACTCATGTTCCCTTGAAGATCACTGTCTCCTCTTTTTATACTGACGCTATTGAAACGTGGTTTTCTTAAGGATTTTTTTTTAAACAGTTTTCTTTTATGGTACAAATTTAACAAAATATTTGCAATTTCAGCATTTTTTATGTGTACAATTAGTGACATGAATTGCATTCATCATGTTGTACAGTCATCACGACTGCATGTTTCCCCACTTCTCAGTCACTCTTAGCAGAAACTCAGTGTTAAATCTTTTTTTTACATTTTATTTTAAAGAACAGTTTTAGGTTTGCATAAATAAAAGTACAGAGTTCCCATATATATCCCCCTTCCCTGTACATTACTTTTGCCTTAGAAAAGGCAATGGTGTTCATGAGAAGAAGCACAACAGATGGAAGAAAGGGAGAGTGAGAAAGGAGAAAGAGAGAGAGAGAGAGAAATAAAGAGAGAAAGAACGAAACCTGTTGTTACCGAGTAGATTCTGACTCATAGTGACCCTATACCAAGGAGAGCTTAGTGGGATCAAACAGTTGACCTACCTTTTGGTTAAGAGCTGAACTCTCTCTCTCTCTCTCTCTGTATTTTTTATTTTTATTTTTTATTGTGGTTAAGTGGAAGTTTACAATCCAAGTTAATCTGCCGTGTCAACCGCCAAGCACCCACTTCTATGCACCTCTGTCTGCACCCCTCACCCTGTGACAGCATGCTCCTCTTTCCCACCTTGTACTTCCAGTATCCACTCAACCAACACTTGTCTGCTCCTCGCCACCCTCCCCTCTCCTTTCTAAAGAAGGACCAGTTGGACCGTCTCATGTTAAACTGTAAGTACACTCATCACCTGTATCGTTCTGTGTCCCTTCATCCAGTCCAGTCTTTGAAGTATTGGCTTCAGTACTCAGCTAGCAGCAAGTCCGGGGGCCGTGTTTTCAGGAGACCCTCCAGGTTGCTGGACCATCAAGTCTGGTCTTTTAATAGAGTTTCTAGGTCTGTGCTCCTTTTTTCTCATGCTATGTCAGGGACTCTACATTGTGTTCCCTGACAGGGAACAACTGAACTCTTAACTACTGGGTTACCAGGGTTTCCATAATCTGGAGAGAGCCACTGAAACTAGGGACTGTAGTCTCAGCTGCTGGTTGACTCAATTTTTTAATCTGTAAAATGGGTGCACCCCCCCCCCCAGCCTTCTCTCTTATATAGGGTTTCTGGGAGTACCATATCAGAGAATGGGTGGGAGGGTCCTCTGTTAACCTTCAGAGCCCTGTACATATTCAGAGCTGACCATTTCTTGTGAACTGAATCTGTTGGATCAGTGAATGAGAATGGCCAATCCTGGTAAAGACCAGGGCGTAACAGCAGGCGAGGGTGTGGGGTTTAGTAAACAACACAGTGCCTTTTTGTAATATAGCCTTTTAGCTTGTGAATGGCGCTGCTTGCCTCAGATCTGAGACACCATGGAGACAAACATGCCCAGTTCAATGAAAAAGAGATATCTTACTCTGGGAGCATTCCTGGGACTTCCAGGGCCCCTCAGGCTGAAAGCATAAAAGTTAAATACAGTTACTCTTGGATAAATCAATACCCGGCTTTCGTTCTGTTCTGAAGGGTGAGACAGCTTTGTTCCAGTAAGAATGGATTGTGTGAAGCATATGATAGCCTGTGCTACCCTAGCCTGGCCAGCAATTGTGAAGGAAGCAACTTAATAACCCAAGGTGACCATGACGGTGAAACCCACTGGGGACTTGAAAGTGAGAATGTCAAGACATTGCTTGTATTAATTTCTTAAAGACAGAAGTGGGAAAGGTGTAAAGCAAATATTGTGTTGAAATGACAGAATGTTTTAAAAATTCTTTTTCTTGCTGTTAAGCTGTTCCAAGAGCTGGGGCTGCTTTACACACAGCACAGTGGCTTTTGGATAAGTTTTGGCTGTGGGACTGTGTGTTGATCAGAGAAGCCCAGTAAGTGGTATGGGTGGCAGGTGGACCTGTTCTGGTTGAAGGTGGGGTGAAGGTTATCGGGCTGGTCCCATGTTCCTGACTATGTCATTATCCCAGTGATTGCCAACTCTTAGTTCTGGCCATTCAGCTCAGGCCATCCAGCCTACCTCTTGGGTTGTCCAAATGACGTCTCTTCCTGCTGGACTTCTGAGGCAGAATCATCAGGAATCACGTGGAGGATGGAGACTACGCTGATCTCATCTCTTATCTCTGCAGTGTGCACAACAGTGCCTGGCACGTGTGGAGCTGAGTGTGTGATTGCTGAACGTACCTGGCATTTCCATCTAGTCCTCCTTTCTATTACCACCTGTGCCTGGGTTTGCGTCATCTCTGTCCCCGTCGGAAATGTGATTTTTCTCTGGATTCTTGGGTCCTTCAGGTGTGGCCTATCCCATTGAAACTGATACTTGCATTAAAACACATTAGTATATCATATCTGGATGGATACTTTGAACCCACAAGAAATGGGTAGGGGTCTTGAAGGCCAAGAATAATATGATTAGTATGACACAAGACCTCCCTCCACGACAACTTACTCATTCCTGTCTAGATCCACTTAATAAACCTTCTTTGAGCGCTTCCTACGTGTCTAACCGTGTTGCGGATGATGGGAATGCAGCAGAGAACACGAACAGCATCCCTGCTGTTATGGATTTACTTCTACTGGAGTGACATAAAAATAAACAACAGGAAAAGCAAACAAGCAAAGGGTGGATAGAAGTGAAGGCCACACTGATAACTGAAATACAAGGTGGTGTGACAGGGAGCTGCTGTAGATTTCATGGTCAGGAGCAGGCTTCCTAGAAGGCACACCGAGAATGGAGTGACCAGAGGGAACCAGTTCTGCCGAGATCACCCGAAGAGGAAACAACTAGTGGGAAGACCCTAAGGATGCTTTAAACAGCAAGGAGGGTGCATGGGAGGGGTCGAGAGGGCCCAGGTTATGTAAACCAGAGAGGGAGGAGTGCAGTGTCATTCGTGATGTGATCGGAGCCACTGGATGAGTGAGTCTGAAAAACTGACCTTTTCATGTTGAGAAAATTGCAATGGCATGCAAATGAAAAAACAAAGGAGGCCTTGTGGTGCACTGGTTAAGCGCTCGACTGCTAACTGCGAACTTGGTGGTCTGAAGCCTGAGGCTCTCTGTGGGAGACAGTTGTGACAGTCTGCTTCCATAAAGATTCACAGCTCTGGAAAAACCTATGGGGCAGTTCTACTCTGTCCTATAGGGTCATTATGAGTTAGCAGTGACTCCATGGCAATAGCTTTTTTTTTTTTTTTTTTTTGTATGGAAAGCATGCTGAAAGATCTTGTGTATATTTTACCCAGTTTCCCCAATGGTAACATCTTCCAAAATTGTAGTACAGTATCACAACCAGCGTACCAAAGTTGATGCAATCCACTCGTCTTACTCAGGTCTCCCAGTTTTACTTGTACTCTGTGTATGTGTGTGTGTGTGTGTGTGTGTATTTGCTTCTGTGCAGTGTTATCACCTGCGTAGTCACTGCCACAATTTAGATACAGACAGTTCCATCACCACAAGAAGCTCCCATATTGTCTTTTTATAGTCATGTTCATGTACCTTCCACTCCCACCTGCAACTCCTGCAACTTTGAATCTGATCTCCTTTTCTGTAGTTTGGTCATTTCAAAGACTTGTGCGAAGATCTACATCATATATATCAAAGATAATGGCACTTGGCACTTGGCTATATATATATAGCATATATATATGTATATATATATATATATATATATACATACATACATATATGGAACCATACAGGAAGTAACTGTTTTGAATTGGCTTTTATTATTCAGTATGAGTTCCTGAAGTTTCATCCAAACTGTGTGACGCATCAGTGGTTCTGCTTTTTGTGCTGAGCAGTGCTCCGTGGTACGGATGTACTACAGTGAGTTTAACCATTCACCCACCAGAAGCTATCTGGATTGTCTCCAGTTTGGGACTGTTACGGACATAGCTGCTGCAAAGATTTGTATACTGGTTTATATGAGAACCTAAGTTTTCTTTTCTCTCACATACATGCCTAAGACTGTGCTGGGTTGTGTGGTAGCTGCCTGTTTAATTTTATAAGTAGCTGATACACTCTTCTCTAGAGCCCTTGGGTAGGTTTTAAGTAGGAGTGGGAAGCAGAGACACTGGCTATCAGGCCAGTGCAGGCAGTGTCCTGTCCAGGAGGGCAGAATGATGGCTTAGACAGGGAGGCAGCTGTGGGAGTGGAGAGACGTGGACTTGACCTCAGGCAAGTTATATAACTTCTCTGAGCCTTCTCTGACCTTTAGTATCCTCGTCTGTGAAAGGATGAAATAGAACACAGACCTCACAGGATACTGAGGGTTGCAAAATCAAACACCAAGAGGGCATGCCATGTATTTAAAGTCTAGAAATTTGAATCTATTTTAATATGCACAGCTTCCCCATCACCATTTTTTCTTATTTCCTGTCTTTTTTCTTAAAATACAATCTACCTCTTGAATTTTTCAGGGTTTCCTTTTGTTTGTCTCTGGTTAAATTATAAAAAAGTTTAAATCTGTACCTTCATTAATAGATTTCTGTCTTTCCAGAGCTCTCCTGAGAACAAAATTTGAGACAGAATTTCTCCTGTCTTGCTGTGCTTCTAGTTTGCAAGTCTCTTTGCAGAACGTTCTCCTCTTTCTTTCTTTTCTTTTTTAAACACTTAAACTGATAAAAGGATCCTAGAGTTTATGGAAAATAAAACAATCAATGCAGTTGGTTGCAGATAGTGATCTGGTTAGTCACGCTGCCACAGAACTCAAGTGAATGGAAAGTTGAACCAGGAACTCTGCATGCAGGCTGCTAGTCTTCAAGGACACAGTCACTGAGAAATTGTTGGATTCCTCCCTGTCTTCGGGTTTCTAAGATCTCTGGGTGGTGCATGTGGTTAGTGTGCTGGCTATTAACTGAAAGTCTGAGGTTCAAGTCCACCTAAAGGCATCTCAGAAGAAAGGTCTGGCAGTCTACAAACCAGCCATTGAAGTCCTCCTGGAGCACAGTTCTGCTCTGCCACATATGAAGTTGTCATGATTTAGAGTCGACCTGATGGTAGCTGGTTACTGGTTAATTAGGCATCTAGGAAATAGTGCACGGAGTGTATGCTGTGCACAACTCAGTTAACCTATGCTGTTTTCTTTAATTCTCCATGTAATCCCACATACTGGTTAGCTTACTCCCCGTTGTATGTTTGCAAAATAAGGCTCAGAAAAATTAAGTCATTTGCTTCGAGTTACAAGCACTGGTAATGGGCAGAGTCAAGATTTAAATGCATTCTGTTTGCAACTTTTGCTCTTGCTTTTTTTCTGCCCAGGCTGAACAATGTGCAACGGCAGGCCTGCAGTATTTGAGCCTTTCCTATTTTCTGTAATCACATTCATCAGGATTCTTTCAATCTCGGCAATAGAAGCTCAACTCTAAACCATCTTCAAATAAACAGGGAATTTATATGCTGACATCATTTAAAATATTAGGTATTCAGGTATGGCTAGATCTAGATGCTGAAACAATGTCCTCACACCCTTACACCCTTACTTCTGCAACTCTCTGTTCTTGTTTCATTTTTTCAGGCAGGGTCTCCTCTCAGGGTGGTTCCAAGACTTCACAAACTCACCTTTTTCACTTTCCAAGTTGTGGTGAAAACCCCTTATCCAGTTGCTTCAGAAAAGTTTTGAGAGTGATATTGATTGGACTGATGTGAGCCTGTGCCAATCTCTGAAATAATCACAGTGGCTAAAAAGTGGAGATAAATTGACTGGTGAGACCTGAGGCCTGGGCCCTGCTGTAATATAAGGGATGGATCAAACTACATAGACATGGAGGAAAGAGAAGGGGTTCTTTGAGAAAAATTCTGAGGTGTCATTATTAGAAGAATAGTAGATGGACAATAACCAAAAAAAACAAATCAGCTGCTGTTGAGTTGTTTCCTACTTACAGTGGCCCTTAGGACAGAGTAGAATTGCTCCATAGAGTTTCCAAGAACACCTGGCAGATTTGAACTGCCAATCTTTTGGTTAGCAGACATAGCATTTAGCTGCTATGCTACCAGGGTTTCTGTATGGACAATAGGTAGGAGAAAAAGAAGTATGACTGTGATATACTGTTAGTTTCATCTTAGCTATAGTTTCCTTCCCTCCTTCCCTCTTCCACTCCCTTCCCCCTCCTTCCTTTCCTCTCCATCCCTGCCTGCTTTTTCCTGTCCCTTCCTCCCTCCCCCTTCCCACCCCTCCCCCTTTCACTCCCTCTCCTTTTCCACTCCCTCCCTCCTCCCTATCCCCTCCCCATCCCTCCATTCCTTCTTCCCTTTCTCCATCCCTCACTCCCACCTATCATGTTTACAAAGTACATTCATGTAAATTATTTTCTTGGATCCTTCTCTGCACAAAATAGGTAATAAGGATTTATCATTGTTACTATTTTATAGAGTAGGACACTGAGACCCAGAGAACTAAACGACCCTCCTTTCTCTACAAGGATTTGCTCATGCAGGGAAATTAGTCAAAGCTGGCAAGGTTCAGTGATATTTATGTGTCTAAACATGAGAGGGATAATCATTTGTGCCCATGAGAAATCAAACCTGGACTCTGACCTCATTAGTGTTGAGTTACTACCTCTTTGGAAATACAAGGCAGTGAATGGTACGAGAGAATTAAGGCACATCCCAAATGTCTAATGTGTCACTAGACAGGCCCAGGGGCACATGTGGTTGATTCTGTGACTACAATATGAACTGTATGTCATTAGGAGCCCTTGGAGAGGATTTATAAAGAAATGCACTCTATGCAGTCAGGAGCAAACCCTGTTCTTTATTCATTGTTGACTGTTTTTACTACTGAGGGAATTGCTGCTTCATCTGAAGAAGCTATAAATGTATTTGAGGTAGGGTAAAATGGAATTTGTGGTTCTACTGGAAGTGAGAGGAATCTCAGGCTCCCTAATTCTGACTCCCTCTGATCAAAGGGGTGATATGTTGAGCTTAGGAAGGGAACCACCATTACCTCTCATGATGATGAATTTGGAGTTTAATAGGCTTTACTGAATCATCTGTAGCATTAAGAGATGTCTGTTTGAGGCCTGTGCTATCAAAATAGGTAGAATCATGTAAAAAATATCAGAAATGTGAACAATTTTTCATCTGCTTTAAATTATAGTCAACACGTCAATAGGAGGCAGCATTCTCTTTAGAAACATTCGTGTATTTAAGATGTATTTCAAGAACTGTTTGTGGTGTACTTAGTATCTACTGGTCAGTTCCTTTGTGACCTCTAGGGTCCCCATGAGTTGGACCCGACTCGACAGCAGTGGGTTTGGTTTGGGTTTTGTATCTTTTAAGTGCTTGAGTTACAGTGGAGAACAAGACAGTAGTTCTGCTCTCACAAAAAGTTCATAATTCGGCTCGGGCTGGTAGAAGAATAGTACAAAAATGAGCAATGGACAGGCAGACATTAGGTGAATCTTGATTCTGTCATCTGCAAACATTGTTTCAAGTTGCTAGGCTTGGTTTCTATATCTTAAACAGGTAACCATTACCCCATAAAACTAAAGAGGCGGTTTCTCTGGAGTGCCTACTACCCATGCTACCCTATTAGCCATTACCGCCAAGCCAATTAGCTCATAACGATCCTATGGGACAGATTATGACTGCCTCAGAGTTTTCAAGGAGCACCTGGTGGATCTGAACTGCCAATCTTTTGATTAGCATCCATAGCATCTAACCATTACATCACAGAGTGCCTACTAAGTGGCAAAAATTAGTATGCTAACTACCTTAACACCTTTCCTGTTTTCCTGCAGCCTGTTAACCCAGACATCTGTCACGACAACTCATCCTTCTCTTATTCTTCCCTTTCCGTTGATTGAGAATGCAAAGCTAAACTTACTCCACCAGAAGGGAAGAGCCAGACTGCTCAGATTCTTCTGAAATGTTCCCGTACTAGGCCTTATGCACTTAGCAGAGGGTGCTGGGGTGGAGATTGGGCATACACACATCTTAGAGGAACAAGCATTTTCCCTCAAAGGAAAAGAGTCACCTCAAATCTGGGGAGCGTCACTGCACATTCTTTTTAACTGAGGAGAAACAGTGACACTCAATGGCCTGTGATGAATTTTCGTTTGGCTTTTAGCCCAGGGAAGCAATTTAATTTGTGCCTCTGTCAGAATGTTAATCCTATCACGTATTACCAGGTGGGCATCTTAGGGCCTCACTGAAACACACCAAAAAATTCTGATGCAGTAACCTGGGTTGGGATTTCCTGTTTTGAAAATATTCATCCGGGGAGTGTGGTAGAGAGCCCGTTTGAGAAGAACTGAACAAATCATATCTCATCCTTTTACAGATGAGAGATAGAGAAACAGAGGAAGGTAGAAGTGGGCGCACAGTGAGTTAGTGGTAGAAGCAGTCCCCAGACTCAAGCGCCTTGACTCTGTCTCCACTCTTCTGTCCCGTTGACTGCCCTTTGTTGATTTACCTTTGCAATTGCCCTAGAAGTCCTGGATTTTGAAGAAGGAAAA
Organism: Heterohyrax brucei; assembly: GCA_028571685.1. NCBI lineage: Eukaryota > Metazoa > Chordata > Mammalia > Hyracoidea > Procaviidae > Heterohyrax > Heterohyrax brucei. The sequence goes on along the minus strand of CM053161.1, from coordinate 64,134,759 downwards.
GGTGTATCTCAGCGTTGTAGCTGTGTAACTTTCTTGGCAACCAAGGAGGGAGTGAAACTGATTTAAACTGTTGAAAAGGAAAACTTGATCTATGAGTCAATTCAAGTCAACAGAGTTTATTGAGTGAGAAACTGTTTGTGAAGAGGGAGCACCCCAAAACCAAAATGATGAGGGGACTTGAGTTTACACAGCGACATGCAAAAGTTCATCTAGACTTAAAAAATCTAGATAAGTATCTTGCCTTTTGCTTTGATTGGTTCATCACATTTAATTTTCCTTTTGTTTTGGGGAAGTTGGTCATGAACTCTAAGCTGGCTTTTCTTGATTGGCTTATCCTGATTACCAACTCATGCTAATTAGTGAAACTTGCTTAAGTTTTGATTCTGTTTCTTGTAAATGGCCTTAGACTAGTATTTGTTTGGTTCTTGGCTCAGGGAAGCCATTTAAACTCTTGCTTCTATAAAAACCTGAACACCATCTCCTATTACTTTTGTTTTCCCGCCATCTTTTAAAAAACTTAAAATTTATTTTGGTGTTGTGAATAATGTCCAAGAAGATAAGAGCAAGGTGGAGGGCTGGCTGGGTGTTTACACAAAGGCTGTAGGCAGGTTCTGACAATTGGAGCCTGGTCACAAAAATACAGGAATATTCTGGACATTTTGACATAGTTTTGTTACTCGCCTTCAGTCCCCCCATTACTGTAGTAAAATCTTTATGTGTTAAACTGACATTGCAAAACTCCAGTAACTGCTAAAACAATGGGAAGGCATAGGGCAGTCCTTAAAGTATAAGTCACTGTAAAGAAAAGAATGATTCCTAACACAATATGAATTATATGTATATCGTTTATTCTCAAAAAAGTCTTTGGCTGTCACCTTCTTGTACTGTCTTATCCAAATTCTAGAAGCTTGTTTTGTTGAAACCTTGATAATCTGTTTTCTGTTACAAAAATCCAAAAACCACCTCTTGAAGGGGAGGAAGAATGTTTGATAAAACCAGTTGGGTATCCTTCAAGACAAAATACCACACCTACTGAGGAAAGTTTTCATGTATTTCTTTATTCTTCAATTCCATTGACATTAAACATTGCTTCTGTCTTCCTGTTCAGGCCTGAAAGTGTAGAAATAGAAGGAAAACAAACTAATTAAAAGGAAGTGAAATATGAGGTTTGATAAGTTCGCAAACTCATCCTATAAAAAGTGCTACGTATATCTTTGCTTAATATCACTACAGTCACCTTCAAAGTACTCTCCTTGGGAAGCTATGGACCAGTGCCAGCACCCTTCAAAGTCTACCTTTCAGAGCAGTTTTGGAACTCTTTTTCTGGAATGGCCATCAAAGCTGTTTTACATTACCACTGGTGTCCTATATGTCGTGAAAATGTCTTCTTTTCAATACTTCCTTTATCTTTGGGTAACGAAAAAAGTCACTGGGGGCCAGACTAGGGAGGGTGTTCCAATATAGTTATTTGTTTACTGGCTCCCTCACGAACAACTGTACAAGTGTGTTTGCAAACTTACCACCATGTCATCATGCTCAATGACCATTCCAGAAAGAGTTCTAAAATTGCTCTGAAGCGTGGGCTAGACACTGGCATTGGTGCATAACTTCCCAAGGGGAGTACTTTGAAGGTGACCATAGCGATATTCAGCAATGAGGTATGGTGCACTTAGAACAATTAAGTTCATGGACTTAAGTGCTGGACCTCATATGTACATACAAAATAGGAGAGAAGAGAAAGGAAAGCAGTAGAGATCAAAGGTCATGGGAGTATAGTGTGACGAATTGCTTCTGGGAATCCCTGGGTGGGAAAGATGGCTAACATGCTCCGCTGTTAACTGAAAGGTGGGAGTTTGAATCAACCCAGAGGTACTGCAGGAGACAGCCCTGGTGTTCTCCTTCTGAAAAATCAGCCATTGAAAACCAATGGAGCACTGTTCTTCTATAACACAAGTGGGGTGGCCATGTGTTGGAAATGACTCAGTAGCAACCAGTAGCTGGTAATTGTTTCTAAAGCCAGATTGTTGGGTTCAAGAAGTTTGGGGGTTATGGGAAGCATTCAGGTTATCTGGCAAAACCGGCCAGCACAGCTCTTTTCATTTCTCTTCAGTGAAGGTGATTATTAAGTGTATTGCTTTTTCATTTTGACTTTTTTTTTCTGTTTGGCATAGAAGAAGAATATTTATCTTGTCATAGGATTTTAAAGCTGAGTGTCAAGTTTTGTGTCCAGTGTTAGCATTGTAAAATATGTTCTACTTCTATGTACACATAAGAAAAGCCAAGCCTTCCAGAGACATAGAGTTGAGAATAAAGGGCTTGAGAGCCTTTTGTTTTCTAAGACAACCCAGGGTCACCTTGTGCTTGGGGTGAGAGAGAAATCCAGTGACAAGGGGAGTGCTGGTCATGTAACAGAGAGCCGGCGGCTCACTGCAGGGAGATCGTTCATGTTGCACCAACGAAGCACAGCTGATAAAGTAGTATTTGTTAAAAACAGATTTGGGAGCAGAATGGGTAAATTCCAGCCCTTTTCATCACTAGCTTTGTCACTTGAGGGTGTTTCAATTTCCTTAACTGTAAAATTGCAACACAGTGAGGACTCAGTTGGATAAAGTGTGCAAAGGACTTAAATGAAAAGGTGCTCAGAAAATGCCAGTTCCTCTTTCTAGTTCCACTGTTCAGGGCTACGCATGGTGACCACATGTATGTTAGGGTAAGCTGTACTCCATAGGAGTTTTTCAGTGATTGAATTTTCAGAAGTAGATCACTAGGCCTTTCTTCCGTGGTACCTCTGGATGGACTCGGATCTTCAAACTTTTCATTAGCGCTGACCCATATTTACAACATCTAGGGTCACCATGTGTTGAAATCAAATCATCATTGGCAACCTTTTTTTTTTAACTTTTTCAAGGGTAACATATATGGTAAAGTTAACAAGAAGTAGGTTGTTGCTTCTACCTTTATGTTTTTATTTTGTAGACCTAGTAATCTAGAGAGATGTTTGGGATACAAAACCAAAGAGATAGAGAATATAGGTGATATGATTGAGACAAAAAAATCTCCCAAACTAAATTGTGTGTGTAGAGAGTAGGGGAGGTGGGTAGTGGAAACAGGAGTGGAGAGGTGAGAGAAGGAAGCAGAGAGCTGAGATGAGAGGGCAGAGGGAACTGTGAGACAGGGAAGGAGTAAATGCAAGATGTCTTATGGGGAAACTCTGGTAGTGGAGTGGTTGAGTGCTGCAGCTGCTAACCAAAGAGTCAGCAGTTCAAATTCACCAGGCAATCACTAGAAACTATGGTGGCAGTTATCCTCTGTCTTATAGGGTCACTACCAGTTAGAATCAGCTTGATGGCAATGAGTTTTTTTTTTTGTTTTTGGTTTAGAGTAATTTCCTTGAATGAGGATCAAAGAGCCATACTCAGAAGGATGAGGAAGAAAAAAAGGACCTGTCCTTATCAGCTCCAGTCTGAACCATATTAAGTATTTTTGGATATTTGACCATCATTAAACCCAAAGCCAAGCCAGATGCTGTTGAGTTGATCCCAACTCTTGGTGAGCCCATGTGTTTCAGCACAGAACTAAGCTTCACAGAGTTTTCAGTGGCTTTGGTTAACAGCTAAGCGGCAAAACAACAGATCAACAGTTTAAATCCACCAGCTGCTCCTTGGAAACCTCATGGGGCCAGTACTACTCTGTCCTATCAGATTGCTGTGAGTTGGAATTGTCTTGATGGCACTGGATTTGGTGATCTTTTAGAAGTAGAGGGCCAAGCTTCACTTCTTTAGGTGCCTCTGGATGGACGCTAAACACCAGCCTTTCAGTTAGCAGGTGAGCCTTTAACTGTTCATGCCACACGGGTACCATCATCCCTTAAGAGGGAACTTTAAATAATCTTGCCCCACTTTGTAGCTTAAGACTTGAGCCCTCTTTCTTCATCCTTTCTTTACCTAATTTCAGAGTATTGCTTTCATTTCTATTCTCATCCCATGTCTTTCCCTTCTTTGAGTAATGCAACTACTTTTTCTGGTTTGATTGTTATTCTTTCTGGAGATGGTTTGATATCCTCCAATTGGTCCTGTCTTCTCAAGCTGTCCTTTATAACCCCTCAAATGAGAAGCCATACCCTCTGAAACCAAGCAAGCCTTGATTCACTTGGCTATGACCTCTTGTTGAATTAACTCATCTCCCAGTAAAGGGGAATCTAAAAATCTTCCTCTTTACCAGAATTTTGATGTAGTCATTGAACTTTACAATCAAAACAAACTTTGAGGGGTTCAGTTTTTTTCCAGTGGTGGTGTGTTTCAAAAGTCTTATGAAATTACAGATTTCTTGTCTTTATACGACCATCAGTGCAGAAGAGAAACAATCTAATGTAGAGAAAAGAAAATGAAATCATTAAAAAGTTGCAGAATGCAAAACGACTAAGATAAAACCAAGCAGGCCCACTGGAGATAATGTTTATCTGTTTGCCATAAACGTGAAGTGAGAACAACTCATGACTTGTGATAACATTCAACTGAAAGCAGGTAAATTAGATGTTGACCAGGCTGGGAGAGAATTACAAACACATGCGTGACCTGACAGAACAAAGGTAATTGAAATAATACTTTATTTTAACAATATGAGCTTAAATTGGAGTCAGCAAGTACTGCCTAGTGACAGATACAGTGCAGAGACTGCTGGAAACTATGTGGTCCAGGAAACCAAAGATTTACTGAAGGCCTAGTGTGTACCAAGTGCTTCTATGTATGCAATATCTTGTTGAAGCCTTTTGACAATCTTGCAAAGTTGTGATTAGGGGTCCTGTTTTTGGTGAAGAAATGGAGGCTCAGATAGTTAACATTGTCCAGGTCTTTATAGCAAATAAGTGGTAGAGTTCAGATTAAAGCTCAAGCCTGCCTGATTCCAAAGACTTGTTCTAAGTACACCATGCCACATCACAACTGCTCAGTGGAAATTGTAACCTTGAGATCTAATTGAGTGTTGTAAACAGTACAGCATAGATAGGTGAATAAGGGAGGTGAGCTGCTTGAAGTGTTTCTCTGTTACTCATGTGTGCACTTATGCGTGCATGCGTATATACACACACACACGTGTGTGCACACACGTGCACACACATACACACTGTAGCCCCACATGAAGTTGCTAACTTTCTATGTCTGTTTGGCTGTCCCACCAACAGCTTTGGTTCAGCTTTTCTGGAAATCACCAAAGCACTCTTCCCTGATTCTTGCTATGTATCATATTTTGCTTCTTTGCCCATTTGCTCGAGTGAGATTTCCCGGCTCCTTCCTCCTCCATCAATTCCACATTTAACGAATCTCCAAGTCTTGTCAAATTTACCTAACAAATATCCTATTTTTCTTTTCTCCATTTGTTCAGTCACAATTGTGCTTCTGGCCAACACACTACTGTCCTGTTGGAGCCCTGGTAGCACAGTGGATCTGTTAGTGGATGTAGGGACAGGACTTAATAAAAGTCCCCTAGATTACTAAACTCTGTTCCATTCCCTGTTTTGTTATCACTCTCCCAACTGTATTCCTTTCTCTGTCTCCAGGGTAGTACATCTATTCTTTCAAAACTTTGAGGAGATAATGGTATTTTGGGTAATTAACATTCTTCGATAAGGTGTTATGGAATCTTGTGATTTCTTGTTCTTTCTTATGACAAGGTTTGACATTTCTCAGAAGCAAACTCCTTTGTAATCTAACTATAAAAGCCTCTGGAATTGTAATCCAGGGGGAACAGTCTTGGAGAAACCATTCTCGCTGTTCCCCAGATTCGCATGCTTATGTTAATAAAGCCTGCTTGAACCTTTCACCACCTCTGGGTTTGGATACAGTGACAGATGGAACAGACTAGCTTTGGTTTGGCAACATTTTGGTTACTAACCAAAAGGCTGGCAGTTTGAATTTACCTTGGAAATCCCATAGGCAGTTCTGTCTTGTTGCGTTGCTATGAATGCCAGTTGACATTGTTGTAATGGGTTTGGCTTGGTTTGCTTTACTTCCCTGTTGAGAACCTCGCGGCAGTCTCTTTAGGGGTTTCTCATCTTCTATCTGCCTTTCCCCAAATTCATTTTCCACTCTATAGACACAGAGATGTTTCTCGAATACAAATGCATATAACCTTTCCACACCTATCTTTCACTTTAGCATGAAGTTCAAAGTCTTTGACATGCAGTGGTTTTGAAAATGAAATGTTTTCTTTCATCTTTCTGCCTGTGGGGCCTACTACAGTGCTTTGAACATAGTAAGTACTCAATTAATAAATTTATTTAGTTAAACCAAAAAAAAGAAAAAGAAAAAAATTAAGTTGAGGGAAATCCTCCTGTGTTCCTTGTTTCTCCCTATAAGGTAAAACAATTAGAAATATTTTCATATATTTCCTTCCAGTCTTTCTTACATGCACAGACTTAAAAGTTAATCTGTAACAACACTGCATGGCAAGCTTTTTGACTTCTTTGTAGAAAGACATTTTTATGAACAAGAAGATTATTGCATTACTAGGAAGTTGATTCTGCCTCATCCTGTCAACCTTAGTAAACCAAGATACTTGTCCAGAGAAGCTTGAGTGATAAGATGTTCAACATTTATTGAAGCTGACACCTACCTGCCAGACCTTGTGTTAGGCACATGAGGAGGAAAAGAAAACAAAATTAGTTCTGCCCTCAGAACACTTAATGCCCATCGTGATGAACGAAGTTTCACATTCTTATTTCCTGTGAGGTGATCATCTAATGTCTTAAGCTTGGTCTTTTTAAGTGAGATTATGCTCGTAAAGGTCCTAAGAAGAACATTAGACCTATTTAAGAAGTTTCTGCCAAGGGGCCAGTTTTACAAAGATAAACAGACAATTCCTGCAGATTAACCAGTCTCTATAAAATAATGTTAACACAATATCCAGCTGATCTGCTGGGAGGAAAGCAAGCTAGCTAGTGGGGAGTGAATGAGAATGACTTGTGGTAGTGGGAGTTTTTCTTCTGGACCAGGAAAGAGGCAGTCACAGGGAGATGAGCCTTTTGGAAAGATGGCTCATTTCTCAATGATCTGTTGTCTGTGTTGGCCACAAGTTAACACCCTACTGGGGCTGGGAGGGCGGTAAAATGCAGGCATCCTAGTGACATAGAGAAGAGAAACATGTTCTTTGGTACAGAGAGAGACCCAAGGGACGACATGGTATGAACATAAAAGTTGGAAAGCCAAGCTCATAAATTTATTTTATTTTTATTCTTTTGCTATGTATCTATAGTAAAAAAAATATATATATGTGTGTGTGTATATATATACATATATATATATATTTGTGTTTTCAACCAAGTAATTGAAAAGCTTATCCTCAGCCATGCACAGATGCTGGGTGGGGTGGACTTTTGTTGATATGGAAAAAAAAAAGAAGAACTGACTCAAGAAACATCAAAACATGTCTTACCCAGAAATGAAATCTGTCACTTGTTTTCTAGAGTTAGACAATGATAGGTAACATGATGAGTTTTGTAGTAGAGTCCTTAAACTGTACATAGGTATAAGAATTACTTTTAAAACTGTGTCTAACTTGGTTGTTGTATTGCTTATAGATGTTTACTATTCTGGCCAGTATCTCTCTGCGTTGGTCCAAAATTAATCTGAATTTACATAATCTTTGTTTACACAAAAGAATTGAAAAAACAAGCGTTGCTATTACGCATTTCCACCTGGGTGTCTCTACTCAAAATGTAGTCTAGCTATTTGTTTATATTTCTAAATCTCTCTTTTAAATTGTGACTACTTTAGTGTTTTGGACAATGCCTTGTTCATCTTTGTAAATTGAGCATTAGCACAATGCTCAATTTACAAATGTTAGATTTCCTGAGCAGATTTTACGTACTGAATTCTAAGATGTATTGATAAACAGTATTTGTCTAATGAGTTATTGGATGGATGGAAGGATAAATGGATGGATGGCTACATTATAGATTTTCTTGGTATTCTGTGTTTTGGAGGTCTAAAAAATTATTTCATGGGTACAAAAATCATCACACAGTTGTTTTCCTGGTGCCAGTTTTCCAAGCTACAGAAAACAATTATGATGGCACTTCAATAGGGATAACTTGCTAAATCATCATAGGATGATAAAGTCTTACTTCTGCTTCCTATTATTTTATTTTTCATTTGTGGACTTTTCTTGATAGGTTAAACGAGATACACTGATCTACATATTACATGTCAAGATTCTGTGATGGTTTCTTCAGTCTACATTTCTACCTGCATAGAAAGACGAAGCTACTCTCTACTCGAACTGATTTCTCTTACTTGCAGTCATATGAATATGACAATATGCAAAAGAAGCCCAGTGTGGGAGTTGGCTTTCTCTGATCACAGCATTCCTCAGTGTTTCCCATTCTCTTCTTCCTGAACTGAATGTGCTCATAATCCCAGTCTGTCGTCGTTGCCTTTGCATAATTTATCTGCCTTTCTACACAATCTAAACCATTTTATCAGAACACTTCCGCATTCCATTATTTATCTATGACTCCTGCTTTACTAGCTCCCAGTTCTTGTCTGCTTTATTTCAGTTCTGTTTCCAAGTTGGAAAAAAAAATATCAGTCAGTTGGGAGAAGCTAGGTTGGATTCATCTACACTGCTTTTTTCAGCTGCTTTTTGACTACTGCCATTTGTAAAATAGATGCCTGTGGCTGGAAGATGAATCTGTTAGCCTCAAAATAGAAAAGTATTAACTGACTCTGGGAGATCAAAGCCACGACATGAGTCTATTGAGAAATATCTTCTACTAAGAGTTAATCAAACATAGACACAAAAATGACCTGAGAAGGTACTGAATGCATAAAACATGGCATCTGAGAAAGAACAAACATATGTAGGGGACAGATAGCCTGAGGATCTATGGAGAAAGACAGGTGTATTTAGTACAGGTACAATGTTGGATCTTATTTTGGTTCCTATATAAAGAAAAATAAATAAATTAGTAAATGAGTAAAATCACATGTTTCAACATGGGAAGGGAATGAAATTTGTAGAAAATGTATGGAAAGGTTCTGATTGGTCTTATGACACTAAAAATACTCTCATAGCCCATCCAAAACAAATATACATTTGTTTTAGTCACCTAGTGCTGCTCTACCAGAATTATCACCATGGATGGCCTTTATGAAGAAACGTTTATTCTTACACAGCCCAGTAGGCTAGAAGTCTGAAATCAAGGTGCTAGCTCTAGGGAATGCACTTTCTGTTGGCTCTGGAGGCAGGCCCTTGTGTTGCATTAGTCTTTCTTTGGTCAGGGAGCATTTCAGTGCAGCAGCCTCTAGTCTGAAGGACGTGCTCTGCTCCTGGTGCTGCTTTCTTGATCATATGAGGTTCCTAACACTATGCTTGCTTCCCTTTCCTTTTATTTCTTGTAGGATAAAAGGTGCTATAAGCCACACTCCAGGGAATTCCATATGTGAGGGTGTTATGGTCCCACCCTAATTCTCCTTAACATAATTCAATTTATTAAGCACAGGCAGAGATTAGGATTTACAGTATAGGAAAATCACCGAACAGAGAGCAATCACATAACACTGGGAATCATAGCCTAGACAAATTGTTACAGTCATTTCTGGGGAACACAATTCAATTCATGACAAGATACGTTTTTGCCATTAAACAGAAACTTCCATATTGCCTATTACCACATGGAAGTATATTCTCCATTGATGATGTTAACAAGAATATAGTCAGATATATTGGCTACATTTGAAATACCACCATCCCTTATGACTTTCTAGAGAGCAAGATTTATTCAATGAGCATGGCAAATGGCAATTCCTGGCTGGATGCACTGTCACATAGCTTAGAATTTGTCATATCTGAAGAGGAACGTTGCCTTTGTATCTCACAAAGTCCATAAAGACTAATTTGTAATTGGAAATCCTTGCCACAAAACAGGTTTTATATTGTACTATAATTTGAGTGAAAACTGTTTTATAGTGGCTTGTTTAACCAATAGATTGGTTCATACAGGATTTAGCAATTGCATATCATAATTCTGATATAGTCTCTTGTGGAATCAAAATTATTCTCTCATTTTACATTATACCTATGCTGTTTTTCAAAATACAATTTAGTTTTTAATTATGAAAGTACTTGCTCATTAGAGAAAAGCAAAGGAGAGACATAATCCCAAACACCTAGGGACAATCCCTGCTTTCATGTTTCTAAGTTTTAATTTGTCTTGATTATATAAGTTAAATGTGTTTAGAGAAGAAATGCTGAAATTGCACATATACAAAAAATAAGGAAAAGAAAATCACTCCAAGTCTCACCACTAAGTGACAGCTGCTTTTTTTAATATGTTGGCCTCAGCCCTTATCCGAAGCCAGCATGTTATATGTACCATATGCAGATACTTAAGACATATATATATATTTTAAAAAGAATCATACACATTGAGTTATGCTTTTCTTTTTTATCATCAGTTAATACATCAGTATCATATTTGTAGGCCAATAGAATTACTTTTATAACACAACATTTAATGAATCTATAGAATTCCATCACCACACAGTTTTTTCACCAATCTCTCGTTACTGGCACTTTATGTAAAAACTGTTGACAAACTTCTAAACTAAATCTTGACGCTTACCTCTAGTTATAACTTCTGTGTAAATTCTTCCTACAAGTGAAATTTCTGGGCAGGAAAGTGCAACCAAACTCACTGCCATTGAGTCATTTCCGACTCACAGTGACCCTATAGAACAGGATAGAAGTGCCCCATAGAGTTTCCAAGGACTTGAACTGCTGACCTTCTGCTTAGCAGCTGGGTGCCCTCGAAATCATCAGGTGTTGGTGTTCTATATGATTACATAAATGCTGGTTAATGTCTTGCTTGAAAGGAGAATCTCTGTGTTTGTAGTCGTCTGGTGGAAGGTACAGATACTCACGTGTGTTACTGCAGGTGATGGAGACTTTGTGAGGAAACTTGAGTTAACAGGGACTCATGGGACAGCAGAAAAGCCAGCAAGTACCAAGGAGCTTGGTGTTCAACTGGATGGAAGGTTTTGAAGATGAAGTATGATGCCAGCTATCAGATATTTGCATCTTCTTCCTCAGTAAGAGATTGTTTATTCATACTTAACAGTCTTCCATTTTCATGTCTCACATGATTTTCCTGACTGCTCTCTGCTGTTACTACCAATTTTATACTCTCTGTGTCTCATATCTGGACTTCCAGATAAATGACAGTATTGGTTCAGAGAATCATGACTGTTCCTACTGAGACATGCTTTTTTTTTTTTTCTTTTTATTGTGATTGAGTGAAAGTATACAATCCAAGTTAAATTTGCAAGCCGCCTGTCTGCAGCTACTTCTGCTCTCCTTGCCAGGTGATGGCACACTCCTCCTTTCCATTCTGTACATAGCAAATCCTCTTAACAACATCCTGTCACCTCCTCTCCGCCCTCTTCTCTCTCCTTTTGAAAGAGGCCAGTAGGACAGGATCCTATAGATGCATAGAATCATAAAGTGCACACACCATATAGCCACATTGTATCCCCGAGTCCAATCCATTCCTGTCCAAAGAGTTGACCTCAGTAATGATTTCTGGTCAGCGACAGCAGCAGGTCTAGGGGCCACGCTCCCAGGGGAATCCCAGCCCTTCAGACCATCAATTGCAGTCTTTTAGTGAAGTTCTTGAGGTACACCCTTGTTCCACTGGGACTCAACATAGTGTGCCCCCTCACAGCTGTCTTTGTTGGTGGCTGGGCACCACCTGGTTCTTCTGGTCGCATGTTGATAGAGTCAGCCATTCGTGTGGGTCCTTCTGTCTCCCGGGCTCTTTTTCCTTGATGTCTTTGTTGTCCTTGGTGATCATCTGTTCTGGCTGAGGTGGGATCATTTGGTGCCTCAGATAGCAACTTGCTAGCTTTTAAGACCCCACATGCCACTCAACAATATGGGGTGCAGAAGACTTAGCAATAAGCTAGTTATGCCAACTGGTCTTGATGTCCTCTGAGAGCAAGAGACATGCTTTTTTGCTCTACAGCATCTCAGGCAACAGGCTGTCCAAGAGATGGACATAGAGAAGAGAGAAGGGGAAATACTGTGTGCAAGGACTAACACCAGGGCCTTTATTCTGGTGGAAACTCGGAGCAAAATAGGCTTCCCTCCAACCCTGCTGTTTTTCTTTTAAATTACATCTCAATGCTTGCAAATGTTACCAAACATGTTTTATGTATCCATTAACCATTTGTATTTCTTATTTTATATATTTACTGTTAGTATATTTTATCCTAAGTTTAAAATAAAGAAAAATGCAACCTCATTAGTATTTTACAGGAAAATATTTAATTAACATGATGTTTTTATTTCCTGTTTGTTTGAATCAAGCAATTTAGAAGTTGGAAGTGTGGATTGGAAATCCTTTAATCACTTGAAATAGTTTAGACCTGCTATTAATTTTATATCACAAGTGAGTATTTAAATGCAGAGTTAGCAAGTAAGTCACTTCTTTTTAATTAAACATAAGTTGATTATAAAGAGAGAATTATTGAGCATTTGAGAGATATATCTAATGGCCATATAATTATATGAAAATTACACAAGCAAGGAATGTCCAATTTAATTCTTGGTATATTAGCTGTGTAAGAAATGTGCAGATACTTCATTCGCATTTATCAAAATAGCCTACAGCAAGATAATTAGGGATCACTTTTAAAAATGGTGGCATTTAATAGGCATATTAATTGATATCAATCTTCCTGTAAAGAGCCCATTAAGTAGGAAACTATTACATAAAAGTTTATCAATAAAGATAAAGGTGCTTATTTATATGTTAAGTTAATTTTCTGCCACTCATATTTTTATTTATTAAAATTAGTGATTTTCCTTGTGTTGTTGATCATTAAATAACCTTAACAGTGAATGAACCTCAGCTAAATTTTGCTGGTAGCTAATATTCAATTTATCAGAATGATAACAATGATATTCTAGGCAATCAGAAACAATAAAATCTAAATTTATATGCTGAAATAAAGAGACCTATGATTACATTTTAGTTTCATGTACCTAAAACTAAGCAAACTTTTCTTTTCTTTCTTTTTATTATGATGGAATGAAAATGTACATTTCCATATAAATTTGCATGCCTGTCTATATGCAGCTCCCACTGTTCTCCCTGCCTGGTGACAGCACACTCTTCCTCTCCGATCCATACATGTCTTATCCTCCCCACAATCTCCTATCCCCTCTTCTCCACCCACTCCCCAACCTTCAGTAAGAGGTCAGCAGGACTACATCCTATGGATGCACAGAACCGTAAAGTGCACACATGATATGTTCATTCTGTGTTCCCAAATCCAATCCATTCCCGTCTGAAGAGTTATCTCCAAAGCTAAGCAAACTTTTAATAACCAGTTTGAAATAATCTCTTTTGTGTAGAATGCAGTCAGCTGGTAGAATATCATATCAGAACTTTATCCTCTAAAAATACTGACTGAGAACTATTCTTAGGAAAAGTGAACACATCTTGTGAATTAGATATCAATTTGAGATAAAGTTTATAAAGCTGAAAGGTAAATAATAATAATAAGATCAAAGTTTTAAGACTTGGAATAAAGACAACCAACTAATAATTAAGCTCTTATATCTATGTGATTACTGAAAAACTCTAACAAAATAAAATTACAACAAAAGCTAGGATCAGCTATGTTAATCTCAGAAGGAAAGCTTAGAATAAATGGATTCAGAGAATCAGTATTTTTTTGTTTTAATTGAGAGTCGAAACTGATCAGTGCGATACAACATTAATTTAAGGAGTCACACAAACACTAAAAATAAATTAGAAAAAACCCAGAGATCATCACCTGTAATAACAATAAATATTTTACCATGGAATTTTGGCTTTATTTCAGTTATAGGACTGCCAATTAAGCTGGTGAACTCATCCTAGAAAAAGTGCTACATACCTCACTGCTGAATGCCACTATGGCCACCTTCGAAGAACTTCCCTTGGGAAGCTATACACAGATGTCAGTGCCTAGTTCACCCTTTACGGCAGTTTTGGAACTCTTTCTGGAATGGCCATCAGAGCTGTCACTGGATAACCCTTGATGTCTTGAGCTGTCTTTAGTATTTTCTTTATCTTCAGGTAAAGAAAAAAAAATCACTTGGGGCCAGATCAGGTAAGTAGGGAAGGTATTCCAGTACAGTTATTTGTGTACTGGCTAAAAACTCCCTCATAGACAACTATACAATTAAGTTCACAAACTTGCCACTGTGCCACTGTGCATGATGGTCATTCTAGAAAGAGTTCCAAAATTGCTTTGAGGGGTGGACTAGGTGCTATCATTGGTGCATAGCTTCCAAAGGGGTGTGCTTTGAAGGTGGCCTGAGTGATATTCAGCAATGAGGTATGTAGCACTTAGCACAGTTAAGTTTGCGGACTTAATTATCAGACCTTGTATACTTACATGTGTGTATGTGTGTGTATGTGAGTGATAATGTAACTATATGTCTATTGTGGGCTACAGTCAAAGTTTCAAAACTAGATTTAAAAAAATGAAAAACCAAATCCAGCTCCATGGAGTCTGTTCTAACTTAGAGTGATCTATAGGACATAGCAAAACTGCTCTGTAGAGTTTCCAAGGTACAGCTGTTGAATTCAAACTGCTGAACTTTTGGTTAGTACCAATCTCTTAACCATTGGATAAAAGTTATAAATATTTTACATAATATTTAAAGAGCTTATAGTTTGAGGTTAGTTTTATAATGTATGGTGTTCACTTTGAATCAAATTATCCAGAGTTGAAATCTGGCTCTAGCATTTACTGTCTGTGTAATGAAGGACAGTTTTCTTAAACCCTTTTTATTACCCCGCTTCTAAAAAAGATGTAATGATGGCATCTAACTGACTGCGTTGTTGCAAGTTTAAATGGAATACCCAGAAAGGAACATGACAGAAAGTTCGTACAAAGTGAATCCCACACTGTAGTAATATTAGTGTTCTTGTAGCACTGCACTGGCCCTGTGGCCGTGGTGCCACTGAGCAGTTTCAATTAACCCCGTAAGGCCAGTGTCATATAAGGAAATGTAGCCTATGGCAAGCACTGAAATTAGTCCTTTGTCCAAACATCTGACACTCTTCTGTTAGATAACTTTGTTGTAGTATCAGCTCAAAAATACAAATCAAGCTCATTAATCTTTTAATTAACACATCACTGTGTTTGAGGAAGGACCTTGGGCCATATGGAAGCTGTTCCATGGTGCTGTGTGGCAAGGGCTGGTGCCATACCCCAGGTACACCACTGCTCATAAATGGTTCAGAAAAGGTTATTCAGAGTGACTTCCATTTTTTAACCAAGGTGGAGTCACAGGTAGTGGGGAAACAAAACAAAACAAAAAACCTGGAGAAACATATGAAATAATGGCTTTCACTGAACTTCAGGCGAAAGAGGACAGTGATCCCTGAAAGATGAGAACCAAGTGAGATGAACCCTACGATGGCTCCAGCTTTCTGGCTACGGAGAGTTCACAGGCCATAGTGTGGGGCAGGGAACACCCGGGTCAAGTTCAGAAGACTCTGTATTCAGAAGACATAGCTGGGAGACTTTTGACCAGGAAAGCAAGAGTTCATGGCACAGGGTACTGAAGAAGTGAGAGCTTCCCACAGAGAAGAACCCAGAAATCATGAGAGTCCTCCATGAGTATTGATTGAAGTCTGAGTCTGAGACATCTACCCAAGGCTGGGGAAGGACCCCCTGAAAGGATTAAAGGGGCTTGTCTTCAGCTCCCACATAGGGACAGGAACACTGCCATCTCCACAAATGGAAAACTAATAATCCATGGTGCACCAGGTAGAATACTCAGAAGGTTCTTGCCTCAGTGATGTGAGATAATTAGCACTAGACTAAATACATCCTTGGCCTTACTTAATAAATACTAAAAGCAAAACCCCAAAGGATCAAACTGTTCCTGAGTAACTTGACTGCATCCCGTAACAGAAGTTATGACTAGTTATGGGGATACGAAAATATAGAGCACCCCAGAAGGTAAAAATCACCATGCCTGGCATCAAATACAAAATCAGGAGGCAAGCAAAGAAGGAAGAGAATACACTTCTATTGAGAAGAAAATTCAATCAACTGATATGGACCCAGACTGACACAGATGTTAGAATTAGCGGAAAAGAGTATTAAAATCATTATAATAACTCTATTCCATATATTCAAAGTGTTAAGTAGAGACATGGAAGATATAAAAAAGACCCAAATCAAAGCTCTAGAGATGAAAATGACAATGTTTGAAATGAAAAATACATTGAATGGGATTAATGGGATTAATGAGATTAACGAGACATTGAAGGAGAAAAGATGAGTGAGTTTGGAGACAGAAATAGGAGCTCTTCTCTCTAACGGCCCATAAGGGAATAGAACGTATGTGTTCTTTTCTGGCTGATTTAATGGGGCAGAGGATAATGGTTTAAGAATTGTCTAGCATAGCTTGTAATTTTCTGTCTTGAAATCTGAGCAGAAACTGATGTCATTCATTGGGACAGGAAAGAGGACTCTGCATTCAGAAGATGTAACTGGGAGTCTTTTGACCAGGGGAGCAAGAGTTCACAGCACAGAGTGCTGAAGAAGAAGTAAGAACTTCCCACAGAGAAGCACCCAGAAATCTTGAGAGTCCCTACAGTTATTTGTATGATAATTGAAACCATAAACTTGGGTGAAATTTCACAGGAGGAACATATAAATTAAAAAGAACAGTAAAATGCAATTTTGCGAAGTAACAATATTAAAGTGATAGGCTGAGGAAGAGATACCATTTGGTGAATTCAGAGTGTTAGTTTTCTAAATGGTTCTAGGGGCAGAAAAGTGGATGGAAGTGTGTGTGTATGTGTGTGTGTTTTGGAGGCAGCAAGGGTACTGCCCAGAGAGCTTCTTCTGAAGCTGTGTTTCCAGCAAAGCACTCTGTTTGTATTCAGACTCTATGTTTGTGAAGGGGAAGGTCATCAGAGATTAATGCTGTTGCCTTTCTTGACCAGACAGCCTCATAGAGGAGGCTAAAGAGGAAGATTCAGAGAGATTAGAGGGGAGTAGACATTGGTATGACATGCTAGAGAGAAAGCAAATAAGATAGATGATAGTTTGTCAGGCTCCTAGCAGGTAACAGATTGCACTCTTAAAATGGGCCATTTGAAGAGATTTTAATAAAGACCCTTTATTAAGGTGTGGTCAGGACATAGGGAAACCTGTTAAATACTGCCTTTCACTGGGACTTTTAAGAATGTGATGGTCTCACTGTGTCTAAGTCTGCAAGGACAAGAAGAGAGAGTGGTCTCTGGAACCTGGATGAAGAGAGCTTTGTGGGGACTCCTGTCCAGAGAGCTCTGACCTTTGATTGAGGGGCTTTTCAAGGAAGGGAGGAGGAAAATCACCCTGACTGTCTCAGTCAGTTGGTACTGCCTCAGTAGAATATACCACAAGTGATGGCTTTAACAATGAGAAATTTTATTGTCACAGTTTGGTAAGCTACAAATCCTTTGGTAAGCTACAAGTCCATTCAATATGAGAAATCATTACAGTCCAGTAAGCTGAGTCCAAATTCAACATGAGAGCATCCTGCCACAGGAACCTCTGGTCCAAAGGATGCACTCTGCTCTCCCTGTTGCTTTCTTGGTGGTGTGAAATTCCCGACTCTCTCTGCTCGCTTCTTTCTTGTGTGTCTTACAAGCTTGTAGCTTGAGTCCCTCCTCACCAACATAACTGCTGCCCGTTTCCCTCATCAGTGTCACAGAGGCTGGATTCACAACACATGAGAAGAATCACACCATACTGGGACTTCATGGCTGAGCTAAACTGACACATATCTTTTTGGGGGGGACAAAATGCAGTCCATGACACGGATCCTCTATTGACTCCTTCCCTCCAAATAATATTCTATATTCTGTTCATGCTGTGTATTAGGGATCCCGGTGCTGTCTCCATTTTTTTCTTCCCTGATCTTTATTTTTCTAGATCTTATACTTCGGTCTTTATGCATTTGGTGCTAGTTTTTCTGTGTGGTGTGAGATATGGGTCTGTCATGGATTGAATTGTGTCTCCCCCAAGATATGTGTAGTCACGTGGCTCATCCATGATTCTGAATATTTTATGATTATCCTCCATTTTGTGATTTTCCTGTGCTGTATTTTAAAGGATTAAAGTGGGACTGTAAATCCCTTCATAGAAGGCACTGTAAAGAGAGTTTCCCTGGAGTATGGCTTGTCCCACCTTTAATCCCTTCGTCCTAGAAGAGTTAAAAGGAAAGGGAAGCAAGCAGAGAGGGAACCTCACACCATCAAGAAAGCAACACCAGTAGAAAAGTGCATCCTTCAGACCTGATGTTCCTGTGCCAAGATACTCCCTGGACAAAGACTGCTGCAATACTGGACTTCCCTCTAGAGCCAGCACGGGGGAAAGCCTTCCCCTGGAGAGACATCCTGAATTCAGACTTGTAGCCTACTGGACTGTGTAAGAATAAACCTTCCTTTGTTAAAACCATCCAGTCTGTGTATTTCTGTTAGAGCAGGGCTAGCTGACTATAACAGGGTCTTATTTCATTTTTTTTTTTTTTTGCAGCTAGATGCCCAGTTATGCCATTACTGTTTGATAAAGAGGCTGTAATTTTCTCAATTAATGGACTTTGAGCCTTTGTCAAATATTAGCTGCTTGCAGGTGGATGATTTTTATGTCTGGATTCTTAATTCTGTTGGTTTGTGTGTCTGTTGTTGTACCAGTACCAGGCTGTTCTGGCTACCATGGTGGTGTAATAGGTTCTAAAGTAAGGTAGAGTGAGGCCTCCCACTTTGTTCTTCTTCTTCAGTAATGCTTTACTTATCTGGGGTCAGAAGACTTCTTGAAAGAACTTTTTAAAAAGAATCTTACTTCTAATATTGATTTTTGACAATTCCCCATTTCTTTCAAGTTTCAGGAAACCAGATTCTACTTCTTATAACATTTATAGGACCATAAATATCATGAATTCCATGTAGTAAACTACCTTGAACAACCAATTAATAAGACTTAATGAAGCTAGGAAAATCTGAGTTCTAGAATAAGGTAAAATTATTATCTTTTTTATTATGAAAAGGCTTCTGGAAAAATTCAGTCAGGCTCCTGGGGTTCTACACACCCTAGGCAGAAGTGTATATGTTGTTTGCTCTCAGTCAATTCTGACTCATTGGTGACCCTAAGGAACAAAATAGAATTGTCCCTAGAGTGGACGATCGGAAGCAAAGTGCTGTGTCTCTCCCGCAGTGGCTGGTGGGTTCAAACTGCCAGGCTTTCAGTTAGCAGTCTAGCATGTACCCTCTGTGCTACAAAGCTCCATTTCAAAGCAGGTATAAAAGATACTAGATTAAGTTGAGTTGGTTCTTTTCCTGATTTCCATGGTTTATGTTTAACCTTTAAGACCAAACTCGCTAAATGGTTGTTTAAATTACTGTGGTAAGGTCAGTAGGCATAGTCGTGTCTCAAAAGTAGACTTTTCTTGGCTCAAAATATACCAGAATATACTAGAACTTTCACTTGGTCAGGAACAACTTCATTTCTAAGTTACAAAGTAGCTCATTAACTGAAATAATGTACATTTTTCTCATATATGTTGGTAGAGTTGGTATAAAGGAGATGATTCATGAATGGCAGAAGCTAGAGGTCTGACAATGAAGTCCACGAACTGAATTGTTCCATGTGCTGCATACCTCATTGCTGAACATCACTACGATCACCTTCAAAGTGTTCCCCTTGGGAAGCTACGAACCAACGCCACTGCCTTGTCCACCCTTCAAGGCAATTTTGGAACACTTTCTGGAATGGCCGTTGTGCACGGTGGCAATGTGGCAAGTTCATAAACTTAATTGTATCGTTGTCTGTGAGGGAGTTTTTAGCCAGTGAATGAATAATCGTGTTGAAACACCCTCCTACTCAACTGATGGCCCCCAATGACTTTTTTCTTTACCTGCAGATAAAGGAAATATTGAAAACAAGACATTTTGATGACCTTCAGGACATCATGGGCAATCTGACGAGAGCTCTGAAGACCATTCCAGAAAGAGTTCCAAGATTACACTGAGGGGTGGACTAGGTGCTGGCGTAGGTACATAGCTTCCCAAGGGGAGTACTTCAAAGGTGACCACAGTGATATACAGCAGTGAGAAATGTAGCACTTTTTCTAGGATGAGTTCACTAACTTAACTGGCAATCTTTTTATCCAGTCCCACGGCTTCGTGATTCCAAAACACGTCTTCAGAATACTCCTTTACCACTACATTTTATTGACTGAAACTGTATCTATTTGATTATTCAGATTATTTTGTTTCAGACACATTACTTTTTTGGTGTGTAGAAGATGCGACTTAAGTAGCCATGTATTTTTCCCTAATAATTTAAATGCTAAAAATTCAGTGTTCTGTAATTAAAAACAAGTCTTCAAACTGAACACAGCATTATTTTCCCACATGACTTATTGACAGTGATAAAAATGGAAGTGTGCCTATTTTTCTTGAAATATCAAGCTTCCATTTCATTAAGTTGGGAGCTCTTTTTTCTTCTTTTTCTTTTTTTTTTGAGAAAATAATATGATGATACTGAAAGAAAGGAAATAAAATTCTTAGAAAGTTCTCAAAAGCATATTAATAGATGAGATTTGAATAAGACTGATCAAATGGTGAAATGGCCGCTTTCTTTCTTTCTTTTTTTTTTTCTGATTGCCCACATTGTCTGGAAACTGCTCAATAGAACAAAGGATTTTATGGATGAAAGACTGGTATGAAGAAACATGAATGTCAACTCAGGCTCTGAAAGACAGTCTGCTAATGAAATATTCTAAAAGTCATTTTCAAGGTGGTTGAAAGTTCCCACTGATGTGCACCAGTGCTTTTGATATAAAAAAGTATATATATCAAATAATTACGCAAGTGCTGGCTCTGGGGACAGAGGAAACAAGGTTAGCTCGTGCACCCAAATATTATGAAAAGATTTGTGTATTCATACTCCTTTCTAAAGGTAAAAAATGATCATGTGCCTGATACTGTTACTTGGGTAGTAAATTTCTTACTTCTCATGTGTGAGAAATGCCTTTTTCTGCTACCTACATTATGCTAACTAACTTTGATCTATGATTTACTGTCTTAATGGTAGGCTCCTTATGTGCAAAGTATAAAAGGGAGATGATTATTTTAAAAAATTGAACTTTCCCAAAACATCCTTTAGTGAACTTGCCTGATAAATGTAAGAAGTAATGATTTTTCCCTGAAGGTCCACTGATCCAATCTATTAATATACATACTTACCAATGACATCTACTTATCTTCTATTCTATAATATGTGTTCTTATTTTGTTATATATATGTAATCTATATATGACATATCCCTTCATATGGGTGAATATTTGTGTTCAGATGTCCTTGGAATCTGCCTGCCTCTGTTTTCTGTCACTTTGATTTTGAGCATTTAAGGATGATGAATAAAGACTTTTTTAGCTGTGCCCAGCTTGGCACCCCATGCAGAAAATAAAAAAATAAAACAACAACAACAAAAACAACCACTGCTGTTGAGTCAGGTCCGACTCATAGCAACCCTAGAGGATGGAGTAGAACTGCCCCATAAAGTTTCCAGAAAGTGCCTAGCGGATTTAAACTGCTGACCTTTTGGTTAGTGGATGTAGTAGCTCTTATCCCACTAACCCCATGTTGAGACGCCCTTAATTAAGGGTGATCATGGGTCTACGATGTGACCAAATTAGTGAAAGCATGGCTCATGAAGTTTTTTAAACATTCCGTATCAGAATGACTGTGGATGTCTACCTTCTGACCTGTCACAATCCCAGATGAGTGACTAAATTGTGGTCTCAGGACAAATCAAGCGTTGAGTATCTGGGCCTAGGCCACGCTCAGTTTACAAAGTCATCTAATCTCCGGCAATTAGAAGGTATCTCTATTCTATTTTATATTTTCCTTGAATGAAATATTAATTATATGCATTACTGATACAAGCATATACAAGAATTTTGTATGATGTTTTATAATCTTGGGGACCAACTTCTCAAACCGATCTGCTTTAGCATACAATATATTATTGCCATTTGTAATACACTTTGTCCTTACACTGTCTTCTCAAGCTGAAAGTCTTCCCTCAGCAATCTAGATCTAAATGTAATGCTATCTTCTTTTTGAAATGTCAGCTGACTCTGTTTCCAGCAAACGTAATTGTCATGGATTGAATTGTGTTCCCCCCAAAATAGGTGTAGCCCTGTGACCACAATTCCCTGTATTCTATGATTGTCCTCTATTTTGTGATTTTACTGTGCTGTATGTTGAAGGATTAGGGTGGGACTGTAAATCCCCTTATAAGATCACCTCCCTGCTCCACTATAAAGGGAGTTTCCCTGGAGTGTGGCACGCCCCACCCTTGATCCTTGCATCCCACAAGAGATAAAAGGAAAGAGAAGCAAGCAGAGAATTGGGAACCTCACACCATCAAGCAAGCAGCACCAGGAGAAGAGTGTGTCCTTCAGACCTGAGGTTACTGCTCCAAGACACTCCCTGGGCAAAGACTGAGGCAATACCAGACTTTCCTCCAGAGCCGACAATGAGGAATGCCTTCTGCTGGAGTAGACATCCTGAATGTGGACTTTTAGCCTACTGGACTGTGTAAGAATAACCTTTCCTTTGTTTAAGCCATCTACTCTGTGCTATTTCTGTTAGAGCAGCACTAGCTGACTCAAACTGTAATCAATTTGTTCATGTTTTCATAGTGTTTTTATATATATGTATGAGGTAAATGTCACATATTTTCTAAGTATCTCTGTGTCTTTTACTAATCAGGGAGATTCTAGATGTCCAGGGCCAGAGAATGTTAATTTTTTAAAAAATCCTTAAGAATTCAAAGTAGGTACTTAGTGAATATTGCACTTATTAGTCTGCCAAAAGATATGTATAAAAGTAGGCAAACAGTTTCTATATTATTAGTAAGAAGTTTAAAAGACAGTGAAATCCAGCTGGGAGAACATGGAAGGAGAGTTTAAAAACTGGAGTTGTCCTCATTATACACATTGTAGATTATACCAGATAATCCACTGAAAACGTGTATTAATATTTATTAATTTAGCCACAGTGTTTGAAGCAACTAGTCTAAGTAGAGATCATCTGATTAATTTGGAGATACGCACAGTCTAAAGAGAAATTACTGCTATATAATTTTAATGTTAGTCTATGAAGATATTTATCACATATCATGTTTCATGTACTTTGGTGGTTGGGAGAGGGGATAAAAAATGAATATTAAATAATACCCAACTACAGTCCAAGGGTTCTTGTGTATTATAGTCATGGTTTAAGGCAGTTAACACATATTAAGGCAATTAACACAACTTGTCTGTGAAGTCAGACTTTCTGGAATTGTTCTAGAATGAATCTTAGTTGAAAAATACTTCAAGAAACTAGAGCACTGATACAGGTAAAAAGGAGGATTAGTTGGGGCCTAAAGGACTGAGAGTCAGCCATGGTGGGATACAAGGCTCAGAGTACTTAATGCATGAGCTCAGAGAATAGCAACTAGTGGGCGCTGAAGCTGGAAGGAGCTATCTCATCTTAGAAGCTTTAATAAAACAGTGCGACTGTACCCCAGTAAGTTAGGGTTGAGGAATGTCAGAGAAAATGGGAAAGGTAGGCAGGGGCTAGACCAGGCAGGGCTGGGAGAGCTCGTTTTTGCTTGGCTGGTCAGTTTAGTGTTTCTGTGGCTTGGGAACTGAAATTTTCTCTTTTATTTCCTCTCCTAGTTGCAAAACAAACAAACAAAAAATAATCAGTAACAACAACAAAAGTGCATCTCTCTAGAACTAGAGGGAGAAATGTCAAGTTCCTGGAACTTTGTTTAGTTCCTCCCTTGGACATGAGCTCACCTCAGCACACCACTTCTAGATCGTAATTCAATGCCAGAGCTATCCTAGGTACTTGATAAATATACACACAAATGATCTGTAATTGCTGGAAGATGTCCTCTGTTTTTGCTTTTATGAGGCATGGTTAGCACTGTGGGGTTAGCACTGGGGTTAACATGATTTCTAAGACAGCCAAGCCAAAGAGATTTTTAAGATGGCACATGATCTTGGAGTGACCAGTGAGTCAGTAAAGATCACAATGAGAGCCTCTTGGGCTGAAGATTGTTGGTAAATTGTGAACGTTTATTTAAAATCAGTGAGTTATTTTGGCGATCAGTTCTTTTAATTACAATGTTGGTGAAGATGTTCTGGGCATCTGCTATGTTCTAGGAGTTTATGCTGGGCACTGAGGATCCAAGGACAAACAATGCATGCAGGCCACTGGCTAGGGAATATGTTTAATATTAGAAAGGAAATGTCATAGAGTATCAGTCATGCGATCACAGAGTCTCTAGATCTGGTACAGTGGTGCCATCTGAGTCTTAGCCCCTGGAACTCATAGTCTGATAGAAAACATTTACAAAATAACTGTCATGTAAGTAGCAGCATGCTGACATTTGTTACTCCTAACGTGAGTAACACCAACTGATAACCTGGTTGTACTTATAAACCACAGATAGACACACACTCATACGTGCATGAGGTCTGACAAGTCTGCCAACTTCATTGTTCTTAGTGCCACGTGGCTCATTGCTGAATATCACTATGGTCACTTTCGCAGTACCCCCCTTGGGTAGCTGTGCACCAATGCCAGCACCTAGTCCAACCATCAATTTTGGATTTCTTTCTGGAATGGCCATTGCAAATGGTGGCACGGTGGCAAGTTTGCAAGCTTAATTGTCTGTGAGGGAGTTTTTAGTCAGTAAACAAGTAACTGTATTGGAATACCCTCCCTACTCACCTGGTCTGGTCCCCAATGACTTTTTTTTCTTTTTTTGAAGATAAAGGCAATATTGAAAGGAAGACATTTTGATGACATTCAGGACATCAAGGGTAATACAATGACAGCTCTGATGGCCATTCCGTATAAAGAGTTTCAAAATTGTTTCGAAGGGTGGACTATGTGTTGCTGTCGGTGCATAACTTCCCAAGGGGAATACTTTGAGGGTGACCCCAGTAATACTCAGCAGTGTGGTGCGTAGCACTTTTTCTAGGATGAGTTCATGAACTTGAGTGTGTATCTCAGATGCCTCAAAGGGCATCATTCTCAGAGATCTTTATACTTCACTAAAAAATGAGATTTAACCCTAAGTTTTTTAAAAAGCAATTTTAGTGAAAAATTCCTTTCACAAAATATTTTGAGCATTTGATTAAAATAAAAAGTGCCTCTCTATAACCTCATGAAAGGATCCCTGGGATTGTTTTCCAAAGATGTAAAGTATGTGTAACGTTTCACCCACTAGTGTTTTTACACTTTTCTCCTTTTCTATTACACCAACACGGCAAGCATGGTCCCTGTACTGTCTTTTGTATTTATTGAGGTTGGAATGCTTGTCACCCAGATTCCACTTGGCTAACACCGCAGCCTCATTCAGATCCCTGTTCGAAGGTCATCTTTTCAAAGAATCCATCTATTGCTTCCTGTCATTCTCTGTCTCTTTACCCTTCTTTGTTAGCATGCTTCTATTTTTTACTGTAGGACTTCAACACGAACTACCGTACTTACTGAAGTGACCTGTTGGTTTTTCTTGTTGGTCTCTCTTGGTCGCCTGAATGTAAGCTCCAAGAGAGCTGGGACTTTGTATTCCCAGCCTAGGAAAGGGTAGATATCAAGTGCTCAGCAAATGTTTGCTGAATCACTAAATAACAACAATAAAAAATATAGAAACAAACTAAATGTACATCAGTAGATTATTGGCCAAATACATTAGGTAATGATACCATGAAATTCTATGTAGCCTTTAGAATGGCATTTATATAAATAAAAAAATACAGTTTGCTTGATCTCCATAATCTATAAGATACTACAAAATATCAATAACAAGAAGATAAACCATCCAATTAAGCGATGGGCAAAGGTGATGGACAGATATTTCACTAAAGAGGAGATCCAGGCAGCCAAAAATACAGTTTACTTTGTAATCTGGTAAGATGTTCAAACAGATCGTAAAAACAAAAAGCGTAGTTTGAAAACCAGGCTTCTCATCATTCAGTATTATTCTAAGTACTGTGAGTCAGAATTGACTCAACAGCACAGAACATGTATACATATGCACACACACACAGACACACACGTCCACACACATATACATGTTGTGTGTGAGACAGAAGCGACAATGTTAATGGTTACTATTTCTAAGTGGAGGAAAGGCAGTTTCATTTTTCCTCATGTGCTTCTCTGTATTTCTAAGAAAGTTTTCTTGGCCAAAAAAATTAAGGTGAAAAAAAAAAGAAAGTAAAAGAACAAACCAACTAATTAATGTATCCTCAGACAAATTAAGCAATCCTGTTGCACATTAAAGATTTTATAGATTTTCCAAGTTTCTCCAGAATGATCTGTATTGACTGCATTTCAAACTTGTCATTCAATTACCTGTTGTCTCATATCTTCATACAGGCAGGCAGTTATTTAATGCTTAACTCAAGAATTTGACAGAAATTTTATAGGCAAAAGTGCTCGCAGAGTAATATTACCTCAGGATGCAATATTTTAGCATCTAAATACATATTCTTAAAATTGACTCTTAATACATATTTTTAAAGAAATAATAGTGTAAATAGCAAACTTTGTGCTCTGATATTAATGTAGCTTTTGGATTTGCACCACTTCCTTTTCTCTTCTGCCAAATTTAGTCTAATACCCTTAAGTTATGAAAAGTGCTTATTTATCCCTTTAGTCCTTTGATAAGCCTGAGATCCTCAGATATATTTACAAAGAAGTTATGGTGCTTTGAAAATTGAAAAGGGTAATTTTTATGAAATAATACTGGAAATCTTTAGCCATCTGTCACTATTTCTCCAGATGTAGATCAGCCACCAATTCCCAAGAAAGATTAAAAATACATTTTAAACTTCTTTAAACTTTTGAAATCTTAAATTAAATGTGTAACTTTCTTTAAATATGTGACACCATCCATCACCATTTTATATTTAGACACATAATAATGTATAATCTCAGCTTGCTGTCCACTTGTAAAAATGGGAATGGACTTGGAGAAATAAGCAATTTCCCAACAGAAAATTGGAAATTCTGCCAACCAATTCCAGGTGACCTGCCATCAATCAGTGTTAAATTCTCTGGGGCTATTGTTGAAAGGTATCGCTATTAGTGAAAGATTTCAGCTGGTGACTAATAGTATATAACAATACATTGAAGAACTATAGAAACCCCTTGAATCTGTAATTGGTAACTTTCAGCAGAGACCTTCATGGTGATTGAGAAATAAAGTGAGATTTTTTTTTTAAATAACCTCCATGCAATTCTCTTATTAAAATATCTGTTTTTAGAGAAATAAGTAAAATGATTATGCCATGCAATTAAATTAAATGAACTGACAAAATATTTTTTACGATGAAACTGTTTAATGTAGGCATTTGGAAATATGTGGTATCTTTTAGAATATGTGCAAATGTGACAATTAGTCTGATTCTGAAGTTAAATAAGAAGTCTAAATTTGCAATAAAATCCCGTTTGGTATTAGTAAGTAATTATGATTAATGTCTGAAAGGTAATGTTCCATGGTTATAATTTCCTTGTTTGCTTGAGCGAGTACATTAGGAATTCATTAAAAATGCAAGTTCTTCAGACAACTTGCAAACTACACACGTAGCGAAGACATTGCTGGAGGTGAGGAAACATTTTTCAGTAAGAAACTATGACTGAGGCAAACCAACAGCTGGTAGATAAACTATGATGGATTTCTAGAACTACAATGTGGCATAGACAGACGAGTTTGTTCATTGATGTCAAAAGTCAAATCCATTCTGATGTAAAGATCTAATTGCAAGGCATTCCTGCCATTCCTTCAGCTCCTAGCTATAAAGACCAAATGCTTAACAAAAGTAGTTAATGTGGGTGGTATGCTATGGATGTATGAAGGTAGCTGAGATGCGAGGATTCCCAAAAAAAGCAATTTGTCTTAGAGCAGTGAAAACAGTAAAATCAATCAATCAGTTGCTCCATCAATCAACTAGTACTCATGGAGCACCTGCCTCCCGATGTGACTGTGAAGACTAGATGAAATGAAGTATATGAAACACCCAACCTTATGCTTGTTTTATCTTGAAAGTGTCATTTGAGGTGATGCCCCAGAGTTAACCATATGGTGGTGAATTCGATGGCCTTTTCCCACATAGGATGAAGTGGTGCAGTGAAGGGCCATATTCTCTCTATCCCATGTCTTCTGGAGAGGTTGTCTCCAACCAAAGCAGGCTGAGATCACCACAGGGTTATTGACCACAGAACATCAAAGCTTTGAACTAATAATATGGGTGATCTAAGAAGAAAGAGACAAAGGACCTCTTCCTGAGCAATCACAAGGCTGTATTATGGGGGATGATTAGAAATGCTGTGTTTGAATCACATGATGGCATCAGTACATGAAAATCCAATTTGCGACCCAAGTTGGAGAGTGAATTTGTAAGGACTCACTTAAAAATCCCTGGGTATGATTGTCTTAGGCTGGGTTCTCTATGGAATCAAAATCAATGAAATTATATGAGTGTGTGTGCATGTGCATGTGTGTGTGTATCTGTCTGTGTATATACACTTACATTTATATTTAAAGATTTATCCCAAGGAAATGGCTCACATGGTTGGGGAGGCTGGCAAGTCTCAAATCTATGGGTCAGGCCTCAAGGCGGAGGCTTCTTCTGACTCACATGTTTGCCGTGCCTGATGAATCCCAAACTGACAGGTCAGAGGACACGCTGCTGGCTCACGGGCTATGGAAGCTGGCAAATTGCAGAACTTGCAGGTAAGATGGCAGACTGCTGGCTCATAGGGTTGCAGAAGCTGGTGGAGGCTGACAAATCCCAGAATTGGTAGGTCGGATTGCAAGCTATTGATCGAAGTCCCGAGAACTGGAGGTCAGATGATGATGAGCCAGATGCAGGATCCAGATCACCTGTGTATATTGGCTACAGGTCACACCCTCAAAGAAACTCCCTGTACCTGAGGAACTTGAGTAAGGCCGTAACTTGAATAAAAGCACAACTTGAGTTAGAATATGACCTGAGTCAGACTTGTTAGTAAGATTGTAACTCAAGATACACTCTGTACTAACCTTGCATCATTAACATACAGAGGTTTAGAATTTATATCACATAAACAGGAGAATACTTATACAATACCACAAAATGGAGTATGAGTATATTGAATTATCAAATGGAGGATAATTACACAATTCTGGGAATCATGGGCTAACCAAATGGACACATAACATTAGTTATCACAATGATCTTTTTTTTGCATATATTATCATCAGTATTGTATGACACAGCTGGTGTATGAGGTTTATCCTTTGAAAGCTGTGCATGTACCCTGAAAACAATTGGAATGGGAAAATAATCTCTTGGATTTGGGAAAGTGACACTTAATGCAGACACCTGTAACTTGAATAGTTTGATTTGCTACTATAAATACAATCAGAAGAATTGTGAAGGTCCTAACATGGGCAGCTACAATGATAAGTGGAATTATGAGTTGTTATGTGCACAATGTGAATATTAGGATTTTATTGTAGAGAGAAGAGGGTTGTCTTAGGCTGGGTTGTCTAGAGAGCAAACCCAGTAAAGTATATATATATATATCAAGGAAACGGCACATGGGTTTGTAGAGGCTGGAACATCCCAAGTCCATGAATCAATGACTTCTCTCCATTCACATAGCTGCAGGCAGTAATGAACCCAAGATCAGCAGGTTAGAGAGAAGAGCTCCTGTTTTCATGCTGGGAAGACTGACACATTCCAGGATCTGCAGATAAGCTGATAGCTCAAGTCCCAAGAGCCAGAGGTTGGGTCAACAGGAGGCAGCCGGATATGGAGCAGGCTAAAGCCAGAATAGCTGCTTACATATACAAGTGGGTCACACCTCCAAGGAAATTCTGTTTAAACTGATTTGGCTACTCACAGCAGATACAATCGTGGGGGTGGTCACATATAAACAGTGAGAATCATGACCCAGCCAAGTTGCCACACAGTCTTAACCATCACAAGAGTTATGAGAGCATGCCATTGAGATCTACAAATGGTGGTAGAGACAGAGACAGTAAATTCTAGTAGAACCAGGATGCCCCTTACTCCTGTTTCATGGTTTGAGATGGCTATAGGGCAATAAAAGGAATCATTTATAGAAAAAATGATAAAGATAGAAATTGTTATCACAGACTGCATGCCATAGTGAGACATGATTGGACAAGGAATTGGTTTACCTCATAGTCATAACTCATCATCTGCCCTTGAGCATGTCTACGAAACCCTCGAAAGCTTAATTTCCTAATCTGAAAAATAAGAATCATAAATGTTTTACCTACCTCAGATAAAGGTCATGAACAGCTAAATTTTATGATGTATATGAAAGAAGTGCCAAATTTTAGACAAATAGAAGGAATTATAATTATCTGCATTAGTTTTCTATTGCTGCTGTAACAAATTGTAAACTTTGTAACTTAAAACATTAGTATATTACCTGTTAGTTCTGGAGATCAGAAGTTCAAAATGAGTCTTATAGGACTGAAATCAAAGTGTAGACAGAGCCACATTCTTTTTGGAGGCTCCAGGGGACAATCTATATTCCTTGCCTGTCTAGTGTCTAGAGGCTGCCTGTATCCCTTGGCTCGTGGCCACAGATTACTCTGACCTCTGTTTCCGTTGTCATATAGCCTTCTCTGACTCTGACAGTCCTGCCTTCATCTTATAAGGATGCTTATGATTACACTGGGCCCATGTGATTAATCTAGAATAATCTCTCATCTCACAATTCTGTAATCACATCTGCAGAGAGTTGTTGTTGAGTAAGATAGCGTATGCACAGGCTCTGGGGATTACTATTAGGGCATGAACTTCTTAGGGGGAAGGGATATTATTTTGTTTACTACATTATCCATAAGACAGTTCAGGTGGTTAATATAAACAATTTAGAAAAATAGAATAGTTGGACTGTTCAGGGGAGAAACATTAATTTATTTTGTGTATCTATACTTTCTTTTTCTAAAATTAACCTGTGTTCTGGAGAAATGGATTTAGATATATTAATGAATGGCAGAGTCATATGAGTGAATTAAGAATATGGCTTAGGGACTGCTTTTTACTGCCATTAGAAACAAGCTGTGTTTTAAAAAGTTCCCTGAAAGTACTGCCTGAAGATTAACTATATTGTGTCTATGTTCTGAAAACTAGGCTACATCATGTTTACTAATGAGAGGAGGTTGTTGCTAGTGGGTGCTGTCAAGTTGATTCCGACTCATAGTGACCCCTGTGTGACAGAGAGGTGTCTGGTAAGGTTTTTTTTTTTTTTTGTAATCTTTATGGAAGCAGATTACTGGACCTTTCTTCTGCAGAGGTCCTGGGTGGGTTCAAGCTGCTAAGCTTTCAGTTAGCGGCCAAGCACTTAACCATTATGCTATCAGGGCCCTATCAGTAGTCTTCAGGGTGAGTCTTCTAGGTTAGTCTTCTTTTCAGTGCTAGTTCTAGTTTTTCCCCCTTAAATAAGCTGTGTGCTTGTTGAGAGGCGACATTGGTTCGGTGGTAGCATTCCTGCTTTCCACATGTGAGCTATTGTGGTGGGCCATCAAGTTGGTTTTGACCCTCAGGGATGCAATAGGACAAGTGGAACATCCCCATAGGGTTTCCTAGGCTGACTCTTTATGGCTTGCCCAGTCTTTTCTCCTGTGGAGCAGTTGATGGGTTCAAACTGTTGACCTTTTAATTGGCAGCACTTCAAGTGCTTGGCTATGCTCCCCTAGGGTTTCTTCTGTTCAGGAGATTTGAGTTCAGTTCCCAGCCAAGGTACTTCATGCTCAGCCCCCAGCTGTTCTTCATGGAGACTTGTGTATTGTCATGATGCTGTGTATGTTTCAGGTGAGTATCCGGACTGTCATGGGTAGAACTGAGTCTCCCCCAAATCTGTAGCCATTTGACTACGTCATAATTACTGGTATTGTATAATGGTCCTCTGTGTTGGAATTCCTGCCTTTGTGATGTTAATGAGGGTGGATGGGTTTGTTTTGCGCCTTGAGGCAGTCTCTTGAGATATAAAGAGAGAAGCTAGCAGGGAGATACAGGAACCTCATACCACCAAAAAGCAGTGCCAGGAGCTGAGTGTGTCCTTTGGAAAGAACTGGGGTCTCTGTGCCTCAGAAGCTCCCAGTGCAGCATAAGAGTGACAATGAGGGACCTTCCTCCAGTGCCAGCAAAAAAAGCTTTGCCCTGGACCTGACACCCTGGATTGGGACTATTAGCCTACTGGACTGTGACAAAATAAAATTTCTCTTTTTAAAGCCATTCACTTGTAGTATTTCTGTTAAAGTAGCACTTCAAACCCAAATAACCAAACTCAGTGCCATCAAGTCAGTTCTGACTCATAGCGATCCTACAGCACAGAGTAGAACTGCCCCAAAGAGTTTCCAAGGAGCACCTGGTGGATTCAAACTGCCGACTTTTTTGGTCAGCATCCCTAGCACTTAACCACTGCATCACCAGGGTTTCCAAAGTTGCACTAAATGACTAAAACACAAACTAAGACAGACTTGAAAGAAAGACCTGGCAATCTACTGCTGCTGAACGTAAGCCGATGAAAGCACTATGTATCACAACAGTCTGTCTGCGACCAGTGTTAGAGATGGTGCGTGACCCAGAAGCACTTTTGTCTGGTTGTGCATGGGCCAACTGTGAGTCAGGAGTGATGCATGCCTTATGACACCAACAATGGTTAAGAGATCAGCCTTATATATACAAGTCTGCAGGAAGGAAGACCTCTGTGAGTTTTTTTGTAGGGCTTAAAGAAAAACAGTCCCTCTCGATTCCTTCAATTCAAAAGTTAGAAAGGACAACTGCATTCTCTGAAGTGCTTCTATTATTGGTTTTTGACTTGCCAGGGAAGAAGAGCACCAGCCAAACACAGCCTAATTTGAAAATCTAGGAAGAGTGTTGCAGGATGCTTCCCAGAGGAGAATAGAGAGTAAAAGTAGAGAACAGCAATTTTCTCTTTTGATATGTAGTCGTACGTAGCTTGAATATATATTCCTTGAGGACATTGACATTTTAGCCTACCTTATTATTCTCCCAGGGACTTTATTGGGATTTTTCTTGGAAAGAGAGAATGAATGATATGCACCAATCCTTCAGAGTATCCTATAAAGATGAAATACACTAGGAGCCCTACAGGATATAGAGAAGACCAGAGAACCAGCATCTTGGTGCTTCAGTTCTACTTTATATTTGGACTAAATGGAAAGCAGACAAACCTTCATATTCTAGAGCCTCCAAAATAAAAAGAGAAAATTGAAGCTGGCAGGAGGGAGAATTGCCCCTTACTGCTGCATTGTCCACAAGTTTTCTGATGTTTTCCTATTTAGATAGGCAGTACCTGAAGCTGCTGGAACCAACTCTGAGTTTGAAGACCATAGCCTCCGTGGGCAGTCTGATCTCTCATCTGATCTACTCTTCCCATGTGTCCTGTACTTGGATCTTATACTCAAGTCTGGTGGCTGACACACTCGCGAGAAGGGTCTGGTGGTCTGCTTCTGAAAGATAATCATGTAGTGAAAACCTCGTGAAGTAGACAAGAAATAATGAAGATGGATGAAGAACTGCCTTTGAGTTATGGTGCTTTTGAAGAATACTGGGCATACCATAGACCGCTGAAAGAACAAACAAGTCTGTCTTAGAAAAAGGACAGCCAGGAGGCTCCACAGAAGCAAAGATGCCATCTTGCCTGATTTGGTTACCCCAAAAAGTCTAAAAGGCTTTGGTGAAGCTTATTATTTATGACATGTGCATAAATAGCAACCACAGGCACAAAAAGACCAACAAAGCAAATAGCTGCCAGGGACAAGACAACCCAGAGGTAAAGCAACATCATACATATCATATAGTTCTGCACAAAGTAAAGCCATGCTGATCTAAGGAAATGGCTATTTCCCTGTGAGAGAGGGACTGCGTTAGGCTCCCCACAGCTCAGTATTTACATGACTTCAATGCTGTTTGGACTTCATCGCGCATACTGTGGACGTGTTATCAGCAGGGACGAGTCTTTGGAGAAGGACACCGTGCTTGGTAGAGCAGAGGATCAGCCAAAAACAAGAAGATCCTCAACAAGATGGATTGACGCAATGGTGGCAACGGTGGGCTCAAGCCTAGCAATGATTGTGAGGACAGCGCGGGATTGAGTAGTGTTTCATTCTGTTGTGCACAGGGTCTGAGTCGGAAGAGACTCAATAGCACTTAAAAACACAGTCAGCCCAGCCTGGGCTTCTGTTCCTGAAACACAAGTGCACAACTCTCTTTAGAATCATGTCTGTTACCATAAGATGAGACTTTACAACAGAGAAACTAGTTACTGCTTAAATTTGATTAGCTCATTATTGTAATTAATTTTGAGAAGCCACAGATAAACATGTTGGCAGCTTCAGATATTAAAAACAAAAAACAACCCACTATTTCTATCCCTTTCAAATTTTTAAGAATAATAGTCAAGTGAGATGTCTATTTTGAAAAAGTATTATCACAAACTAGTAGTATCCGTGACTATCTTGCATTGAGCCTTCAGGTGCTGGGTGCAGGATTTAATTCTTAGGCTCACTTGCTTTTCACTGACAGAAGATGAGCAGGATTCAAGAAGGGAAGTGGCTTGCCTAGAGTTGCGGAGACAGTGCTCACCTCAATTGGAGATCTCAATTTGGCTGCTCCGACTCCAGAATCTGCAAGTACAACCACTGTGCCATCTTGCCTGATTTGGTTACCCAAAAAGTCTAAAAGGCTTTGGTCAAGCTTATTATTTATGACATGTGCACAAATAGCAACCATAGGCACAAAAAGACCAACAAAGCAAATAGCTGCCAGGGACAAGAGAACCCAGAGGTAAAGCAGCATCATACATATCACATAGTTCTGCACAAAGTAAAGCCATGCTAATCTAAGGAAATGGCTATTTCCCTGTGAGAGAGGGACTGTGCTAGGCTCCCCACAGCCCACCATTTACATGGCTTCAATGCTGTTTGGTGCCACTCCACTGGCTCACTGCTCTGTCCCTTTGTTGTCTTCTTCCTGATCCTTCAGTTCATCAGATATTTTGTCTGTGGATCTTTGCACCTACTGACCCTACCTTCTGCGACTCACAGCTCTAGCTCTTCAGAGCTCTTAAAATGTTTGGATTTTTGCCATTGTTTATACCTGGGACACAGCTGCTGTTTGTACTTGCTGCTGATTTGAGTCTGATTTGTGATGACCCCAAGTCTAAGAGAATGAAATGTTGTCCCATCCTGTGCTGGCCTCATGAAAGCTGGCATATCCGAATCCCTTGTTTCAGCTGTTGTATGGGTTCGTCTCACTGAGTATATCCCTTGCCTTCGCTGGCCCTCCACTGTACCACATATGATGCCCCTGATTATATGTCCCAAGTAAAAAAGTCAGAATCTCAATATTCTGTGATCCATAAGCCTTTCACTGGCTAATTTTGGGAAATAGATTGTCCCGTCTTTCTTCATAGTCTGTCTTAGTTTAGAAGCTCTGTTGAAATCTGTCTGTCATGAATGACCGTATTGGTATCTGAAATACCTGTGGCATAGCTTCCAGCATCAAGGCAACATGCGAGCCACCACAGTATGACAAGCTGACAGATGGGTGGCGGTAGGTGTAGTTGACAGCCAGTGTACAGACATCCTTCAGTATCCGCAGGGGTTTTGTTCCAGGACCTGACCTCCCACCCCACTGCTACCCCATAAATACCAAAATCCATGGTTGCTCAAGTTCCTTCTGTAAAATTTGCATATAACCAAAGCACATTTTCCCGTATATCTTTAAATCATCTCTAAATTATATCCGACTCTCGATGGCACTGGGTTTAAATTACTTACAATACCTAATGCAATGTAAATGCCGTGTGACTAGTTGTTATATTGTATTGTTTAGAGAATAATGACAAGATGCCAGGTGAACCATGCACCAACAGCAAGAGCTGGAGAGAGGCCGAGTTTCTGTGAAACCGGGGGAGGGAGCAGCAGGGGCCCCACGCGTTGTTTCCTCCTCGTGGATTCAAAGTCACACTGGCAAGTGGCAAAATCAGTTCTACATTTTTCTCTGAATATTTTCAATCTTCTGTTGATTGAGGATGCAGAATCCACGGATATGACTGTGTACGTTTGGAATCAAGGAAGGACACAAAGGCAAATGAGTTGCTGCCCTATTTAGTACCGTTTTAATACTGCTGTGTTTCTGGCTCTGTCTCCCCATTGAACCCTGAGATATTATTGATGTTAAGCACATAGCTTTGTCTTCACTACATCTCCAAAAGAGTGAGAAGAGAAGTGAACCAGTGTTAATTACGTGAGCATCTTTGATGTCTCAGGTTCTTATGCATAATTGCTCCTTAAATCCTCAAAATATCCCTTTGTAGCAGTTTACAGACATAAAATTGGAGGCTCAGAGAGGTTAATGGAATAGTTACACAACCACTGAAACACAGATCGAGCACTGTAACCCAAGTCTAGCTGATTCTACAAACCATCTTTTTTCCATTATGCCTGAGTGACCTGTAGTGATGAAACATTCGGAAAATAATTATTGAGAAGAGTAAGAGGTGAAGGAAGAGGGACTAACTCTAGCAATTATTAAGAAAGATGCTTGTGTAAGGTAGTACTCATGAGTCTCCTAGATTCAGTACACATCCTTCCTTATCCTGGGTTAGTTGGATTAGCTATCTGGCCATTGTGGACAAAAATCTATATTGGTAGAGGGGTGGGAGAGGAAGAAGCATTTTATTAGTAAGTAAGTTAATGAAAGAAGCTCTAGTAGTGGAGAGGTTAAGTGCTTTGTCTGCTAACCAAAAAGTTAGTTGTTCGAGCCCACCAGCCACCCCTTGAAACCTCTATAGGGCAGTTCTGCTCTGACCTATAGGTCTCCTGTGAGTTGGAATTCGCTCAACTGGCAGTGAGTTTGAATTGTTTGAGTGTAAGCTAATGGAAGGAAAACAAAACTAGTAGTTTCCTCTGATGGAAAATTAGCAACATGGTGATTAGGTTATAAAGTTGGAACACTGGTCAACCAGACCCTTCAAAGCTGGCTTCAGGCACCAAGGATAGATGCATGAAAAGAAAAACAGGAAACTGGGGATAGGGATCATTGAATGCAAAGGTTGCTACCCCAGATGGCACCTCAGCTAGTTTGTGCAGACAAACACCATTGCCATCTTACTGACCACCGAACCTTATTACATCAAATGTGTTGTATTTGAACTTGAAAGTGAGTAGAGGTATGGACAAGGCAAGGAAGATTATTTTGGCATCAGGAAGGCATGTGTTGGATTCCCAATTTACTAGGAGGTTGACATTTAGGTCATTAAGCTAAGCTCTTTTGGACTCAGTTTCTTCAACAAGAAATGAAGAGTATCCAGCTCTAGAGTTGTTGTGTAGACTAATTGCGGTAATAACACAAAACACACAGCACTGAATGAGGACTTAAAACAATGAACTGTTGTTATAGTCAATAATAGTATTATTAATACTGATATTAGCCAGCCAAGTGCCATCGAGTTGGATCTGACTCATGGTGACCCTAGGGGACGGGGTAGAACTGACCCTCAGAGTATTCAAGGAATTAATCCAGTGTAATAATAAAGATATTAGAAAAAATAATGTGTGTTATTTTGTACACAACACCTAATCATTAAAGACATTGAAATCTATTTTATTTTTCATAAATTGGTAAAGTGCATAAAGGAAAATATTTAAATTTTGTGCCATTACTTTTTGTTAAAATGAGACACCATTCCTTTAATAGATATTTAGTACAGTTATGTGTTATGCTGTCTTCATTTGTTTCAATAATTACTTTATAACTGAGACTTATAGAAACCTGATTAAAAATCACCAATAGTCCTGTTTCTTTCCTGTTCTTCATGTGATTTAATAAGGTGTGAAAAACAATTATATTTGTTAACAAAAAACTGACTTTCTTTAAGCAGCTGAGCAGTCACTATTGCTGACTTTTATATTTTTTTTCAAGATAATCGATGACCATTTTTGTAACAGTAAATAATTGAATTTTCCTTAGGGAACCTAAAAATGGAGGGATAAAAAAACAAACAGGAAAAGTGACTTTAAAAATTCAAAGAGTCACTAATAAAGGTCCTGCATACTAATCTCAGTATCTGTCTAAAGGCTGCACCACCTCCTTATATGGATTATGATTCCCACTTGACAGTTTTCAGGAGAGCAGCATTTCAGAATCAAACAAGTATCCCTGCTAGTAATACTTTCAAGGCATTTAGGGAAATCGTTTATCAGAATCAGGATGTTTCTAAAGTGGTGTTTGTCAGCAGAGACATTTAGATTTGTTCTAATGACAAAGAAGAATGAGGTTAAGTTAATCAAGCAGTGGTCAAACTTTTGCCTTGCTAAGGAAATTAAACACCCAGTCTGGAAAGCAGATGAAGCAGATGTAGAGCTGGATCTACGTGGCCACTGAAAAAGGGTTTCAGCAACAAATAATAACATGTGGCCCCATAGAATGGCCAGTCCCAGGTTTCCTTCTGTAAAAGTAAGAACAAGATAGTGAGTCTTTCTCACAATGGATTTTGCACAATATAAAAGTGTTCTTGAGATTATGTCTTTCTTTCTCTCTCTCTCTTGCACACACATATATATGTAAAATCTTCCTGCAATTGTAGAGGTAAACTGAGATCTTTCTCATTTAATGTTACAATTTAACTGCTTCATAAAATTCCAATATGAGGCAAAATTTCAAGGAATATATTACAACTATAGGGCTATATTGTTAATTGGCTAGACAACTTTCTTAGTCACCTGCCCTAACTAAAACTTAGTTATCTTCAAACACCAAAGTAAACACATTGCAGTTGAGTGGATTCTGACTTATAGCAACCCTATAGGACAGAGTGGAACTTCTTCATAGAGTTTCCAAGGACTGCTGACCTCTCCTGCATTGTGTGTTCTTCCCTTCACCTAAAATAATTCTTGTCTACTCTCTAGTTAGTGAATACCCCTCTCTCTCCTTCCCACCCTCATAACTATCTGTCATAGATTGAATTGTGTTCCTCCAAAAATATGTGTAGCCGTGTGGCTGGGCCATGGTTCCCAGTATCTTATGATTGTCCTCCATTTTGTGGTTTTCCTATGCATTATGTTAAAGGATTAGGATGGGACTGTAAATCCCTGTATAAGATCACCTCCCTGCTCCACTGTAAAGGGAGTTTCCCTGGAGGATGGCTTGCCAACCCTTAATCCTTTCATCCTGCAAGAGATAAAAGGAAAAGGAAGCAGGCTGACAACTGGGAACCTCACACCATCAAGAAAGCAGCATCGGGAGAAGAGCATGTCGTTCAGACCAGAGGTTCCTGCGCCACGATGCTCCCTGGACAAAGACTGATGCAATACCGGACTTTCCTCCACAGCCAACAAGGGGGAAGCCTTCCCCTGGAGCAGACACCCTGAATATGGACTTGCAGCCTACCGGACTATGTAAGAATAAACCTTCTTTTGTTAAAGCAATCCACTGTGTGGTATTTCTGTTGGAGCAGCACTAGCTGACTAAAACACCGTCGAAGACTCTTTGTTTTTATGTTTAAACCTTTTCTTGAGTTCTTCTAAGAGTGGTCTTATACAGTGTTTTCCCATTTGTGACTGGTTAATTTCACTCAGCACAGTGCCTTTCAGATTTCTCCATGTTGTAAGATACTTCACAAATTCATCATTTTTCTTTATCATTGCATGGTATCCTTTGTGTGTGAGTGTACCATGCTTTTTTTTTTTTTAAAATCCATTCATCCACTAATGGGCACCTAGTTTGACTCCAGCTTTTTGCTATGGTGGACAGTGCTGCAGCGGACCTTGATGTGTATGTATCTATGTGTGTGACAGCTTGGTAACATCTTTTGATGAACAAAAGTTTCTGTTTTTTTTAATAAGGTCTCATTTATTTATTTTGTCTTTTGTTTTCATGCTTTTGTTATTATTTTAGATAATCCATTGTTAAAAGCTAGACCTAACAGTGTTGAGCCTGCCTTTTCTTCTAAGCATTTTGTCATTTTAGTTTGCATGGTCTTTAATTTTGAATGTGCTTTTGTATATGGTATGTGGCACGGATCCTGTTTTACTTCTGTGTATGTGGAAATCCAATTTTGCCAGCCATTTGTTGAAGAGACTCTTCTTTCTCCATCAAGCAGACTTGGCAGTCTTGTCAAAGATTGGTTGACCATAGATGTAAGGGTTTGTTGCTGGATTCTCAGTTCTATTCTGTTTGGTCTGTGTATCTATTGTTATAGCAGTATCAGGCTGTTTTGGTTACTGAAGCTTGTATAGTAGGCACAAAAATCAGGAAGTGAGAGTCCTCCTACTTTCTTCTTTTTCAACATTGTTTTAGCTATTGGGACCCCTTGGAGAGGGCAACTGTCTCCATCAAGGTCTCTGTTGTATTCCTGGGCCCAAATTTCTAGAATCTATTGAAAAGCTTTTCATGGGATCACACTGGTTAATAGTTCTTGCCTTTACAGAATTTATAATCTGTTTGAAGCATATCAGCGTGCACAAGCCAGAGATTAATTAGAATATAAACAAGGAGACAGGATAACAGGGAAAAGAAATTTAGTGTTTGAGCATTTGTTGTGTCCTAGGTAATTTTGTTTTAATTCTCTCAATCATCCTGTAAGATAGGTGTTGTTATTAATCTCTGTGTAGTTGGTGCTGACACTCAGTGACCTGGTGTCCAAGAGAACAAAATGTGGCCCAGTCATGTGCCATCGTCATGGTCATTGGTATGTTTGAGTGCATTGTTGTAGCTGTTGTGTCAGTGTGTGTTATTGAGGGCTTCCTCTGTTTTTATTGGATCTCCACTTTACCACTCATGATGTCCTTCTCTAGTGATTGATCTTTCCTGAAGATGTGCCCACAAGCCCACATCCTTGCTTTTAAGGAACATTCTAGTTGAATGTCTTCTTAGACTGATTTTTTTTTGTTGTTGTTCTTTTGGCAGTTCATGGTGTATCCAAAACATGGGTGTTATTCTCACATTATAGTTGACAAATATGAGACCCAGAGTGTATTCATGACTTATCTAAGGTCATAGTGATGGAAAATGGCAGAACCCAGGGAGGGATGCTAGGCTCAAAGCCAGTGGTCTTTGTATGACGCAAGATTGGGGTAGTATAAGGCAATCGTTTAAATTGGTGATTTCAGCAAGAAAACAACAAGCCAAACTGATCAGTTACCTTCAGTCTTGGTCATGTAGTGCTGCTATCACAGAAATACTCCAAGTAGAAGGCTTTAAAAAGAGAAACATTCTGTCACAGACTAGTGAAAGCTAAAAGTCCAAATTCAGGGTGTCAGGTCCAGGGGAAGGCTTTCTCTGCTGGCTCTGGAGGAAGGGCCTTATGGTCAGTCTTGCCCTTGGCTGAGAGCTTCTGAGGTGCAGATAGCTGGGCTCCTTTCCAAAGGGCGTGCTGTGCTCCGGCACTGCTTCTTAGTGGTGTGAGGTCCCCAACTCGCTGCTTCCTTTTCCTTTAAATCCCAAGAGATTGCTAAAGGCACAATATAACCTTTTACGCTGAGTCTTGCCCCAACAACACATCTGCTGGCCATTCTCCCTCCTTAACAACATAGAGGCAGGGTTTATGGTGTATAGGAGTGTTGCACAATCCCAGGTATCACGGCATAGCCAAATAGCTACACATATTGTTTTGGAGGACACAACTCAATCCATGACACCCTCCTTATTTTTGGTAAGGAAAACAGGATTTCCAGGCTACTTTGTGGCGTCCAATGCAGAGCGTGAATTTGATGTTCCAGAAGGACAGAGCAGAGAAAGGCAGACTGGGAAGATGGGACATGAGACAGAACATTCATCTGGCTTTTTTTGCATTCACTGTTTTTGACACAGAACTTCTAATCAAGCATTTAATACTTTTTGCGGCTCAGTAAAAGGCTTTTCATTTCAATTCACCTCCTAGGTGTTCTATGCCAGGCAATTATTTTACCAGAGGTTTTTAAAGTCTAAGAAATTAAATGGGCGGTTCGTAAAGAACAGTCTTTCCTGAAAGCATAATTGCAGTTAAGTAAGAAACAACCCTGAGTGCACAAATTGGGTTTTCTTTTTCCCTCAGGCCCCCGTTCTGTTGCCCTGAGCTCCAGGTGTCTCAGAAAGGAAATCGGCATCCCATGCTCGGAGCGATCATGTGGTCCAGAAACAAGAGCATGCTGTCTAACTACCTCACATTAGGTTGGCGGAAAGTTAACCTGCCTCCTCCTCCCCACCCTACCTTCTTTCTTTTGCTTGGCTATTTGCTTGCCAAGCCAAATGCCATACAGTCGGATCCAACTCATGGCTATTTGCTTAGTTTACTGTATTTCTGCGGCTGGTAGTGTGATAACCTGGAGCTCCAGATGGAAAAATGGGTGGAGATAGAGCCCTGGATCCTTTCTTCTAATGAAGAGTCTTTTCTGGGAGTCACACTGGTTAATAGTGCTTGCCTTTGTAGAATTTATAATCTGTTTGAGGCATACCAGCATGCACCAGCCAGAGATTAATTAGAACATAAACAAAGAGACAGGATAGCAGGGAAAAGTGATTTAATGTTGACCTTCAAGGGTACTCAGACGCACCAACCTTACCAACCAAAGGATGGACAGCACAGCCTCTTGCCATCAGGGAATCTGCTCATGGTGCTGTTCATGAGGCCTGGCTGGATGAGTGACATTTTATAAGATCATGGTGGGCAGATGTCTAAAACTGTGCCCCTCACCCTCAAGATACCTACTGCCTTGTTGTTCAGTCAAGTACTAATCTAGGTAATTGTGTCAAGGACTTTTCCTATAGAATCAGATTAATAGCTGACCTTGAAACAGGAAGATTATCCAGGAGTATCAGAGTGGGCCCAATGTGATCTCATGAGCCTTAATAGTGTGACTAAATGCCACTCGCGTTCTTGTCCTATCTTATTAGCCAATTGAAATAAGATGGACACCAATGTAAGGGAAACAGAAAGCGGCAAGTTTATTGTCTGCCCAGAGCAACATGGGGGCCTGGTGACCACGTGCTCGTGGTCTTAAGGGCTGTAAGAGCTTTTTGTTTCCAGTGGCACCTAGGGGTTGGGTTTAGTACCAGGTCTGTCAGCGTGTAGCCCTTGCATGTCTGTATTTGGAGGTCCAGATGTTGTTTCTCTTCATGACTTCTTAGATGGTCTCTGGTGGGAAGGTTGGCTGGGACGCATTTTCCTTTCTGGTGATAACTGGGTCCGAGCTGGGTGAAGCTCATAATCTCTTCCATCTGCGAACGTTCTAAGGTCTAGGTTGGGTGGGTGAGGGAGCCCTCCCCCCCGCACCCTCTGTGATTGCCTAGAAGAGCTTGCTCCAGAGAAGCATGTGGTTAGGAAGAAAAATAAAGGAGGGGAAGGAGTGTTGGTTGGGAGTTTCAGTAGTGGAAGTCGTTCAGACAGATGATGAAGAAGAAAAGGAGGCAGAAGAGACAGGCACTGTAAGACAAGTTTGCCCATCATTGTTGGTCCTGAGACGTAGGGGACAACGTGCAAAACCCAGAGAGAGAGACCTCTGGGAGCTAACAGTGGCCTCAGCTGACAACTGACAAGAACTTCATTCTGCCCAAACCCTGAATAAACCCAGAAACAGATTGTTCCTGTGGGCCTACAGGAGGGCATGTGGCCCTGCTGTCATGTTTTTTCCCTTAGGAAACTCAAGCAGAGAAATCAGCTGAGGCCAGCAGACTTCTGGCCCACAGAATGTGAGATAGTAAGTGCGTGTTGGTTTTAAGCCACTACGT
The DNA here is from genome assembly GCA_028571685.1 of Heterohyrax brucei. NCBI lineage: Eukaryota > Metazoa > Chordata > Mammalia > Hyracoidea > Procaviidae > Heterohyrax > Heterohyrax brucei. Next base: position 64,090,866 of record CM053161.1, on the reverse strand, counting down.
CTATGATGACAGTAACAGAGTACTAGCACAGGCCTCTTGATGGGGGGATGGAGGGCTCTTCCTGCGGGTATTTTTAGTCACACTTCTTCAGGTCTTAGGATGAGGTGGTCTTTGTGGACAACTGACTACTTTTCAAAGACTCCAGTTTAGAATACCCATTTTCTGTTTGATAGGCCCTTGGTTGACACAGAAGGTTTGCAGTCAACTATTAACCTAAATAAAGGTTGGTAGTTGGAACCCAGCTAGTGGTGCTGTGGAAGAAAGACCTGGGGGTCCTCTTCCACAAAGATTACAGACAAGGGTACCCTGTGGAGCACAGTAGCACTCTGCACCTGGGGGCAGAATCAGCTTGATGGCAAAGGAGTGTCGTTGTCATTTTTTTGAGGGTAGAGGGAATACTGCATACTGAACCAAAATTTCGCTTGGATGGACTTACTGTATATAGGGTTCTTATCCCACCATTTTCTTCTGCTCAACAGACTCTGAATTGTTAGTTCTCAAAGTAAGGACACTGAGGACTCCAGAAAGTCTCTAAGCAAATAAGCAAAGAAGCCAAACCCAATGCTGCTGAGTTGATGCTGACTCATAGTCACCCTATAGGACAGAGTAGGGTTAGGCTTAGGGTTAGGTTTCTGCTCTACATTTTCCAAGGAGCACCTGGTAGATTCCAGCTGCTGACTTTTTGGTTAGCAGATGTAGCACTTAGCTACTATGCCACCAGGGCTTCAGGAACTCTTTAGAGGAGTGTTATTTAGCTGATCCAATACCCTAGATAAAAAGTGGTGATGTTTGCTTTGTACTTTAGCCTTGGAAACAAAAGTAATTAAAAAAAAATTATCCAATTCACAGTGGTTTCCTCTGTTAAACATCTCAAAGGACTATTTTATTGTTGTTTCTGTGTGATGCCAGGTCAAAGTGAATGAAACACTTCAAATTATACTTTGGTAATGATGAGCCCTCCCTCCGCAAACCCCTCACCCCCCAAAATCCTGAAACCCGTTGCCGTGAGTCAGTTCCGACTAATAGTGACCCTGCGGGACAGGGTGGAACTGTCCCATACAGTCTCCAAGGAGCTTCTGGTAGATTGGAACTGCTGACCTTTTGGCTGGCAGCTGTGGCAATTAATCACTATATCACCAGGGTTTCCAGTGATGACAGGTTTTACTAAAAAAGTTAAATGGGCGTCCTCTGCATCCCAGTCTGTCTTCCTTAAAGGTCTGCTGAAGCCCAGAGAAATACAAAGTACCCAGAGTAACAGGAACAGTTAGTGCCTGTTGACTGTTCATCATCTTGGCTCCTGAATTGCCTTGTTTCACCCACTACCCTGTTTTTCTTTGCTAAGCTTGTTGTAGATCTTGTCCCCTTTCCATTCTGACTTTGCCTAATTCCTTCAGGGGGTGCACTGATCAGATCCTTCTGGGCTTTAGACTCTCTGCTTCATTTCTTCATTTCGTCTCTAAAGGCTTTGTAGTAACTCTGCAGACAGATGCCAGGGTGCCCTGCCCTACCTCTGAGCATGTTCCGTTGCTGGCTGTGGTCTGCAGTTGACCTTCTCCGAACCAGTTAGCCAGTTGCCATCTATTCAATTCAGCCCTGATTGACGGCGACCCCATATGTGTCGGAGGAGAACTGGGCTCCACAGGGCTTTCAACAGCTACTGTTTGGAAGCAGATCACAAGGCACCTCTGGGTGGACATGAAGGTCAACATACAGAAAATGCAGAATATTAAAGAAAACTCTTAAATACACGTTTTATTTTCTCTTTTACTTGAAAACCAACCAAACCAGGTGCTGTCGAGTTGCTTCTACCTCATGGTGACCTCACGTGTTTCAGAGTACAACTGCATTCCCTAGGGTTTTCCATGGCTGCAACATTTTAAAAGTATGTGGTCAGGTTGTTCTTTTCCAAGTACTTCCAGGTGGACTTGAACTGCCAGCCTTTCAGTTTCTAGCTCAGCGCTTAACCTGCTGCACCACCCAGGCAGCCTCTCTCTTACCCACCACCTCAAAATAAAAAAAAGGGAAAATTCCGTGTGTATTGAAAGTAATTTCCCTAAACTCCTCCCCATGATGCAGACATATGAAGCTTTAGCCTTGCCTGTGGTGGTGCTATGGCCGGGATCTGGAGAACACAATGTAGCTCCTTCAGGACCAAACTCCCAATGAAAAAGGAAAGGAGAATACAAAAACGAAAGCACTTTGCCTGCATTTGCTTTCACTCTTCCAAGTTGGTACTGCAAAAAGAATTTCCACAGCAACAGCACCACTGAACTCCCCTACCCCCACAAAATCGGTACTTCCTTGGCATGCACTTGATCTTGCTTTAGGATCTAGACCGGCTATCCAGATAGCTACTGTTTATCTTATGTGGGTCTATCAATTCTAACAGCCTGATTCAGGAGATATATTCAAAACTGTGACCTTCCTAAGAAGACTTGCTGTTTACAAAGTAACTTCCATGTGCTCGTGACTGTGCTAACTTACTTTACATCTGTTATATAATTTAATAGCTACAATACCAATAATAACTGGATGAAATGGATGTATTTATTTTCACTACTCTACAACCAACCCATACATAAACCTTTTGGAAATAAGATGAAAACAGAAATAAAACAACATTCAGAAAACCTAAGGCCACACAGTTAGAAATGGTTAATAGGAAAAAAAAAAAAGAATTCCAATCTAGTGTTGTTTGCTGCTGGTGTTAATACTTTAACTGGTAGTTTCTATTTCCCTGCCTTTGTGTCTATGCTATATTTTTTTCTGGAAGGGTGTTTCTGGAATGTAATATCACTCTAAGAGTGTGACATGGAAGTGGCTTATGGAACTGTGACACAACCGTAGTTATATCTCTGCTTTTGTTGGAAAACTGATAAACTCGTTGGAAAACTGATGAACTCTTTGGAAAATGTTAAGTCCTTTTACTTCCTGGGACTTCATTTTTTTCTCTGTCATATGGAAATCAAAGTGGGGATTTTATAATTTACTTACATCTCAGTCATCTCGAACCTGATAGATTACATGGTAATAAGGAGCTGGGGTTTCGACCTCATACTTCTTCATTTGCTAATTGTCTGTTTTGTTGGCCCTAGTCTTCCTGAAAGGTCAAGAATTTTCTCTCTGATATGTTTCTACCTTCTATATCCTGCTCTGCTTCCAAATTTCTTGTTGATGAGTCCATTCCAATCATTCATATACCAGAAGGCACACCATGGGCTCATTGTAATTTGAAAACATTTTTTGAAAAATTGACCCAACACGTGAAACCACTTCCCTGGTCAGTTGCCAAGTCCTGCTGTATCCTTGGTTTTCTATCAAGCTAACAGAGCTGTAAATTAAGTAAGTGACTGCTTCAACCCTGGGAAGCTGAACTTAGAAGACGTTTTATCAAAATAAATGATCTAAATTCAAGAAATTTGGCTGCTACTTGACTTAATTGTAGTTAACAGGTTTAGAGGAGACCCAGCTGGTCCTGGGAAGCCTAACCGTAGCTCCTGGGCTCTTGGTTGATACTGATGAATCCTTGGACAACACCATCATTCATTTCATGCTGTGACATTGCAACATATAGAGATCTGTTTACATCTGAGGCCGTTGTCATTACTCAGAAAGCAGAAGGGAAAGTTCATCACAGCTCCACATTCTAACTGGGGATGGTCTTCTTATTTGGAAGTCAAGCTTGATTTCACTTTTTGCTTGGCTTTTTTGAAAATCTTTAGCCTCCCTAATGGTGAAGGATGGTAGATCAAGCCAAGCTGTGTTCGCTTAATTAATGAACAGATGAATACACCAGACCTCTAACGAACTCATAACCATAGCTACTGTTTAGTGCATATTACAGCATTCTAAGAAATGTGCCAAAGGCATCAAATGTATTTTTCGTTTAACTCTTAGTTTACTAATGAAAAAGTTGAAGCACAGTGAGGACATGTCATTTCTAAAATGTAATATGACAAAACAGCAAAGCTGGAATTTGACTTTATACACGTGTAATTGCCAAGCTCATACTCTTTGCCCCTGTACTTGACAATTCTATGTGTTCAAGTTGACTGAGAGAAACATAGCATTTCCTAGCCATAGGCTCTTTTATTAGGCTCTAAACTGTTAAATATTACAAGAGTTAAATACAACAAAATTCTGCCGTATGGTTGTCCTTTCTCACCTAGATTTTTACTTCTATAAGTGATTTTCAATTTATATTAAAATTTTAAGAGAACGGACTGTTTTGTTTTCCACAAGCATTTTGAGTTTCTCTCTCTCTCTGTATTCATACACATGTATATACATATATACCTACATGTCTGTGTATACATGGAAACCCTCGTGGTGTAGTGACTAAGCGCTGTGTCTGCTGACCAAAAGGTTGGCAGTTCCAATCTGCCAGTAACTCACTGAAAGCTCTGTGGAACAGTTCTACTCTGACGTGTAGGGTCGCTCTGAGTCAGAATTGACTGGACAGCATTGAGTTTGGTTTGTTTTTTGTATGTAGACACAAACACACATGTGCATTTACATGTATGTCTACATGTTCATGCATGTATGCATACTCATATGTGTATATATATACAAATGTATACATGTATAATATGTTTTGGATGTATTCTCCAGAGAAGCAAAACCAGTGAAGTATATGTTTATATAGAGAGGTTTATATCAAGGAAATGGTGCATGTGATTGTACAGACTGTAACATCTCAAGTTCGTAGGTTAGGACAGAGGCCTCTCCTGATTCACATAGCTATGAATTTATCAAACAAATAAAATTTTATTTAATGTATCAGTTATTAAAAGTTTATCTTGCAATTTTATGTGAACTCGAGATGGAAAATGCTGTCATACCGGGGTCTTCATAAACATGTTTCCTCTCGTATTCCAGTTCTCCGCCGTTCAAGGCCTATGTCTGGCATGGAGCACCGTGGAAGGGGCACTGCTAACTGTCTTATTTTCGACTCACTTTGTCCCATTCCATTCTGTCCTTTGTGATTTTCTCCTTAAAGTTTCCTAATCTTATCATCACTTCTTAGATTTCTGACCTCTTCTTACCCTTGGGCTTCACACTGTTCCCTTGGATAATTGACTTCCTCTAGACCTTAACTTGTGTTTATGCTCAATATTTCCTAGGCCACCTTGGAAAAATAACCTTGCTGGCACAGCGGTGGGTAACAGTCCCACCAAGCTTTTGTTTTGGCCTCTGAAAGAAAAGCCAGATAACATTCACCCTGAAATAATGGCTTTCAAGCTTTAAGGAGATATTAGCTTGTTATAATAGCTTGTGATATGTCAGAAAAATAATAAAACATGAAGTTTGGAAGTCAATTAAAATGTCACATATGGAACCTTTTACCAGCATCTTGACTTCTTAACCTATCTGTTAAGTGGTCTTTAAGTATATATATCTGAGCATTCCAGTGACAGAGAACTTACTACTTCTTAAGACAGCCTAATCTATGTTTGTTTGTTTGTTTTTAATTTCACTCTCTTAGGAGTATCTTCCTCATATTAAACAAAATTATATTTCATTGATCTAAAAGTGAGGTCATGCTTCCACATAGAATAAATCTGTTTCCCCTTACACAAGACAGTATTTCAAATATTTGTGCATAACTCTCACTATTCTAAGCTAAATAGCTGTATTTATTTTTATCATTCCTCATAGGACTTAGATTGCAATCTTCTATGTCCTTGTGTCTTATCTTGTGTAGGTAGAGGAACTCTGTTTTTTAAATATCTATGTTAAATTTTGATACTTAAAACCAATTACCTTTAATCCCAGTATGTTCTGTTTAGAATAAAATGAGCCTGTTGCTGTCTCTGTTACAGATACTCAATGTGTTTTGTTCATTTGTTTGTGTGAATCAGGTTGCTTAGGGATGCACAAATTTAGCTAGTCTCAGGAAGAAATAGAGGCCAGGTCACACAAGTTGTAATGTTTAAACTTAATTCTTTTAAAGTTTGCTGAAATGATTTAGCAAATAATAGTGTAGAATATTTTATATTCTGTTGACTCTTACTTTTAAATATCTCTCCAAGCTATTCCCACCCCTTCTTCTTTTGTCGATGTGTTTTTGGTGCTGACTTTTATATTTCAAATGGGTTATGGCAATAACCTGGAAAGGGAAAGTAGCTCCCAATATTACTGTTGAAGGTGCATTCTGATTTCATAGAAAGTAAGATTTTAAGCAAATTAAATGCCCCCCAAAATATTAGAGGTTAGCTAATTATGGTGCATGGATGATGATGAAACATAATGGAGCCTTTCAAAATCAAGGTTGGAGAATTTATAATGACATAGAAAAATGTTGATGATATAATTTCTGTGAAAATTGAAGGCCAAGAAACTGCATAACCTATGCGATTCCAATTACATTAAAAACTAAGACATCTACATAGAAGATGATCAGAAGCTTAATGATGATTAGATATATACTATAGATTACAGTTAATTTGTGTTTTCCTTGACTACCTTCCCAAGATTTTGGAGGAACACCTATTAATTTTATATAAAAAATATTTTATGAAAATAAAATATGTTAAAAAATAAATTTTAATAAAAATTATGAGTATTATATATAAAAAACTTGAAAGACTAACCAACCTATAGTAGGTGCTAGGTGATTGACAATGAATAAAATTTAATCAGCAGAGTCAAAATAAAGCATATAAGAAAGAGAGAAAAAAAGCTATGTGGGTTGAAGCAGGCTCTTAGGTGATGTTTAAACTCCAAGTTTCTCTGATTACACAACCTTCTGCAGCGTGGTCCAATTAAATGTAGCATAATTAAGGGGTAAAATTCGTATCTGAAATTACAATGGTGTGTATGTTTGCACATTGTCTAGCTAGTTGCCTTTTCTAAGCATCATTTTTTTCATTTTCATGTATTCTTTTTAAAATTAATTTTATTATTGCTGAGAATGCACACAGCAAAACATACTCTAATTTGACAGTTTGTATGTACATGTCATGGGTTGAATTGTGTCCCCCCAAAATGTGTATAACAGTTTGGCTGGGCCATGATTCCCAGCATCAGGTGACTCCCCTCCACTTTGTGATTTTCCTATGCTGTAAATCCTAATCTCATTAATAGACTGTATTATGTTAAAGATGATTAGGGGTTACTGTAACACCCTCCCTAAGGTCACCTCTCTACTCCAGTATAAAGGGAGTTTCTCTGGAGTGGGGCTAGCACCACATTTTATCCTTTTACATGTCATTTTATCCAACAAAAGATCAAAAGAAGGAGAAACAAACAGAGAGTGGGGAACCTCACACCATCCAGAAAGCAGTGCTAGGAATGGACCGAGTCCTTCAGGCCTCAGATTCCTGCATCAAAGATGCTCCCTGACCAAAGAAAGATTGATGCAACACAAGGACCTTCCTCCACAGCTGATAAAGAGGCAAAGCCTTTCCCTGGAGTGGACACCCTGAATTTGGTCTTACAGCCTACTGGACTGTGGAAGAATAAACTTTTGTTTGTTAAAGCCATACACCTGTGGTCTTTCTTTTAAAGTAGCGCCAGATGATTATGTGTACAGTTCAGTGGCGTTGTTTGCATTCTTTGAGTCGTGCAATGTTTTCCATCCTCCTTTTCTGAGTTAGTCCTCCTTCATTAACAGTCTTGATGTTCCCTAAGGTTCCTGGCTAATTTTCTAGTTGCTGTTGTCAGTTTGATCCCACATAGATAGATCTTAAAAAAGCATAATATTCAAGGTAGACATGCCTTATCTGAACATCATTTACAGTGCCAACTCTGTTTACGGAGGACTTAAAACTTCACGTGTGAACTTTTTCCACCAGGATGGGGCAAAATTATTAGTGATTCTTCTTGACCTACAGTATAGACATAGACTTAAAAATAAGGACAAATTATTTAATATAAAGAAGAATTGAAACCAAGTTATATTGGAAATGTTTTCAGTTTTTGTTGTGTTTTCTTCTTTTTCTTAGGTTGGAAACTTCACTAGTTCATTGTTATGTCAGAGTATTCTACTGTACTTTTTTGTCCTTGGCTTTTGTTTGACAAGCCTTAAGTTTGTGTGGAATCTGCCCCCACCTCTCCTATGCACACTCTTTTTGCTTTCTTCACTGTGAGTTTGATGCCGTTGAAGCCTACTGTCATGGTTTGAATTGTGTCCCCCCAAAAATGTGTGCAGCCATGTGGCTGGGATATGGTTCCCAGTATCTTGGAAATGTCCTCCATTGTGTGGTTTTGCTAACCTGTATGTTAAAGGATTAGGGTGGGGCTGTGAATTCCTGCTATGGGGGAAGTTTCCCTGGAGTATGGCTTGCCCCACCCTTAATGCTTTTAGCTTGCAAGGAATAAAAGGAAAAAGAACCAAGGACAATTTGAGAACCTCGCTACCATCAAGCAAGCAGCACCGGGAGCAGAGCACGTCCTTCAGACCAGAGGTTCTTGTGTGAGGATGCTCCCTGGACAATGACTGATGCAATACTGGACTTTCCTCCAGAGCCGTCAAGGGGAAAGTCTTTCCCTGGAGCGGACACCCTGAATATGGACTCGCAACCTACCGGACTGTAAGAATAAATCTTTCTTTGTTAAAGCCATCCACTCTGTGGTATTTCTGTTAGAGCAGCCCTAGCTGACTAAAACAGAATTGGTACCAGGAGTGGGGTGCTGCTCTAGCAAATACCTAAAATGTGGAAGCCACTTTGAAACTGCGAATGGATAGAAGATTCAGAAGGAACGAAGAAGGCGCAGATGGTGAGAAACAACAGAGGACCGGCAGCAGCGGCAGCGGCAGCAGCAGAACCAGAGGCAGCGCTGGAGCCGACCCGTGGAGTGAGAGAGGTCAGTGCCTGCGCAGAGTTTTCCTTGCGGAACGGGGTGCCTCTGGGCACTTGAATCGGTGAGCTGGCCTTGCTGACCCACAGAGTGAGAGAGTTGAGTCCCTTTGGGCAGGATGCTTTCCAGCAAGAGTGGGGTGCCTCCGGGCACTTAAACCAGTGGAGCTACAGAGCTTTGGAACACCTGCCTGGCAGGGCAGATGTGGGCCTGAGGCCCAGGCCATGCGGCCATAGGAAGCTGAAGCTGAAGAGGCAGATAGCGTGAGAAGCTGAGCTGCCTCAGTCTCAAGAGGTATGGCCATGACCTCAGGGGTTTGAAAGGGTGGAACCATGGCGTGCTGTGTTCGTAAGGGTGGAATTGCCACTCAGTTGGGCTTAGGGTGCTCCTAAAGCCGATGGGACAGAGTTTCTGTCCAAGTGGGCCTTGAAGGCAGAGTTGTAGCACGGGGCTGGAGGTCTCCACTCAGAAACCTGAGAGTGTGGCTGATACCTAGAGTCTGGAGAGCATTGCTGTTGTGTAGAATGTCTCAGAAAATGTAAGAGTATTTCCGAAGCTTTGAGGGCTAATGTAATGTGTTCTGTTGACTTGCCTGTTGCCTGTTAATGCCTTCTAAGTTTCACAGATGTAGAAGAGTTTTTGTATTTTGGACTTGGAGCTGATTTAAGACTTCTGTTATATGGATGGACATAATTTTGCTATGGTGAGATGAATGTGTTAAATGTTTTTGTGATGTGATTTTTGGGTTGTCAAAGGGTGGGATGTCATGGTTTGAATTGTGTCCCCCCAAAAATGTGTGCAGCCATGTGGCTGGGATATGGTTCCCAGTATCTTGGAAATGTCCTCCATTGTGTGGTTTTGCTAACCTGTATGTTAAAGGATTAGGGTGGGGCTGTGAATTCCTGCTATGGGGGAAGTTTCCCTGGAGTATGGCTTGCCCCACCCTTAATGCTTTTAGCTTGCAAGGAATAAAAGGAAAAAGAACCAAGGACAATTTGAGAACCTCGCTACCATCAAGCAAGCAGCACCGGGAGCAGAGCACGTCCTTCAGACCAGAGGTTCTTGTGTGAGGATGCTCCCTGGACAATGACTGATGCAATACTGGACTTTCCTCCAGAGCCGTCAAGGGGAAAGTCTTTCCCTGGAGCGGACACCCTGAATATGGACTCGCAACCTACCGGACTGTAAGAATAAATCTTTCTTTGTTAAAGCCATCCACTCTGTGGTATTTCTGTTAGAGCAGCCCTAGCTGACTAAAACACCTACCTCAATGTACCAATTACCAGTATTTAAGAGGAAACTAAGCCAAAGATTATACAAATAAAAGGAGCAAAAATAACAGCATTTTGTATAAACAAGGGCAGGGAAGAAATTTGTTCTTGTCAAAGATAGATAAAGTTAAACTTGTATTACCATGTGTCAAGCTAATCAGAGGAAATGTTTCTCCAGTGCTATTGTGCAAAAATTGTTGAAGTGACATTTTACAAAATGTGGCAGAGGAAAAATTTTTTTTAAAGCAGAGCTGTGAAGTCCCAGATATTTTAGCTCATCCTAAGAGTTGTTTGTATTGTGTGCTCGGCTGAAATAATTGGACAGCATAGCTTCAAAATGTGTTCTTTTTGCTTGAAAGAATCAAGATTGCCTCTTGGGGTTCAAAGTCAACCCATGTGTGTTAAAGGCGGCCTTCAAATCCCTTAGGCTGTTCTCCTGAGAATGACACTTACATTTTTGTTTATTTCTATAACTTCATAGTATCCATCAATATGTTCATTGCAGTCTATTTACCTTTCAATTTTTGTTCCATGCTAGATATGTGAAATATCTTGGCAATGAATCAGCTTTCTCAAATGAAAATTGGTGTGAGTCTTATTCAGAACTTAATTTAGACTTTTATTGGATGGTTATCAAGTGGGAAGTCTAGAACAAAGATGAATGACACGTTCATTCCCTTTGTTTCTCATTCTGTTCTTCTCTGAGGTCAGTATTGCTTAAGGTTATAAAATGAAAGCTCTACAAATCACAATCACATAACCTGTCAGGCGCCTTATTAAATTTCATTCAATTCCATACCAATTCTTAAGGGACCATCGCTATCTTCCAATTTACGCAAAGATTGAATAAAAACTGATCAAAAATTTATGGAATTGAAAAGTCATCCTAAATTTGATCTGCTATTACTAGAGAGAAAACTAGGCCAAGAAGTTTAGCCTACTAGGCAGTGGGGAGCCATTGAAGGCTTATGCACAGAGGAGTGACATGATTAAATCTGGCAATGACATAAAAAATTGGCTCCTTGATCATTGCTTGCATTTTTTTTCTTTATTATGCAGTTACAAAAAGTATTGTAGCCAGTCAGATCATACCAATTGTTGGAAAGTAAAATGATGTAGTAGACACAGTGCTCATAAAAGAGGCACAAGGTCCTCAACATTAGCTGGGCTTCCTGGAGTTCAGTAACTTGTTCTGGCTGACGGTATTTGAATGACATGAGTCCCATCTGGACTACGGCAGGAAGAACTGCTCCCTCATCTCTCTCTCCCCTTCAGCGGCAGCTGCAGAGGCCAGGTGCTTAGGTAGTGGAGTCATGAGATGGAAGAAGCCTGAATCAACCACAGTGTAGGAAAAAGCAAACAGCAGAAAATGAGAGTGCCAGACTTCTCTTCCGCCAGTGCAAGTCTTTTAGCTTTCGCACTGAGGTTAAAAATACAGGCTATCTTGGTCTAACAGTAAATATGCTGAAAAAAGAATTTTTCTAGGAAGCTATTTGATATATAGATTCACAGCCACAAGCAGTAACACACGACATTCTGTTTATTTTGCCTTAAGATACTGATTAAAAATCACATGACAGCCCCAACATGAACAAGATATTTTAAAGTGATACATCCAAAACATGAAGTGAAACCTGTGTAACTGATAAATGAATGGTATGACTTATTTAACAAGCTGCTAAATAAGTATTTTTTTTTTTTTTAATTTTTGAATTTAAATTCTCTGTGTTTGGGGAATTATCTTGTTTTGCTACGCTGGCCCCTAAAACTTAGTGTAGAAATAAACTGAATTAAGAGACAGAACTTTGAATCACAGTGATATAGTTTTAATGACAAAGGCAAGGTTTTTACTGTTTCATCAATACATAAAATAACTATTTTAAAAATATTTTATCTCATTTTGAAGATATTTTTTTCTATAATGTATATTACATGTGAGTAGGATTATATATACATACAAGTTATAAATAAGTGTACATAACTTAGGGGGGAAAGCCAAAGCAGAATAAGCCTCTTGGGAACATTAAAAAAGCATGCAGACTGTCCAAGTGAAAGCTACTGAATTCGCAGAGAATTTATGAGTGTGTTTTTTGCAATCCACCCTAAAGGGCTAGTTCAAGTTCAAGCTTAATAACGTTGGAACTTAATAGTTGTGAAAAATATAGCATTTGGACATGTTCTATTTTGCATGTTCCAGAAAAGTTGAGATGCTGACCTACAACTATTTACACTAAACCCGAAAAGACTTCAAATTGCAGAGAAAATACTGGAAACTTTCTGTAGTCCTACTGAATGGTGCAGAGCATGCAGAAGGGAGAATTAAGATCCTGGCTTTGTCCTCCCAATCCGTATTGTTTACTAAGAGCAACTGAAACTTTAAAGGAACTGAGAAACAATAGCCACACATCCACCCCCTTCCCCTGCAAAAACAAAAACAAAAACAAAAACTAAGACAAACATTGTGGGGGAGCTGATTCTGACCGATACCGACTGTTTTCATCAGCTAGGGCTGCTCTAACAGTAATACCACAGAGTGGATGGCTTTAACAAAGGAAAGTTTATTCTTACACAGTCCGGTAGGCTACAAGTCCACATTCAGGATATCCACTCCAGGGGAAGCCTTTTCCCCTTGTCAGCGCTGGAGGAAAGTCCTTGTATTGCATCAGTCTTTGTCCAGGGAGCATCTTGGCGCAGGAACCTCAGGTCTGAAGAACGTGCTGTTCTCCTGGTGCTGCTTTCTTAATGGTGTGAGGTTCTCTAGTAGGGTGAAAAGATTAAGGGTGGTGCAAGCCATTCTCTGGGAAACCTCCCTTTACAGTGGAGCAGGGAGGTGATCCTTTGAAGGGATTTATAGTTCCACCCTGATCCTTTAACATACAGCATAGGAAAATCACAAAATGGAATTCAGTCACAAAATATTGGGAATCATAGCCCAGCCACCTGGCTACACATATTCTGAGGGTGACACAATTCAAACCATGACACTGACCCTGTAGCCACACACCTAGGGTTGACTAAAACCATCCCAAATCAAACAGTCAAGTAGAAAATTTACTGTTGAATTCCTGTTGTGGTTGGGAAGTATTTTGATTCACTGTTAAGACAAAAAAATTATGAGAAAATTGGTAAAATAGTTATAATTGCAAGTATCCAAAATACACTGTAATATCTCTTTCTAGTTTTGCATTTTAAACAAATAGCAGTTGCCTTTGGGAAATGGAATAATATATCATCATGTTCCTGCTTTTTAAATTTATGTATTTCACAAAAATTATAAATAAAGTTACATTTTCTTAAATATCTGAAAACTTCATTGATAAGCATATTTGGGGACTATCATATAGTGCTTCATATGTTTTCTGTTTTAAATTAATTAAATATAGGTATATTTAATATTTTTAAACAATTTAGTTTGTAGAATATATGTAACAAAACGTCATTTTAATAATTTTAAGTATATACTTCAGCGACATTTACTGCATTCTCTGGGTGGCACAGTCACCATCATTATTCCTTCCCATGCATTTTTTTATCACTCTAAAGAACACTCAGTATCCTGTACGTAATCGCTTCCCATTTCCCTAGTTCCTGGTAACCATTAATAAATTTTTGTCTGTATACACTTGCTTAGTTTAGATAAAACCAAAAACACCAAAACCATTGTTATGGAGTTGATTCTGATTCATAGCAACCCTATAGGACACAGCAGAATGCTTCATTGAGTTTCTAAAGCAAGAATCCTTACAGAAGCCGACGACCACGTCTTTCTCCTGTGGAGCGGCTGGTAGGTTTGAACCTCTGTCACTGCTGGGCCACCAGGGATCTTTCTGATAAATTCATAGAAATTGGTCATTCCGTCTACCTGTCTGTCTGTCTGCCTGCCAGCCTCTATCTGTCTGTCTGTCTACTGGTCTATCTATCTATCTAGCTGTCTATCTCATCTGTCTTTCTGTCTATCTTATCTGTCTGTCTGTCTATCTATCTCTGTCTGTCTGTCTGCTGGTCTATCTCTCTAGTCATCTGTCTATCTATCTAGCTGTCTGGGCTCTTCCCAACTCTAAACTATTGTGAATAACATGGCAACATTGGTGCATAATTATCTGAGTCCTTGCTTTCAAGTTTTTTGGATTCAGGATTTGATTTTTTTTGTTGTTGTTGTTGCTGAAGGCTGTAGGAGGAGTCTGTCTGCTGTTCTACTCATTTCACAAGATGGTTGCTGTTTTAGTCATCTAGTGCTGCTCTGGCAGAAATACCACAAAAGAGATAGCTTTAACAAAGGAAAGTTATTCTTACACATTCCGGTAGGCTACAAGTCCAAATTCAGGGTTTCCCTTCCAGGGAAAGGCTTTCCCGTTGTTGGCTCTGGAGGAAAGTCCTTGCGTTGTATCGGTCCTTTGTCGGGGAGCGTCTTGATGCAGAAACCTCAGGTCCGAAGTACACACTCTTCTTGCGGTGCTACTTTCTTGATGCTATGAGGTTCCCAAATCTCTGCTTGCTTCCCTTTCCTTTTATCCCTTTTAGGATAAAAGGATAAAAGGCAGTGCAAGCCACACTCAAGGGAAACTCCCTTTACAATGGAGCAGAGAGGCAACCTTAGGAAGGGATTTACAGTTCTACCCTCATCCTCTCTAACATAATCCACTCTGGTAACCGCAGGCAGAGATTAAAATTTATGGCATCAGAAAATCACCAAATGGAGGACAATCACAAAATACTGGGAATCGTGGCCCAGCCAAATGGTTACACACATTTCTGGGGGGACACAGTTCAATGAAGCATCCGTCAAATTTTGATATTAGTGTTCTTGTTTTTATTATGTTGTTTTTTTCTCTAAGTGTTACTCAGTGTAAGACATACCATGAGGTTTAAATGTGAAAAATGTATTTTAAAATTTAATAAGTATGGTAAATGCCAGGTAGTAGTCTAGAATTCTACATAATGACAAATGAGAAAGCTAAGATTAATTCTCTCATG
Source organism: Heterohyrax brucei (assembly GCA_028571685.1). NCBI lineage: Eukaryota > Metazoa > Chordata > Mammalia > Hyracoidea > Procaviidae > Heterohyrax > Heterohyrax brucei. The sequence continues at coordinate 64,075,819 of CM053161.1, read as the reverse complement.
GAGCTTATATTATAGTACGTAGAAGCTGAGTGTAAAAAAAAAAAGCCACTGCCATTGATTCAGTTCTGGCTCATAGTGACCCCATAGGACAGAGTAGAACTGCTTCATAGAATTTCCAAGGAGCACCTGGCAGATTTGAACTGCTGACCTTTTGGTTAGCAGACATAGCAGTTATCCCACTACGTCACCAGGGTTTCTGAAACTGGTGTCAAACAGGTACAAAATAAGATAACATTTTTCATGGTATGTATTATGAAGAAAAGAGTGATGCAATAGAAGTTTGAGAGGGAGTGGGGAAAATCAAAACGAAATCTGTTGTGTTGAATCAGTTCTTGACACCCAGAAATCTGATGTGTTGCAGAACCAAACCAAACCAAACTCACTGCTGTCGAGCCTATGTGACTCAGTCAAGTCAATTCCAACTCATAGCAACCCTATAGAGTTTCCAAGGAGCACCTGGCAGATTCAAACTGCCAACATTTTGGTTAGCAGCCATAGCATTTAAGCACCACACCACCAGAGTTTCCAGTGTGTTACTGAGAAGAACTGAATTCCATAAGGTTTTCTTAGCTATGATCTTTATGGAAGCAGATGACCAGGTCTCTTCTCCATGGTACCACTGGGTGGGTTTGAACTGCCAACCTTTTAGGGTAGTTGAGTGTAAACCACTTGTGTCACCTTAAGGAGGAAAGAGCAAAAGTGCCTTTGATTGGGTTGTCATGAGGCTGTCGTGACTGAGTTGAATGACACTGAGACCCAAATGGTGACATGAAACTCTTGGTGGACCATGACCTGGAGGACAAACATTTGAGGCAGAGGAAGCAACACGTGCAAAGACTTTGCGTCAGGAATAAGCTCTACTTCAGAAACCTAAAGAAAAGTGATGTCACTAGAGTTTAGTGGGGAAGGTAAAAATGATGTAGGTGAAGGTAGAGAAACAGGAGGTAGGGGCTTTTTTTGCCTCAGGTCGTCCACTGTCAAACCAGCAGGTTAAAAACTTCTCTACCCATTACCACAGAGTCTATTCCGACTCATAGTGACACAAAAGGACGAGTGAAACTGCCCCATGGGTTTCCAGGGAGCTCTTGGTGGGTTCAAATTGCTAGCCTTCTGGTTAGCAGCTGTGGCTCTTAACCGCTGTACCACCAGGGTTTCTAGTAGTCCTTTAGTGAATACATAAAACACGTTAAAATTCATAGATTTGTTTCACTTTGGCTCTGCTTGGGGATAAAAAGTGGAAGGAAATAAGTTGAGCCTCCCAGAGTGCTTAGCATCTGTACTACACACAGTTTAACACTTGGATATATGTTTCCACGTGTTACTTGCAAATTGTGTCATCTGTTGTAGCCTCATCACTCTGAGGAGAAAGGCCCAGGTTATATTGGCTCAATTAGTGTTATATGACTTCTTAAAAGGATAGTTATGGTTGGGGGAGGCAGGGGGTAAAAAGAGGGTTCTTGCAAAATCAGCATGTTACCTTGTGATTCTAGCAACCTGGAACATTCTGGAAGGCAACCCAGAAATACATATCAACAACTGTCAAGAAGTATTTGATCTTTTATCTAAGAAAGAAACTATTAGGGCAAAGATGCTTAACAAGAATGTTCACTGAATTACTTTTTATAATAGAAAAAATACATAAGTTAATGTTGAAAGGGGAGTTATTGTGAAATATTGTTGCTACTGAAGTTGTGATGCAGATTTATGTATCTTGATATCAAAAGATGCATAAAGTATTTTAAAGACAAAATGTGGACATAGGCATAATATAGTCTCAGTTTTGGAAAATAAGTTTGTGTGTGTGTGAACAGAAAATTAAAAAAATATGGTCATGTACAAAATTGTAGAGTATTTCTTTGTTGTGAGGTTACAGGGAAATCTCTTTTTATCTTTATAGAGTTTTGGATTGCGTGAGTGTTTTACAGTGAACTCACGTTATGTATGTAACAAAAAATGAGGCTATCTCTGTTTTGAAAACAAAAGTAAAATGACTTGAAGCACTTGATGACGATCAGAGTACAGCTTTCAGGATGAATTGTATCCACAGCATAAAAATCTTCACAACCGGACCAATAATCAGCATTGTGATAAACAAAGACTGACATTTTTAGGGATTTCCTTTTACTTGGGTCTACAATCAATGCCCATGGGAAGGGCAGTCAGGAGATCAAACAACATACTGCACTGGGCAGATCTGCTGCAAAGAACCTCTTTCAAGTTTTGAGAAACAAGCATGCCACTCTGAAGGCTAAGGTGTACTTTACCCAATCCATGGAATTTTAAATCATTTCTTATGCATATGAAAGCTAGACAGTAAATAAGGAAGACTGAAGAAGAACTGATGCATTGGAATAATGGTGTTGGTGAAGAATGTGGAATATACTACGGATTGTCAGAAGAACAAACAAGTCTGTTTTGGAAGAAGTACAGGCAGAGTGCTCCTTGAAAGTGGATGGTGAGACTTTGTCTTGTTATGTTATCAGGAGGAACCAGACCATGGTGAAGGAGGTCATGCTTGGTAAGGTAGAAGGTCATTGAAAAAGAGGAGGATCCTTGACAAGATGGACTGACACAGTGGCTTCAACAATGTACTTAAACATAGCAAGAATTGTGAGAGTACAAGACCGGGCAGTGTTTCATTCCATTGTACAAGAGGTCACTATGAATCAGAACCGACTCAACAAACCTAACAGCATCAGTAACAAGAAAGTTGTTAAGGAGCTGATGTAAGGACTGAAAAAGAATTTTGCAGCAAAGTTAAGAACACAGATGAGTCAAGTCCTGGAGAAAGTGGTTTCTGGTGATGTGCGTGACGCACAGGAGGTAACTAAGCAGACATAGATAGTAAGTGGTCTAAACATTGTAGAAGCTTATGTTGATATTGCAAACACTGGTGGTGTAGTGGTTAAGAGCTATGACTGCTAATCAAAAGGTCAGCAGTTCGAATCTACCAGGTGTTCTTTTCCCCTTTGGAAACCCTGTGGGCAGTTCTACTTTGTCCTGTAGTGTCATTATGAGTCAGAATTGACTGCATGGCTTATGGTAATACTAGTTATCATGTCAGGCACTGCACTAAATACATGTATTATCTCATTTATTCATCACAGTCTTCCAAGTTCAATATTACTCTTCGTATGCACTCTGAAGATATGGCCAGTGAGGCTTAAGGATCTTCAATAGCTTATTGTGGGCCATCAAGTTAATTCTGATCCATAGAGATCCTTTATGACAGAGGAGAACTGCCCCGTAGGGTTTCCTAGGCTGTAATCTGTACGGAAGTAGATCTCTAGTCTTTTTGCCCACAGAGCAGCTAGTGGATTTGAACTACTGATCTTTTGGTTAGCATCCAAGTGCTTAACCATTGTGGCTCCAGAGCATCTCTGTGTGTTTCATGATGTAGATAGTAAAGTGTCAGGACTAGGTTTAAATTTAGTTTGTCTGATAGCATAACCCCTGCTCTTAAGCACTGTACTAATATTAGTACAGTAGGCGTCAGTCACAGAAATAGGATCCAAGGCAACGGGGTCAGTAAAATCAGTGATTCTATTCGCTGTTTCAGCCATGGCAAACCTGATCCAGCACAACTCATTTGCCAGTGTGTGTGTTATTTTTCAATTGTGTTGGATTTTTTTGAAAAAGAGTCCCCTTTATTTTTAAGGTGTTGTTGTTAAGTGCCTATGAGTCAGTTCTGACTCATAGTGACCTTATGAACAACAGAACAAAATACTGCCTGGTCTTGTGCCCTGTCCACAATCATTTTTAAGCTTAAGCCCATCGTTGCGGGCACTGTGTCAGTCCATCTCGTTGAGGGTCTTCCTGTTTTTCACTGATTGTCCGCTTTATTAAGCATGATGACCTTCACCAGGGACTGATCCTTCCATTTAAGGTAAAGAGTTTTTATTCTTTTTTGTTTGTTTTTGAACCTCTTCGGTGTATCAGGAAACCCTGGTGGTCAGTGGTTAAGTGCTATGTTTGCTAACCAAAATGTTGGCAGTTCAAATCTGCCAGGTGCTCCTTGGAAACTCTACGGGGGCAGTTCTACTCTGTCTGTAGGGTTGCTATGAGTTGGAATTGACTCATGGCAGTGGGTTTGGTTTGGTGAGTTTTGGGTATAAGCCCTAGCAACTGAATGAGAATAGTTAAGTACTAGGACTGAATTCAGATCTCCTGGAAGCCAAGCAAACACCAGGAAAGAAAAAGGAAGCTGTGATATGGAATTTGAAGCTTGGAATCACCAGTCCCTTTATTTGTGGCTGTGCTGTCATTGACTCTTCAGATCAGCTTTTTGAGGAAGGTTCTGCTATCAGTGAAGACTCGGTGTCTGCAAAATAAAATCATTTCTCTAAACTCATAGGTTGGGTATGTTTTCCTGTTTTGTTTTTTTTTCCCCAAATCAGACTAATGGTGTGAAAATGTCGGTCATTGCACCCCCTGACATGCTTCCAGAGGAGGGACATGCTCATAAGGGGAACTAGCCATTTCTCTGTGACCAGTAATTTGTATTCATTTTATGTGCAATTTTAAAGAAGACATTTAGGATTTGACTTTTTAGAGGGAAGTCCAAGCCTCTGAACCCAAGGAACTTTGAACTTCAGATAACTGAGACTTGGAAAGTTTATTTTATTCCCAGGAATAATTTATTGGAGACTCATTGGGGAGAAGAAAAGGAAAAATAGCCTTGTAATTCAAGGCTTTTTTTTTTTTTTTAACAGTAACATTTAATCATGAAGTGAGTGTTTGTTATCTGCCAAGTACCGTGCAATACATTATTTTATTTAATCCCTGGGAATCCCTGGGAAACAAGTCCTGTTGTTAGGTTTAATTTAGGAAATAATGCTTAGAGAGATTAAAGAACCTGTCCAAATAAAGTATGGGAAGCTTTTGACTGTAGCTCAGGAGCTTTGCAGCTGATCTATATTTATATTGACATGGGACCTAAACAAGAGGAACTGGGCATTTTATTTCTTACATCTACAATTTCAAATCAAGTACCTCTGGTCTTTACAAATGGACACCCTGGCGGCGTAGTGGTTAAGTGCTACAGCTGCTAATCGAAAGGCTGGCACTTTGAATCCACCAGGTGTTCCTTAGAAACTCTACAGGCAGTTCTACTCTGTCCTGTGGGGTCGCTGTGAGTCAAAGTCAACTCAACGGCAACGTGTGTGTGTGTGTGTGTGTGATCTTACAAATACCTCAGCTGCTATCAAGGAAGCTGGGAAGGGAGGAGGCCTTTTGAGGAAGGATGGGATCTTCTTGCCTCCTTTTGCTGTCAATTTGAACCAGTTGTTTATCCTTTTAAACTTTGGGATGCTGTTGTGGATAGTATAGTGTGCAACACAACCCCCTTCGCTTTCCAAGAAGCAATTTCTCATAGCCAAAGGAATGGAGCGTATCTAATGGTAGGCTGTTGTGGGACACAGAAGGCCCAGCATGGCTCTCAAGAGCCATGCAGAGTGCCTCCTAGGACTGGCTGAGGCTTCTTTGGTGTCTCTGTCTTCACCTTCTGGCCGGCCGTGCTTCCCTCACAAATAATTGTTCCTGAGACAAGAATGTCCCCTGAACCAGACTGTCTGACTCAGAGTCTGGTTGACAGGGAATCTGACCTAAGTCAGATGCTGAATAAGATTTCCTTTTTGTTCATTCATTCATTGGTTCACATTTTTAAATACCTAGAAGTCCCAGGATGGAGTCAAGAGTTAATACACTTAGCTGCTAATTCAAAGATTGGTGGTTTGAGTCCACCAGGGGCACCTCAGAAGAAAGGCCTGGTGATCCACTTCTGAAAAATCAGCCATTGAAAGTGCTGTAAAGCGCGGTTCTATTCTGCCACACGGGGTGTCTATGAATGAGACTCTTCTTGACAGCTACTGATTGGATGACTTTGCAAGGTCCTGAGAACATAGTGCGTTATAGAGAAATCACCCTCGTAATCTTGAAAAGTCTTCAAAACAAGGTCCTCACTTTTTTTCGGTGTTTCTTATGATTTTCACTAAAAGAAGTGCCAGGCCAGGAGACAAGATTAGCACTCTGTCATTATTAATTGTTCTTTAGTTGTATGTTTTTGACTAAATTATTAAAAAGACTCCATCATAATGCAGCATAAATGATCATTTGAGTTATAGCATCACCTTCCGTGAATTAGTGAAATAACCTCTTCCCAAGTCTTCCCAACCGCAATCCTCTGCCTCTGTCTGTCCCCACCGAGCTACAAGTGTTTTTTCTATTTGAAAAGCGAAGCTGATAGTTTAAAGCATTCTCTTTTAGCCACCTGCTGTGATGCAGTTTTCTTAGTGTGGCAAGGAGGCTCTTTACAAACTGGCTTCATCCAATATTTTCAGCTTAAACTCCCATCACATCTCGCCTATCACCTAACTCCTTTCCAGTAGGCCCCACTAGTACCTTTTTTCACTCTCTGCAGAAGTAATTGCCGTGGTCTTATTATCTCACGTTCTTGAGACTTTATGTATTATTCCAACTTCCTGAAAGGCCACTTCATCTTCCAGATCATCCACAGCCCCCATCAAAATTTCTACTTAACTAACTTTCTGGTTTCAGTGTTCTGCCTTCTATTAAATTTTTATGGCTAATTACCCCCCTGCTAAACATCAACCAGATAAAGTAGTGTGATACCTTTTGCTTCCATCCTCCCATGCTCTTTTGTGTAGACATTCTTTGTAGCCTTTTACAAGGCATTTTGATTACTTGTTTGTGTTTTTCTCCCTTAGCAAACTGTACTAACCTGGAGAGTAATAACGATGTCTTGTTTATCTTCACACATCCAGGACTTCACAGTGTGTATACAGCACAGACTGGGTACCATCCTACTTGAATGCCTTTCTCATTTCCCCATTTGACTATTGTCTGTACAAATTTAGCGTACCACTCCTCTGAATATCCTTTAAGCAAAGAAAATATTATTTTCATATTAGTTCCTCCAGGGTAAATTTCAACTGTGAAGACAGGGATATGTGGTAATGTTAGCTTCTTTCCTTTATTTAAATGATGTATTCCTTTGTTTTTGCTGCTATTTGCCATTGTCTTTTTGCAAGGACTTAGTTCATAATGCAAATCTCTCAAGTCAATAGATACGCTTGAAATAGTTTGTGGTATGCTGTTTGAATAACTTTTCATCATTCAGTCTTCTGCATATCAAGTACTGTGGAAAGCACTCGGGCCTCTGGTGGAAGAGGGGGCAGCAGCAGGAAAAAGACGAGTTACACTGGAGAGCAGGAGGAGGAAAAACTGGGAATCCTTCTCACTTGAGAAGTGGCCAGTCACAATAATAAGTAATAACAGTTTCATTCTTGAGGATGATTTCTTTGTTTGAAGAACTGCATACATGCGATAGCCCTGATTTGAACAGGAATAGGAATACCAACAGCTTGCTCCCTCCACTCCTACAATTTATTTCAGGTATAAATGGGCGGGAACTTATGAATTGGTCAACCCACCACGCTTTTCTTCTGGAGCCCAACTTTGCTTCTGCCTCTTCCAGTGCTCTGTTGTACCATGCACCTGAAATATTGCCTGAAAAACAAGCAAGCAAACAAAAAACCACACTGTTATTAAGTTGATTCTGATATATAGTGATCTTATAAAACAGAGCAGGATAGCCCTCCCTAATCAGTCAGTTATTTTTGCTTATGTGATCCCGCGGTAATTTGCTTGCACCCATACTGTGTTCAGGTAACAATGTTTAATTCATTTGTTTGCATGTCAGTCTCCCTTTTATGACCATTGTCTCAAAAAGAGAACCAGTCTTCCTAACCTTGACTTTTCCCAGCACTTTGAATGGGGAGTGGGATGGAACATTTGCTAGAGAAATGTGCGCTGACTACATGATTAAGTCAATGTAGATGAAATTTTTATTGAGGGTGTTCTGCATAACACCTAATACAGCTGTTCTGTGTTGCCTCATTTCAACAATGACTTAGCCTCACTTAAGAATATGAAAAGATTAATACATGACAAAAGGCAGACTAAAACTAGAAATAGCATTTTTAAAAAAATTGTTATTCTTTCTCTTTTAGGCAGGAGGTTTTGATGATTTATGCCAAAAATTTAATTTCTGGGTCTAAGTGACTATTATTAGATGTGACATAAGCCTTAAGTATGCTGACTGTAAAGCCAGGGCTAGTATGTGATTAAAAATGTCAATAACTGAAGCCTGACAGAATTTTATTCTTCATGGAAATAATGGTCCAAGTGTGCACGACAGTCAAGATCTTAAGATTAGCTCAAGTGGGTACATATTATATATTTTTTGAATATTTAATGAGTTTTGTGATTGATCATTATTGTGTCACCATGGACACTGCTTTTAAAAGAAAGGATTGACTAATGGTATGTGTCTGCTCTTTCTAAAGTTTGTCTCTATATCATTTCAGTGTTATGAATTTGTTATTTTGAGAAGAAAGAAAGAACATGTTGGTTTCAATCTTTAAATTCTGCCTCTCCTAAGTTATTTACTAAATGGAAAAATGGGTACCAGTGGTCTATATTAACTTTATGTTGGATGATACATGAACTGTACTATTTGCAATCTGACATCTGTGCCTGCTTGTTCTTAAGTGGAGAATAATCTCCATTTAATCTCTTCCACCGAGTTAAAAAACTAACAAACCTTCTTGAATATTTGAAATGGTGTTTTGTTTATTTATTTAAATAGTGCCTGGTTCTTGAAACTTAAATTATCTAAAACTAAACAGAATATAATTTATGGAAGCTGAGAAAAGTATAATTCTAATGCATGGTCCTACTTTAGGAAGGGTAAACTCAAGAGCTGTTTAGGGAATTGTAAACCCCAACATTCCATCTTTAGTGCTCAGCTAAGGTTACTGGATACAGTGGCTAGTCCCTGAGGCATTATGTAGGTTACAGTGTCATCTATCCTGCTGTCCTGGGATGTTCATAATTGACAAACTAGGTCAGAATCAGTCTGAATCAGACTGACAAATAGAGAATATCAACAAGCTGATTTGGCTCACAAGAGGGATACTCTGTTTTGAAAATATCGGTATCATGATACCTATCACTTTTTTCTTTTAATAATTACTACAATTTATCTCTCAATAAACAATGAATTCCTCGGTCAACTTTGTTTTTTTAAATCACACACACACACACACATTATTATCACACACACACACACATTATTATACTACAGGAAAACTAGTTTCTCGTTAAATAGTACACATATTGTTTTATGATGTTGGTTAACAACCTCGTAACATGTTGACACTCTCCCTTCTCAACTTTGGGTTCCCCATGACAAGCTATCCTGTGCCCTCCTGTCTTGGAGTCCTTGCCCCTGGAATGGCATGCCCGTTTAGTCTCATTCTGTTTTATGGACCAGTCCAGTCTTTGGCTGAAGGGTAAACCTCAAGACTGACTTTATTACCGAGCTAAAACGATGTTTGGGGCCATACTCTCAGTGTTTCCACAGTCTCTGTCAGGTCAGCAAATCTGGTCTTTTTTTTAGTTAGAGTTTTGTTGTACACTTTCTGAGACTAGTGGGTCAGCTACTTAATGGCAAGGGTACTGTCTGGAACACAGGTATGCGCATGCACACACATACACACACACAGATACACAGATATGTATGGCTGTTGTTAGGTGCTGTTGCGTCGGTTCTGATTCATGGCATTCCTACATACAACAGAACTGAGCACTACTTGGTCCTGTGGCATTCTCACAGTTATTATGCTTGAGCCCATTGTTACAGTGTCTATGTCAATCCATCTTGTTAAGGGTCTTCTTTTTCACTGACAGTCTCCTTTACCAAGCATGATGTCCTTTTCTAGGGACTGATCCTTCCTGATGACATGTCCAAAGTATGTAAGATGAAGTCTCATCGTCTTTGCTTCTCATGAGCGTTCTGGCTGTATGTCTTCCAAGACAGATTTGTTTATTCTTCTGGAAGTCCACGGTATGTTCAATTTCTTCACCAACACCATAATTCAAAGGTATCCATTCTTCTTTAAAACAACAACAACAAAAACCCCTCAAAAAACACTGCCATCAAGTCGATGCTGACTCATAGTGACCCTACAGAACAGAGTAGAACTGCTCTGTAGAGTTTCCAAGGAGCACATGATGGATTTGAACTGATGACCCTTTGATTAGCAGCTGTGGCACTTAACCACACTTCCTTAGTCCTTGTCCAGCTTTCTCGTGCATATGAGGTAATTGAAAACACCACGTGTCTGTCAGTTTGTCCTACTGTGGTGGCTTGTGTGTTGCTGTGATTCTGGAAATGTTGTCCCTGGTATTTCAGATATCAGCAGGGTCATGCTTGGTGGACAGGTTTCAGTGGAGCTGCCAGATTAAGACAGACTAGGAAGAAGAACCTAGAAGTCTACTTGTAAAACAATTAGTGAAAAATATATATATCTATCATGTATATATGTTATGTCTCTCTGTATTATATATAGATCATATCTATCAGCTGCTAAATAAAATGTCTGCAGATTGAATCTACCAGTGGCTCCTAAGAAATCCCATGGGACAATTCAGCAGCAATGGGCTTGTTTGTTTAAATTAATTATTGTAGAAGGAAAGAAGAGAGGGAGAAAGAACCTTATTTTTAACCTTGACTTTTCTATTAGTAATAATCTTGGGAAGATTTCTATCTCAGGTTCTTTATCTGCAGAATTGGTTAAATAAAATTAGAGATGATGCCTAGAAGTTTCCTAGCATTAGTGTTCTGCAGTCCCTTTGATGTGTTTGTTGGTATCAACAGGAAGAATATTGCAGAATGGACGAGCTGGGGAAGTACTTTGTGCAATACGGTGTTAAGGCAGAAAATCTTATTGGTGTCTACTGCCATTTCCAGATTTGTATATCGCCAGCTTTCAGTGTGGACACAAGAGTTGCCTTCCTGCTTATGTCATTGGGCTGTCAGAGGGGAGTGGAACACAGAAAAGAAATTTAGAGAAAAATCTTTCCTTTGTTTATAATAATACTCTTAAGCAGTGTCCAGCCAAGGTACTTGCCTCTTCAATACTGCCTGTATGTTTTAGGGATTAAGAAATTGCTGCATTGAGGGACTTCAGAATCACGGAGAAGTCTGGTCCCATCATTTATTATCATGTGACATAGGGCAAGTCACTTAACATTTCTAAAACAAAATGTATATAAAGTATTTGTAAATTGTAAGGAACTGTACGAACATTTAAAATATTAATGATTATTATGGATGTTGGTTATTGTTACAATTATTTCATTTCTTAAATGGGAGCTGCTTAGTCCATTACCATTCTTCTTTAGGAGGGTAGGTCATAAAGGATTTTACTAATGCATCATCAATTATTTTTCCTTAAATCCTATGATTAGCTCAGCTCTATGCAGGGGGAGAAGATGCTAATGTGAATAATACAGAGATTTTGGAGCCATAGAGATACGAGTTAAATTTCAACTCAGTCTCAGTACGTATAAGATGTTGGCAAATCAGTAAAGATCTCTGAACCTCAGGTTTCTGCATGCAATACAGTGTCTATATTTCACTCTCAGGGTTGTTTGAAGAACTGACTAAGAAAACAAATAATCAAGTTTTTCAAGTAATGTTGGGAACAAACTAGCTATTAATAAAAATTTATCAAAATATATATTATGCCTTGACAATAAAATGATAAATAAAACTTCTGTCTCCTTGGAAATGAATCTTACTACTTAGTTTCTTTAAACTTTGCTTATTGTCCTAACCAACAGAGAATACATACTAACGAGAATGTACATCAGGTTGGTGGATGTTAACGAGGGTGGCATGATCTGTCAGTTAGTAACATACAGCTCTTTTCTAGGGGGTGGAATGGAGTCAAGGGGACTCAGAATGCAAAGGGGGAGGACACAATTGAAGACAAGCCTAATTCAATAGTTACATTTTAGTCTGAAAAATCTTACTTGAAAATAATAAAATTAATTATTTGAATATATTCTCTCACTCAACTCAGTTAATGAGCATTTCCTAATTATCTAATTTCCTTTAGTTATTTGTCTATGGTTTACTTTAGTTTGCTGAGCTGAATGTTGTTGTATTATATTTTTCCAGTCTGTTCATTATTTAAAACAACAACAATAACAAACAAAACTAACTCATTGTGGGTGAGTTGATCTGACTCCTAGTGACCCTAGAGGACACAACAGAACTTCTCAGCATTTCCAAGGAGTGCCTAGTGGATTCTAACTGCAAACTCTGGTTAGCAGCCATAGCTCTTAACCACTATGCTGTCAATGTTTCCATGCATTATTTGGGCTTCCATAAATATAATTTTCCTTTTTTTGTCTTGTTCACTTGAGTGAATGAGATAGTTAGTTCCAGTTTCCTTGTATGCCTTGTGATTTTCTGTGGAAAGCTGGAACATTAGAATTTTGCAAAGTGTTAGCTTTCTCAGTTCCTCCAGATATATGGTGCTTCAACAGTACAGATTTCTGCAAGAATCTCTTAGAAGGGCACTGTTGTCAGACTTTGATTACTTACATCTTCTCCCTCTCTGTGGTATCTCTATCGAGAGGTTTCAGTTTTTCAGAGGCTCCCAAATAGATGCAAAATCCCACATAAACTAACCTTCCCTTGGGGGGCACCTTCTTTAGTCTGTGGGTTACTGCTTCTCCTGTCCTCTGCATCTTCCTTTAGTGACTCATAGACTGATTGGAAAGTTCACACTGAACAGACTGCCCTAAGGTGGATAGAATCCTTGGTCCTTGGTTACTGCTGCTTCCCCAACTCATGGGGGCTCTGAGTCTGGCCAGACTGCAGAGCCTGTTTTTTGTGTAAGTCTTTTCATTTGCTGAGATTACTTCTGAACAATATCTTCAGCGTTTTCTTTAATGATACCAAAATTTTGCATATAACCTATGAAAATACGAGTGAAATCAGAAACCAAACCCATTGCCTTCAAGTCCATTCTGACTCATAGTGATCCTGTAAGACAGAGTAGAACTATCCCATAGGATTTCCAAGGAGTTCTTGGTAGATTCAAACTGTAAACCTTTAGGTTGACGGCTGTAGCTCTTAACTTCTGTACCACCAGGGCTCCATTTTGTTTATGATGAAATTGTTTAAGCAATTAAAAGAGCACACAGTCTACTTACACATTCGTAATTCACAGACTTCATCATGGCTTGTTCATGTGGTTAAATTGTTGTTATTTGGTGCCGTCAAGTTGGTTCCAACTCATAGCGACCCTGTGAACAACAGAACTAAATACTGCCTGGTCTTGTGCCATGTACACAATTGTTTTTTGCTTAAACCCATAGTTGTGGCCACTGTGTCGATCCACCTCATCAAGGGTCTTCCTCTTTTTCACTGACCTCCCCCTTTACCAAGCATGAAGTCCTTGTCCAGGGACTGATCTCTCCTGACAACGTGTCCAAAGTATGTAAGATGCAATCTCGCCTTCTTGGCTTCCAAGGAGCAGTCTGCTTGTACTTTTTTCAGAACAGATCTGTTTGTTCTTTTGACAGTCCATCATACATTCAACATTCTTCTCCAACACCACGGTTCAAAGGCATCAATTCTTCTTCCATCTTCTTTATTCGTAGTCCAGCTTTCCCCTGCGTATGATGCGATTGAATATACTATGGCTTGGGTTAGGTGCATTTTAGTCTTCAAGGTGACATTCTTTCTTTTGAATACTTGGAAGAGGTCCTTTGTGTGGCTAAACTAGCTACACAAACTAGTTTTTGAAGAATTTAGAATCACCTACTTACAATTTTGGAAACCTGGGGGCATAGTAGTTAAGTGCTACATCTGCTAACCAAAAGATTTGCAGTTCCAGTCTATCAAGAACTCCTTGGAAACCCTATGGAGAAGTTCTACTCTGTCTCATAGGGTCTCTAATGAGTCAGAATCAACTCAGTGGCAATGGATTTGGCTTTGGTTTTATCATAGAATTACAGACACCTTGCTTAAAACTACTGTGTCATCCTTAAAATTGGAAATAAGTAAAATGTGAAGAAGATAAAAAATGCATCTCAGACCTGTTCTCTTTATTCAGGAAAGTAATTATGGGAAAATGGTCTAGAAGTCACTTTTCCAAAGAGATAGGATATTGTCTGGACATATATCAATAGTGCTAGAAACCTCTAGAAATGTAGTTACATGGAAGCCTTTCCTTATTTGTGAATTCCTGGTGCAGACAAGACATAGAAATACAAGTACTGCTAATGAAGTTTGCAAACTCATCCTAGAAGAAGTGCTACATACCTCATTGCTAAATATCACCATGGTCACCTTTGACATATTCTCCCTGGGAGGCTATCCACCCATGCCAGCACCTAGTCCACACTTCAGAGCAATTTTGAAACTCTTTTTCTAGAGTGGGCATTAGAGCTATTGTCAGATTATCCTTGATGTCCTGAATATCAACAAGATGTCTTCCTTTCAACATTTCCTTTATCTTGGGGTAAAGAAATATGTCATTGGAGGCCAGATCACGTATAGAGAGGGTGTCCCAAAATGGTTTTGTTCACTGGCTAAAAATTCCCTCACGGACAACTATACAGTTGAATTTGTGAACTTGCCACTATGCCACCGTGTGCAGTGGCCATTCCAGAAAGAGTTCCAAAATTGCTTTGAGGGGTGGACTACGTGCTTGTGTCAGTGCACAGCTTCACAAGAGGAGTACTTTGCCGGTGACCTTAGTGAGATTCAGCAATGAGGCACTTAATTGTTAGGCCTCATAAGTTAGTACATATGAGGTGGGTTGGCCTCAAACCACAAATCTGAGCCCTTCTTGGAGCACTCCTCTGACAAGTTATACCTCTGTACTCCACTATAGAGAAAACAGGTATCTTGGCTTTTTTGGCCTGATTATGAGGTAGTTGCTGAAATGGAGGGAAAAAGAATGGCACCAAGCGGAGCCTAGATTTCCTTTTACGAACTTAGTCATCTCACAGAATTTGTTTTAGAAGGAAGTATAATAGATGAACAAAAGCATGTTGAACAGCCCACTATGTAGCATTTGTGAAAACACTTTATTATAAAAAAATCCTAATTATAATTATTTTAAAAATTTGTACTTGTATTACACGATATGTCTATTAGAATCAGTACAGTGCCCAAAATTTGGAATTGTTTCATTATCTAGGTACATGTTAGAAGAAAAATAAGAGGATATAATACTAGAAACAAGATATTGGGATTCCCCTGGGAGCATGGCCCCTGGCCCTAATGCTGCCCTTGTCCATAAATCATAATGAAGGGCAACTTTTCGGACAGCAATGGATTGGACTTGGTGATGCAGAGTGACTGTATCTTGTAGGAATTTTAGGGTTCTATGCATCTATAAGATGTCATCCTGCTGACCTCTGGCTGGAGGAAGGGGCGTGGGTGGAGAGGAGGGGATAGGAGACTGTTGGGAGGCTGAGACATGTATGGAGCAGAGAAGAGGGGTGTGCTGTTACTGGGCAGGGAGAGCAGTGGGAGCTGCATACAGGTGAGCATATGAATTCATATGGGAATGTACATTTTCATTCAATCATAAAAAAGGAAAATGTCTAGTTATCTAATCTATGTATTTGTGTATGTATATATGTATGTATGTGTGTATCTATCCCCTCTCCCATGAAACTGAATTATCAAAGTCACTTTTTAATAAATTTCCCCAAATTAGTCAAAGATTTTTAGCTGCAATTAAATTTTTTAATAATCAGAAAACGGTCACTTTCAACTAAACCTATTTGGTATTTTTTTTAAAAGATAATTTGTCTCAATGAGTTCACAAGAGCCTACTGGCAAAGGCATAATCACTTCATCCAGTTACAGTAAATTAGAAATACTTCTCCTATGAAAGAAATAAAAGCACAACCAATTAAGAAATTATAGCTCAGAATGTGTTATTCACCTTTAATAGGCCATATCATTAAGTAAATTTGAACTACGAGAATAGTTTTTGTCTGTGTATTCAATAATTCTGCATTTGACTAAGCATTACATTACAATTGCGGTCTCTTTTACCTGGGCTATTCCACATTTTCATTGGATTTGGTGATTTCTACTAAGCTGTGTCAGATATTTTACTTGTAGAATCCTGTAATTTTCCTTTTTATTTACTGACACTTCACTGTTGATATAAAAGATTTGACCCCATCAATTTTATTTTTTTGACTAGATTTTGTTGACTGTATGCTTTACAGAATAAATTCGAAGATTTTGATGTTTCTTCTTCTGTTGTGTAGGAGTTGTCACTCATACATGAACAAAACATTGTGTTTTAAACAGACAATATTTCCAGTATGTAAACTGATGACTGTAATGGGATGTTATGTGAGAACTGTGTCTCAGTGCAGAAACTTGATACTACTTTCTATCATTACCTGAAATGGGGGGAAAAAATTCACTCTGAAGGTGCTTATATGTAGAATGCTCATTGGAATATTACAAATTATTGAGGGGTTTGCTTGAAATCTTGGCTCAAGTCTACACCTCTGAATGGGTCAGTTAAGCTGGCAAGTACATTAAGCAAAATACTGCTGTGACACCTTCTCCCTCAATGTTAAAAAAAACTGAGATTGTTTATCCTTTCAGCAGTTCCAAGGCCACCACCATGGGTCCCTTTGTATTTGCTGAGCTGACATCTGTTGCATTCTGCTACGTGTCTATATCAGAAAGAAAATGGCAATGCCTTCAGGGCTTCAGGGCAGTGATTTATTAATGACGTCTAAAAATGCATGGCTGCTAACTTTGCAATACGAAGAAATCAGGATATAAGACATCATACATGTGCACACCAGTCAAGTTCCGCCTTTATCTTCTTATTTCTCCTGCTTGCTTTTATGGAGGACTTGTTACCAGTTTTGGTATTCTTAGTTCCTTTGGTGTAGATGCATCCTATTATGATACTTGATCTTGATTTATCTTTGGTAAATGCATTAATTTTGGCATCTTATCAACATCTCTCTGAGTTCCAATCACTAGTCCATCTTTTATCCTTTTACATATGCCTTAGTGATGACTGCTGACAATTAGAAGAGGTAAATATGTCTATCTCATAGAATTTACATGCAAATGGAAATTTGCAGTCAACAAAATAGAGGAAGAAGAAAGTATTCCTAATACACACTGTATGTCGGACTGTGTTCTTCATGCTTTATTTACATGCTTTATCTCAATTATTCCTCCAAACAAACCACTAGTTAGATAAAGAAAGTGTTCCTCTATATTCACATTTAATAAATGAGAAAAATGAAGCAGAGACAGAGCATACGAGTTGCTGGGTCTAATGCAGCTGATGCCTATGTGAACTGGGATTTAAATCCAGGTAGACTGACTCAGAGTTTAAACTCCTAATTGCTGTGCTGTACTCCTCCCTGGGGGTAAATGAATGTAAGTAGAAACAATGGGAGAGGAAGCATATTGAAGTGAAAAAACAAAACAAGACAGCTCTCCAAATGATACTGACAATCAGTCTTGTGGTACCAGATATAGGTAGAGATCTATATTTTCAGATACCATTACATCCATTTTATAGATGACAAAAAACTGAGTGGGAATCTCAGTTGTGGCATTTTTTAACATTATGATTTTCGATGTATTCCATCTGCCAGAACAAACTCCTTGTTTGTTCTGTTATGTTGTACTAGGAAACAAACATGTTGACTAATACCGTTTGGTAGCTTTAAAAGTGGTAGTCAACTCAGTTTTTTAGGCATGACCAAGGATATTTTGTTTGATTAGGGTCGCCATGAGTCAGATCCGACTTAACGGCACTTGGCTTGGCATATCCAGTATTTACCTAACTCTGCAGAAAGATCCAGATTTCCTCCACACCAGTAACAAAGAATAGCACCTACATATCCCCAGCAATCCTCAGGAAAAAGTGGGTGTTACAGTCTCATCAACAGAGAGGCATTTCTCCTTTACTCCTAATACTAATGGTTTCTAAATGTAATAACCCAAATGCTAATGTACAAATAAGACGAATGAAAGCTTAGCATGTGATAGGGAGGAAAAATTCTGCAATGTGATAGACCCCAGAATTAGAGAATTCATGGGAAGGTCACTTCCTGAGACTGCTTGATAAATCCCAGCCCTTTCCTGTGCCCAGTGTTTGGTGTTTAAGCTTTGGATGCTGAGGCTGGTTATAATAAAGTGCCCAGCAGCTTCTCCCTCAGACACCTCAAGAAAGAGACAAAATAAAATCAACATAAAGCTGTCAAAAGAAAGGCTCATCATTGACTTATACTTTGCTCAAGTCACCCATCTGAAACCAAACATGTCCTTCACTCAACTCTTTGGAGAATTTACCCTGTGGAATGTGGGTGACCGTTCTCCACCTAAGCCCCTTTTAAGAAAAACATAGGCAGATTCCTGAGTTGACCTTGTTCTGATCAAGTCTCCTTGAGGCAAGGTCTCTTGTAGCTCTCACCCTGGTTTTTCTGCCGTCTTGTCAGATGAATCCGTGAAATTCACAGATTAGCCCAAGTCCCTCACTTAGGCATTTTAAATGCACCAAATGTTCAACTGTAACAAAAAATTACACATCTGGTAATTCTGCGTGTTATTTATAGCTTTTCTGATAGAGGCATAATTGATTCAGAAATGTAATTTACAGCTTGGCATCTCCGTTTCAAAGCCTCAATTCCACGACATCTACCGAGAGAGTAATCTCACTTTTGTGGGGAAGCAGAGATAATAATTGTGAAGAATTTTTGTAAGATAGCCTCATGCTTCTGCATAACTTTTTTTTTTTTTTTGCTCTTCGCCTTTCATTTGCAGAGTGAGCAATATTCATGTCAGCCACCCACTTTTAATTCCACGGTATGATTTATGGAGACATAAATGACACATAAAAGTTGATCAACAAGCCCAAGGGTGATGGCACATGGCCGAGGCAAGTTTCTCTTGTCCTCTGTTTTCGATTGTAAGCCTCATGAGATGACACTCTCCCATTTTACAAGTAATTGCTCTCTTCAAAGAGAATATTTGTTATTTAACACCATTTTGAGAACTCCTGAAGAATACCAGAGCATTTTGTTTTATCCAAAGTCATAAAATTTATTTATTTTTCCTTCTGTCTCTGAAATGTAAAACTGATGCCTTTATCTATTGCCTGCAAAAATCAAATCCAATCCACTGGCAGTGAGTCAATTCCAACTCATAGTGACCCTATTGGTCAGAGTAGAACTGTCCCATAGAGTTCCCAAGGAACACCTGGCAGATTTGAACTACCAGCCTTTTGGTTAGCAGTCGTAGCAGTTAACCACTATACCACCAGGATTCCCATCTGTTACCCTAGCCCCTGTCTATTTGATTTGTTCCCATTTTAAGGGAACTATGCTTATATGGTAGATTTAATTTCTATTTGCTAGTGGGCTTCAGTTTTGCAATAAGCCTGAATACTTTACACTTACTCTCCTATCCGAGAATTAGTTTTAACCTAACTATGGTTACACATATCTAATCTATATAATGTGATTTTACTTCAGTTACTGATAAGTACCTTGTGTTTCTTTGTGGTTCTAGAAGGAAACCTATTTAGCCTCATTCTTTTAGCATTGCTGTCTACCAAGCTCTGTGGGCTAGATTGTCCATTGAAGTGCAATTCACAACATTAAAGACAACCATAGAAAATTTTGTTAATCCCCTGGCTATCTGTTAAGCCCTGATTTCTGAACTTGATCTTGGTGCACTGGTTTCCATTGCTGCCTTTGATACAGGTGCCTGATCCCAATAAGGTCACCTCCCTCACTTCAAGCATTTGCTCTGTCCTGACAAGCCAGCTGCACAGCTCCACATCCACAGAGATGACTTCTTCGGTTAGATGCTAGCCAAGGTGAATCCCAAACTCACTATGCCTCTTCTGCTTTTTATTTTTGTTTTACTGGATTTATCACAGGAAGCCAGAAATATGCTTCAAAACTAAATAAGCAAAAATTATACATAGACTCAATACGAAGTTATCATATTTGTATGTTTGCTTCCAGTCCCAACATCTGTTTACCTAACTACATGTCATCTACCTATCAGTCTATCCATCCAAGACTGACAGTATTTGGTCAGTGCAGGTTTTAGGTGTGATTTTCATTCAGTCTTCTGTCATTTGTATTCTCCTCAAATTCTCTAAGTTCCTTAACTGTCCTTTTTTAAAATTGAAAATGTGATTTTTTAATAGTATAAGTGTACCTTAGTTTATTTATACGTGTCCATATTGAGCCATTTTGTCTAGTTTTTTTGTGTTTTTTTTTTTTTTTCTTCCTCACATTTTGAAGAATGTTTTGGTCTTTAGGAAAAAATTCTTCATCAAGGACATAGCTCCTAAGTGTAAGGCCCTGTTTTATGCACTGGGAATTCAACAAACACAGTCCCTGAATTTAAGAATCTTAGAAAAGAGGAGTCTAGAGAGAAATAGGAAAAAAAAAGAAAAAGACAATTATATCATGGCATGAAAAGTGCTGAGGGCATATGATTAAGCACAGGGTACAACTGGGAGTCAGAGAAAACTGATGAAGAGATAGTTTCCAAACTCAAGTCTGAAAGAAGAGTTAACTAGATAAGTGAAACCCATTGCCTTTGAGTTGATTCTGACTTGTAGTGACCCTACAGGTCAAAGTAGAACTGTGCCATAGAGTTTCCAAGGAGCACCTCATGGATTTGAACTGCCAGCCTTTTGGAAAGGAGTCCTGGTGGTACAGTGGTTATCACTAGGCTAACTGAAAGGTCAGCAGTTTGAACCTACCAGTTATTCCAAGGGACAAAAAAGTGGTGGCCTGCTTCTATAAAGATTACAGTCTTGGAAACCCTGTAGGATGGTTCTACTCTTTTGCTACAAGCCAGAATCAATTCAATGGCATCAGGTTTAGATTAAGCGAAGGGTCAGTGATAACAAAGATTGCTTGAGAAAATAGATGTGGCCAGGTCATGAAGGGATTTTACAAAATTTTAAGTTTATTCTTTATCCTGAAGGCAGTGGAAATCTTCAGAACATTTTAAGCAGGGAGCATCATAATTGGAAATGCAATGTAGTAAGATTATTGGTGGCACAGTGATTGAAGTGCTTGGCTGCTAACCAAACGGTGTGTGGTTTGAACTCGCTGTCTGCCCTGCAGGAGAAAGGTGTGGCAGTCTGCTTCTGTGAAGATTAGCAGACTCGGAAGTCCTGTAGGGCAGTTCTACTCTGTCCTGTAGTGTGTTGTGAGTGGAATTAACTTGATGGCAGTGAGTTTGATTTATTTTTGCTTGGTATGATGCCTAGTGGCTTTTTAAACATTGGAAACCCTGGTGGCATAGCATTTAAGAGATATGGCTGCTAACCAAAAGGTCAGCCATTCGAATCCACCAGCCACTGCTTGGAAACCTTATGGGACACTTACTTCTACTCTGTCCTGTGGGGTTGATATTAGTTACAAATCATGTCAATGAATTTGGTTTTTTGACAGCAATGGGTTTGATTTTTTGACATTACGTTGGTGGGGAGTGAGATGTAGACAGGGAAGCTCATTAGATGATTATGTCCATCGTGTGAACATAGATGGTTAGGATAATAGGAGAGTGGAAATTAGGATGGAGAAAAATCTTGTGTTTTATTTTTTAAAATTAGTATTGATAAGACCTGACGATGTCAGTCATCAAGTAAGTGAGAAGCAAAGCGTGGTGTTCACTGGTGAATTTGTGGTACCCTGTATTGGAAACCCTAGTGGCATACTAGTTAAGTTTTCTAACCAAAAGGTCAGCAGTTGAGATCCACCGGGTGCTCCTTGGAAACCTTTATCAGGCATGTCTACTTTGTCTATAGGGTTCCTATGAATTGGAATCTATGGCATTGGGTTTGGTTTTGGGTATTTAAATGAGTAACAAAGAGATGCAAGACTATAGGAGTAGTATTAGCTTAAAAGGGCTCCCTGGGTGGTATAAACAATTAATGCACTTGACTGCTAAGGGTTGGAGGTCGAGTCAACACAGAGATGTCTCTCAAGAAAGCCCTGACGACCCCCTTCCAAAAATTCAGCCACTGAAAATGCTATGGAGCACATGGGGTCCTATGAATTGGAAGAGACTTGGTGACAACTGGTTTATGGGTTTCAGAAAGCTGTAACAGTTATTGAAAAATAGGCAGTTTGGTATGTGAAGTTTAGAAGAGAGATCTGAGCCAAGATAGAATAGAAATTTGAGAGTCAGAGATATGTCAACTGTGATCATTTTAGTAGAAGAGAATTCTAGAAGTGAAATTATTTACTGAAGGTGTTGATGCATTTGACACAGCAGTATCTTGAAAGGTCACAGAAGTTGACCCATAGGCACAATATTTTGTACTGTGGACTAGCCTGTCACTGTGTTCTAGGAAAATTTTGTACTCTGGGTCTATTGCTTGAGCTCATGTTGCTTCTTTCTTTCCATTCCATTGTTACAGCACTAGCATGCCCAGAGAACATTCTGACATCCCAACTTGTATCACTGGTTCTCATGGGGCAGGGAGAGATTAAATGCATGAAGTCCTTGAAATGTTGTTTTAGCATTCTGAGGAACATCTGGAATATTTCTACCAACAATAAATAACACAACGGAAGGGAGACCTTTTTCAGTTTCTGGCTCCCAATCAAACTGTTGACTCAGCTGTGATTCCTAAATATTTTAATTAATGTCTCTCAACGGTGGTTCTATTAAAACAAGTGAGAGGCACCTTGATACATATCCACTTATGTACTCAGGCTTATGAGCAGGGAGTTCTGACATTCCCTGAAGAACTTAGTTCTCATGGTAGACTAGATGATGCTTCTACTTTGATGTTGTGGCTGCGTGCTCCCCACTAGATCACTCCCTTCCTGGAGAAAAGAGAAGGACTTCATCCATGAGTCAGATAGTGAGCTACTGAAAACCCAGAATCCACTGCTGTTGAGTCAGTTCTGCCTCATAGCAACCCTGTGGACAGAGTAGAACTGCCCCATAGGGTTTCCAAGGAGTGCCTGGCGGATTCAAACTGCCCACCTCTGGTTAGTAGCCGTAGCTACTACTGTTAAGCCAGCAGGATTTCAAGAGAGCCGCTGAGTGCTGAAGAATTGCTTTACTTTAAGACACATTTAGGATTTTAGGAGTATTTGTTCATATAGTTAGATTTGTAAAGGACAGAATGACTGTGTCAGTGATAGTATATTTGAATCCACTTGAAATGCGTTATAGGAAGATTTGATGCTGTCTATTTAGGGAGAACGCAGTTTGCTTTGCTTTGCTTTGTTTTAAGTAATAACTACTAGTATGGATTGAGTATTTATTGTCTACTCAGGAATTATGCTAAACACTTTATGTGTATGATCTCTTTTAAGTCTAATCACAAGACTACGAAAGTTGGCAGTTCAAATCCACCAGGTGCTCAGACTATGATACAGGTATTATTAATATCATCCCTCCATGATAGCCTTCAGAATGGATTGCACTCTAATGTAAAGAAAACAGAAATCCTCACAAGAAGACCAATAAGCAACATTGTGATAAACAGAGAGAAGACTGAAGTTGTCAAGGATTTTATTTTATTTGGATCCACAGTCAACAGCAATGAAAGCAGCAATCAAGAAATCAGACAATGTATTATATTGTGTAAATCTTCTCCAAATGTCTTTTTAAAGTGTTAAAAAGTGAAGTTGTCACTTTAAGGACTAAGATGTGCCTGATTCGAGCCATGGTGTTTTCAATTGCCAATTGCCTCCTATATGCGTGTGAATGCTGGACAGTGAATAAGGAAGACTAAGGAAGAATTGAGGCCTTTGAATTGTAGTGTTGCTGAAGAATATTCAGTATACTATGGACTGCCAAAAACCCAACAAATATGTCTTGGCGGAATGTTTTGTGGCAGCAAGGACGATGAGACTTTGTCTGATAGACTTGGGATGTGTTATCAGGAGGGACGAGTCCATGGAGAAGGACATCATGCTTGGAAAGTCAGTGTCATCAAAAAAGAAGAAACCTTCAACAAGATGGATTGTCACAGTGGCTACGACAGTGGACTCAAGCCTAACAATGATTCTAAGGATGAAGGACCAGGCAGTGTCTTGTTCTGTTGTAGGTAGGGTTGTCGTGAGTCAGAACCGACTCAACAGCACCTAACAACAATATCGTCAGGTTGTAAAAGATTAAGTACTAACTTGTTCAAGACCACATCACTGATAAGTAGTAGAACCCATTTTCAATTGAGGCAATCTGTCTCTGTAAAATGAGCGGGAGAGTACGGCAGACTCAGGGTCTAGGACTCAAGTCTTTTTTGTTCTCTTTTGGAATTTACAGTAATAATCTCACAAAGGAAGTCACATTATGGTACAGTAACAGTGTCAGTGTATATGGAAGACAAGACAGGAATTTCTAAATGTCTTATAAAGCACCCTTAGGAAGATGTAAGCTTCCTCGTATGATTTCTAGCCAGGAATAAGCAGATTGACCTTCCGTAGCTGTCTCTTCTTACCCTTAATTAGCAAATATTTGTCTTCTGTGAGTGGAAACTGAGCAGTCACTGGGGTTTAAACAAGTCATAATCCACATGAAAAGAAAACAGTAATTTCTTTTTGGGAAGCACATGGGATTTCATTATTTGATTGGGTTCTTAAGGTCTTGACCTAGTCAGTTGATATCCACTGAATCCACAGTGGATCTTGGCTAAAGCAAAAGGCCAAACTTCCTTTCTTTGATTAGTAAAGAGGTACTTCAGGTAGAGTCAATATGAACTCTGTGGATGTGACGGGACTGTTGAGTAGGGCCAGGAACAATCTCCTGTATCGCTGAACTCTTCAAATGCAGCTTTCCATCTGCTTTCTCTCCTTGACTGACCTTTGAAAAGTTAGCCATTTCCACACTCATATGCATATATATTTAAAAATTCTCCATCAGCACTTTTAATAGCTCTTCTGTAGTGGTGGGATCTGTCTCCCATAGAACAAGCCAGCAGCATGAATCTCTTGATGTTTAGTACAGATTAATTTCCAAGTAATATTTCAATATTCATCAGTAATGAATTTTTATAAGAGCTGATCTTTTGAGTCTTCTGCCATCTAGGACAAACCTGAGTCAACCTGGTGTGCCTGTATTTGGAGGATGATATTTGGCATTTAAGGACTTCTAGAGTCAAACAGAAAGGGGTCACCAACTGTGTTGACATATGGATGTACTGTCAATAGTTGACATAACACACTAAGGTCACTTACACTCCTAAGGGTGAAAAATCAGAAGTGCTGGCAATATAGCTGAGAAAAGACTGTCTCCACATTACAGTTTTGAGCTTATTTGTCAGCACTTTGGGGGAGACATGCACTTCTTTCACTCTCAATGTATCGGTGGCTCTGTTTACTTAGGTGTACCGATTTGGATATCTTTGTCAAAAAAAGCAGCAAACCATAATATTATCAGGACGCGAAAGTTCTGCAAGTGAGATTTCCCTATGCAGTGCTCTTGATTAAAGCATCAGAGATACAAGCATAGTCTGAAGTTCTTAAGCTTAAGCCAGGGTTGACCTGTGAGTGCCAATGTCACTCTTGATCTTTTTTCCAGCCTGGCATATCAAAGACTAGGGAGTCCATGCAGAGAGTGACATCTGTTAGACTGACATGCCCATTTTCTTATACCTGGGTCCTTCACTTGTAATGCTGAGATTTTAAGAGGCACACACGAACAGAGTGAGGCTTTCACAGACACTGAACATTTTAAACTGTGTATGTGGTTGGAGGGTGGTGTTATGTAATCAACAAGAAAACAGAAACTAAAAGAGAACTTGAAGATCAGAAAAGCTCCGGATGAAATTGCAGCATGACCAGTTGCTAGCTGGCCATCTCAAACAAGTCATTTATCTCTGTATTAAATAATTCTATTTGCCTGTCCTGTATCTAGCCCTGGTTCTTCATTCTTTCATTACTTTATTTCTTCACTTATTAAATACGTGTCTAGCAGTTACCGTGTGTCAGATCCTACTCTAAGCACTTTGCAAATATTAACTCATTCTTGATCCTGATTTCATTCCAGGCTGGACTTGAGTTTGGAATACTCAGTTCTCTTAAAGATATAGTGGCTATGTGAGGTATTTCTGGACACTGAAATTAATTAAGCTTTGGATGAGATTTCCAAAATAGCTTTCGTTTCATAGAATGGGATGCGTTTGGCTTGATGTGACCTTCTTCTCTTCCCCTCTTTTCTTTTATCTACCTGGAATACGTTTACACTGCCTAGACGGACTGTGGCCATCTTTCAAGAACAGGCATAAAGGCCACATGCCAGAGATGGTGGAGCAACCCAGACTTCCTACATCATGAGAAGCAGAGCCTGCCTTGCTCAAGGTGCAAATCAGGTTTTCTGTAGCTTGTACCCGAACAACTCAAATTACTAAACTCCCTTTGAACCTCAGCTTATTGATCTGTAAAATGGAGCCTATTCTCTATTTAAGAGCATTATTAGGATTAACACAGATAGAGCATGTACACACAAATCACATGCTGCTGCCATGGAGTCGATTCTAACTCATAGTGACCCTATCAGTCAGAGGAGAAGTGCTCCGTAGAATTTCCAAGGAGTGCCTGTCAAATCTGAACTGCCAGTCCTTTTTAACCATTATGCCACCAGGGTTTCCAAATCACATAGTATATACGAAGTCTGATAATTAAGTCTGTGAACTCATCCTAGAGAAAGTGCTACATACCTCATTGCTGGATATCACTGTGGTCACCTTCTTGGGAGACTGTGCACTGATGCCATTACTTAGTCTACCCTTCAATGAAATTTTGGAACTCTTTTGCTGAAATGGCCATCAGAGCTGTCATCATGTTGTCCTTGATGTCCCGAAAGTCATCAAAATGTCTTCCTCTCAGTATTTCCTTTATCGTTGAGTAAAGAGACAAGTCACTGGGGGCCAGATCAAGTGAGTAGGGGGATATTCTACTACAATTATTTGTTTAACGGCTGAAAACTCCCTCATAGGCAACCATACAATTAAGTTCTCACACTTGCCATCACGCTACCGTGTGCAATGACTATTCCAGAAAGAGTTCCAAATTGCTTTGAAAGGTGGACTAGGTACTGGCATCAGTGCATAGCTTCCCAAGGGGAGTGCTTTAAAGGGGACCTTAGTAATATCCAGCAATGGGGTATGTAGCACTTAGAACAATTACGTTCATGGACTTAATTAACAGACCTCATGTATTTCAAAAAACTCTAGTTCTCCTTGCCACATGGGTGTAAACCTTTCTCTGTTTCCAACATACAAGTGGGTAGGGATAAAGACATGACATGTGATAATCTTGATTGCTTTTAACATTTTATGCTCATTTGTTTGGCTTTGGAAGGACAATTTTCTTTTCTTTCTTTGTTTTTTGGTCTTTGTAGGCCAGGGTTACAAGGCACAGCAACTGTTCACCCAAAAGCATGTCAAATTTGTCTTTTTAGATATCTTTTTCTCTTCAACGACACATGATGGGGGATGGGGCTGAGGCGCGGCTGGAGAATGGGGCACTGTTATGTTATTGTAAAATATATGCTTTGGTGATAGATTTGCTTTTGGCTCCTGGCTGTTCAACACATGAACTGCATGACCATGGCAAGTGGCTTAGTCTCTCTGAGCCTCAGTTTCCCACTTGGAAACAATGGGAGATAAAGCTCGCCTCTCAGGCACTTTGAGAATGTTGAGAAAGTTAAGGCCCTTGATAGTCCAGGGCCTGAGCCTCCGAGGTGCCTCCAGAAGCATTCCCTTTCTTTGACCTTTGCCAATGGTTAGACTCTCTGTTCTTGTTGGGGGTCCCTGGATGGTATAAACATTTAAACCACTTGATTGCTAACTAGAAAGCTGAAAGTTTGAGTCGACCCAGAGGTCCCTTGAAAGAAAGGCCAGGCAGTCTACTTCTGAAAAGTGAACCATGAAAACTTCAGGTAGCACAATTCTACTCTGAAACATGTGGGGTCACCATGAGTTGGACCAACCTGAAGACATTTTTTTTTTTTCCTCCTGTTAGTGTTTGCAACACAATTCATTCCAAGCATTTGCCTAGAGCACACGCTGTCCAGTGGCCAGAAAGAAGAATGTCTCTACACTAGGCAGCTTCCATAAGCATGGAGCTCTATTTTGATAAAACTGAAATATACTTTAATGTCTTTTCCAAACAGATTCACTCTAAGTGATGCTTTCCACTGTGGGAAGACGAATTTCATTTGCCAAAAAAAAAAAAAAAAAGGAAAAAAACCTTTGAACATTAAACTTTCTTTAGATGCAGAAGCCTAATAAACACTGAATCATAAAGAGATTGAGGTTTAGAGAACAAAATGGAATTGCAGGGGGGAGAGAGAGAGAGAGAGAGAGAGAGAGAGAGAGAGAGAGAGAGAGAGAGAGAGAGAGAGAGAGAGAGAGAGAGAGAGAGAGAGAAATCTGAATCTCTCTCCCTCGAAGTCACCCCTCGCTGGTGTACACAAAATGGAGATTTGCTCTGTCTGATACAATCGTCCACATTGAAATCCTTGTAACTGAGTAACCCAAACAGATGTTGGAGAATAACACAAATCTTTAAGTTGTTTTCTTCATTTGCAATGGGGTGAGATGTGGCATGAATGGCAGAAAAAAGTAGTGAGAATCACATTAAATTATAAACTGGCCACAAGCTCAAAAGATTACAGATTTCTGGTTATTTATTGAAATTTAGAGAGGCAGAAAATCTCATCTTTGTTACTTCAAATCAGTGGCCCTGTGTGGTTCCCAAAATACCCAGAGACTGAAATATTTAGAACTATCCCCAGATGGAAAAGCTGCTTCAAGAAAGTAGTGTTTTTTTTTTTTTTTTTTTTTTGCATCAGAGGCATTGTAGAGGGTTATTTATCGTATAAGTTTAGATGATTATTTTTGACCTTCTTAGTAGATGGATACTGGGCTATGATTAGCTGGAGTCTTCTTCTCCAGGAGTGAATCTGCAGGTCATTTTTTTCTAGACAACTTTCCCTCATTGGCAAAAGATGATGAGACTAGAGTTGGTCAGGTTGTTGTTGTTAGGTGCTGTCAAGTCAGGTCTGACTCACAGCAACCCTATGAACCACAAAATGGAACACTGCCCGGTCTTGTGCCACGTCCACAGTTGGTTTTATGTTTAAGCCCACTGTTGTGGCCACTGTGTCAGTTCATCTCATTAAGGGTCTTCCTCTTTTTCATTGACTCTCCACTCTTCCAAGTGTGACATCCTTCTCCAGGAACTGATTCTTTCTGAAAACATGCCCAAAGTTTGTAAGATGCAGTCTTGCCATCTTTGCTTCCAGGAAGCACTCTGGCTGTATTGCTTCCAGAACAGATCTGTTTGTTCTTTTGGTGGTCCATGGTACATTCAGCATTCCTCTCCAATATCACAATTTGGAGGCATCAATTCTTTTTCTGTCTTCTTTGTTCATGAGCCAGCTTTTATATGCATAGGACGCAACTGAAAATACCATGGCTTGAGTCAGGCCCATTTTAGTCTTCAAGGTGACATCCTTACTTTTGAATGCTTTAAAGAGGTCCTTTGCAGCTGATTTTCCAATAAAATGTGTCTTTTGATTTCTTGAATGCTTCTTCCATGGACATTGATTGTGGACCAAGTAAAATAAATTCTTGACAACCTCAACCACTTCTCCAATTATGACAGTGTTGCTTACTGGTCCAGTTGTGAGGATTTTTGTTTTCTTCTTCTTCAGGTTCAATCCATACTGAAGGCTGTGGTCCTTGGTGTTCATCAGTAAGTGTTTCAGATCTTCTTCACTTTCAGCAAGTAAGGTGCTGTTATCTGCGTAACACAGGTTAGTAATGAGTCATTCTCCAATCCTGATGCCTCGTTCTTCTTTGTACAGTCCAGCTTCTTGGATTATTTGCTCAGCATCCAGATTAAAAAAGTATGGTGAAAGGATACAACCCTGATGCACGTATTTCCTGACTTTAAACCATGCAGTGTACTCTGTTCTGGTTGCACGACTGCCACTTGATCCATATGCAGATTCCTTAAGAGCACAATTAGGTGTTCTGGAACTCTCGTTCTTCACAGTGGTTAGCTATAATTTATAATGATCCACATAGTTGAATGCTTTGGTATAGTAAATGAAACCCAAGTAAACCTCTTTCTAGTATTCTCTGCTTTTAGCCAAGATCCATTTGACATCAGTGATGATATCCCTGGTTCCATGTCCTTATCTGAATCCAGCTTGAATTTCTGGCAGTTTCTTGTCAATACTGTTGCAGTCACTTTTGAATAATCTTGAGCAAAATTTTACTTGCATGTGATATTAACAGTGTTTTTCAGTAATTTCTGCATTCATTTGGATCACCATTCTTTGGAATGGACATAAATATGGATCTCTTCCAGTTAGTTGGCCAGGTAGCTGTCCTCCAAATCTCTTGGCATAGGTGAGTGAACACTTCCAGCACTGCATCTGTTTGTTGAAATATCTCAATTGATATTCCATCGATTCCTATAGCCTTGTTTTTCTCCAGTGCCTTCAATGCAACTTTGATTTCTTCCTTCAGTGCCATTGGTTCCTGATCATATGCTACCTCTTCAAATGTCTGAACATTGACCAGTTCTTTCTGACATAATGATTTTGTGTATTCCTTCCATCTTCTTTTGATGTTCCCTGAGTCATTTAATAGTTTCCCTGTAGAATCCTTCAGTATTTCAACTTGAGGTTTGAATTTTTTCTTCAGTTCTTTTACCTTGAGAAATGCAGAATGTGTTCTTCCCTCTGCTTTTCCATTTCCAGCTCTTTGCACATGTCATTGTAGTATACTTTCTTTTGTCTTGAGCTGCTCTTTGAAATCTTCTGTTTAGGTCTTTTACTTCACCATTGAGAGCAAGTTTCAGAGTCTCTTCTGACATCTAATTTGGTCTTTTCTTTCTTTCCTGTCTTTTTAACTACCTCTTGCTCTCTTCATAGATGATGTCTTTGATGTCATTCCACAATTTGTCTGGTCTTTGGTCATTAGTGATCAACACGTCAAATCTGTTCTTGAGATGATCTTTAAACTCAGGAGGGATATACTCAAGGTCATACTTTAGCTTTTGTGGACTTCGTTTAATTTTCTTTAGTTTCGATTTGAATTTGCATATGAGCAGTTGATGACATGTAACACAGTCAACACTTAGTTTTCTTCTGACTGTTGATATGGAGCTTTTCATCATCTTTTCCCACAGATGTAGTCGTTTTGGTTCCTGTATATTCCATCTGGTGAGGTCTATGTGTATAGTCACCATTTGTGTTAGTTAAAAAAGGTATTTGCAATGAGGAAGTCGTTAGTCTTGAAAAATTCTATTGTGTGATCTCTGGCATTACTTCTGTCACCAACGTCATATTTTCCCACTACTGATCCTTCTTCTTTGTTTCCAACTTTTGTATTCTAGTCATCATTAGTTATCAATGCGCCCTTATTGCATTTTCAGTCAATTTCAGACTGCAAAAGCTGGTAAAAATCTTCAGTTTCTTCATCCTTGGCCTTAGTGGTTGGTGTGTAAATTTGAATAACAGTCATATTAACTGGCTTTCCTTCTAGGCATATGGATATTGTCCTATCACTGACAGCAGTGTACTTCAAGACAGATCTTGAAACATTCTTTTTGGTGGTGAACGCAACACTGTTCATCTTCAAGTTTTTGTTCCCAGCGTAGTAGACCACACGATTGTTGGATTTGAAATGGCCAAAACAGTCCATTTCAGCTCACTGATGCCTAGGATATCAATGCTTATACATTCCATTTCATTTTTGATGATTTGCGATTTTCCTAGATTCATACTTTGTATCCCAATTATTAGTGGATGTTTGCAGTGGTTTCTTTTCATTTTGAGTCATGCAACATCAGGAAATGAAGATCCTGAAGGCCTTACTCCATTCATGTCATGAAGGTCAACTCTACATTGAAGAGGCAACTCTCACCCAGTTGTTTTCCGAGTGCCTTCCAACCTGGGGGCTCACTTTCTGGCACCATATCTGACAATGTTTGGTTGCTATTCATAAGGTTTTCTTTGACTAATTCCTTTCAGAAGTGGGCTCCCAAGTCCCTCTTCCTAGTCTGTCTTAGTCTGGAAGCTCAGCCGAATCCTGTCTGCCATGAGTGACACTGCTGGTACCTATATACTAGTGGCCTAGCATCCAGCATCACAACAGTGAGCAAGCCTCCACTGACAGAGAAGTACTCAGTCTAAAATGGATCAATCACATTCTCTGTTTGACAATGTATCTTGGAGGAAAAAAAAAAGAGTCTAGAAAGTGTAAGCAGCACCAGGTGAATGACAGATTTCTCAATGGAAGATCCATTGACCTCTAAAACTGAGGTCCTTGGAGTTTTTCACCCATCTTGTAGCCTGTAGTTAGAGATCTGTGAGGAATAGTCTTATGATCTTAACTTTTTATGCTGTATAGACTCCTCCACATAGGTTCAAGGAAAAACTCCTTCAGGGTTGCCATAGGGTTCTCTTCCTGAGGGGAATGATAATAATAATAATAAAGGAAGATGAGATGAATCACAGCTAGCATCGTTGCAGTTGATCTTGGAGCTATCACTGGTACTCATCCTCTGTCTCCTCCACTGTTATTATTGTGGTTAAGTGCTGTTGAGTTGGTTTCAGCACATGGTTCCAACTCATAGTACATTGAACGGAACACTGCCTGGTCCTGTGCCATGCCCACAATCATTGCTGTGCTTGAGCCCATTGTTGTAGCCACTGTGTCAATCCATCTTGTTGAGGGTCTTCTTTTTGGCTCACCCTTTACTTTACAAAGAGTGAAGTCTTTCTCCAGTGATTAATCCCTCCTGACAACATGTCCGAAGTATGTAAGATGTAGTCTTGCCATACTTGCTTCTAAGGAGCATTCTGGTTGTATTTGTTCCAGAACAGATCTGTTCATTCTTTTGGCAGTCTGTGGTATATTCAGTATTCTTCTCTGACACCACATTTCAGAGGCATAAGTTCTTCTATCTTCCTTACTTCTTGTCCACCTTTCATATGCATATGATACTATTCAAAGTGCTATGACTTGGGTCAGGTGTGCCTTGCTCTTCAAGATGACGACATCTTTACCTTTCAACACTTTAAAGAGGTCTTTTGCAGCAGCTTTTCCCAGTGTAGTGCATCTATTGATTTCTTGAGTGCTGCTTCAATAGGTGTTGATTGTGGATCCAAGTAAAATGAAATCCTTGACAACCTCACTCTTTTCTTCTCCACTATCCATTCTAAATTCTCAGCACCTTCAGCTATCATGTTGACAAGTGCTGGTAGCTTATCTAGTGGTGAGACTGAATCTTCGTATTTAAAGAGTTTGAGTGAATGATAGTTATCTCCTTCTCAGTTTGGAGGTTAGCATAACACATTTGTTCAGAGCCTGGGGCGAAGGAGTATGAGAAGACTCAAATGGATCACCTGAGTTCTGTACATATTTCTCCCTGCCCCTCTTCTATAAAAGCAATTTTACCTTCTCTGGCTGGTCAGGGAAAAGTATCCCTATCAGTATGATGGCTTCTTTTTTCATCTGCGGGCCCCTGGACACAAGGAGTCCAAAGTTCCCTGAAGGCAGCTTGTAATTCAATGGAAGAAACCCTCATAATGTCTGCTAGTAAGAATTTGCCCCCTCTTGAGATCATAGCCTTCAACCTTGCATAGCCTAGAATTACAGGAACGGGAAGCATGAAGTCTTCCAGTGGGTTCTTGGATGAGAGGGTAAGCAGATGTTTTAGGCTTCTGGTCCTGCTCTAACAGAAATATCACAAATGGGTGTCTTTAACAAAGGAAAGTTTATTGGTATACAGTACAGTAGGCTAGAAGTCCCATTTCCGGGTGCTGGCTCCAGGGTAACTCACTGTTTGGAACAGGGATGTGACCTGACTAGAGGTGTTGTATCCCTCTGTGATCCTCTTGAACACAACCTAATCTTGTCTCACTAACCACAGAGATTAGGTTTTACAACAAGGAAAACTATGTCGGATCACAAATTGGAGGACAATCACATGATACCAAGAGAGATGGCCTAACCAAGTTGACATGTGTTTTTGAGGAACACAGTTCAATCCATGACAGGCTATGAAAGGTAATTTCATAGCCAGAATGGGTGTTTATTCCTGCAGGTCTCTGAAGCACATTGTCATGGCTGCTATAACTTAAGTTGGAAACTCCCAATAATTTAGTTCCAAACTTCTTTTTTGAAGCCTAATTTTTCCAATACTTCATTTCATGCAGTTTATATTCTAGTGAGGCTGTGGACTTTTTTTTTTATAACTTGGTGCCTCAATATAAGGTCCATAAGAGAAAAGGAGGAATGGGACTCCCATTTATAGGATGCCTTGCAAGCTAGAATTTAGTTTTACTATCTTTTTATTTATTTGCTTATTTAATTGTATGTTTGTTGTACAGATACAAAGACAAAACTTAGCAAGAAATTCAACTATGTTATAGGCTCACTTCCAATTTAGAAATGTACACAATGTGATTCAGGATGAGACAGGTACTGAATATGTTTCAGTAACCCTCATAATCTTGGCTTTCTATGTCATAATGTTATCCCCCAAGAAAGCTTGAAGCTTTCTCTTCTCTTTTTCCCCATTCCTCTTGGGAAAATGGATCTTACTTTAGATTAGAACTGTGAAGACTTCTGATTTGCAGTTTGCAGAGTAGAGGAAAACCAGTCATCCTAGGTGAGACTACAAAATTCCTGTGAGTCACTGGAAATATTAAGATAGGTCCTGCATGGAAAGACATACACATTTTCTGCAGAGTTCAGAGGATATAATGTCTGGCTCAATCTGCTGAACTAAAATTGAAGAAGATTCCCTCTTCTTCTGTTTCCTTTTTTCTCAACAATTTTGTTATATGAAATCAAGCCCTGCATTTTGTTTTGATTTTGCTCTAATTGGAGGCATGCTTTCGCTGAATCTAATTTCAGCTGGAACTAATTACAGGAAAAAGGTCATAGCTGTACTGAAAGTATTACTCTGTTTAAAATATATTGACAGCCTATAATATTAACTCTACTTCTGTAGACCTATAAATGAAGACAGAAGAATAAATAACCAGAACATCTTCCTTTTGTTTAAATCAGTAGGGAAAAATCTGTATGTAGTTATTGACAAGAAAACCTTGCTTGGGTATGAATAAATATAAGTGTTGCAGTTGATTTGTGTCTGTTTCCTGAGGACAATCTGGGAATTGCCAAGTAAGGGACATATTTTGTGCCTACTGAGCTTGAAATGATGATACAGTTGTGTTTCAACTGGTGTACTATACTTACCTATATAAAATGCTCCTTTATAATAATCTGGCACTATGCAAGGGGAAAAGAAAAAGACAAACATCATACATTTTTTAAGGGAAAAAGACATTTAAGTGCGTGTGTGAGGGGAACATTTGTCCAAACTGAGAGTGAGCCTTTGACTTTTAAATAGTTACGTGAAACCTTAGCTAATGCTGTTTAACCTCAGTCCAAGGCAGCCACATTGTCCTCACAGAATCACATTGGGTTTTTATTAATGTGCATCTCTTGGAGGCTTTCCAATCTCTGTCTGCTTACCAATGGCTGTTAACGAATTCCTGGTATTTTATACAAGTCAGTGTCAATTAGTAATATAATACAGATGTGAGGGAGAGAGTGTCACAGAATACAGAGCAGCAGCTGAGTAGATCGTGGTCTCTGCAGAGATTTATTTTTACCTATTATCCAATTCTGAGTGGTCGTATAGTTCCTCTTCCTGTGAAAATCTGAAGTTTGGCGGCATAATAATCTGCCCTAAGTTCTCCAGTGTGACTGGGAACTGACCCACATGGATAAACAAAGGTGAGATTAAACAAGGTTTGTTAACCTCCCTTTTTTGTCTGTGCCTTTGTGTGAATTCTTACCATACTGTCTGCTGGGGTGGCACAGAGGTGTTAAGAGCAATGTTTACTCATCCAAATGGAGCTGGAGAATGGCATCCTTGACTCACAATTTTGAATACAAATAAATTAAAGAAAAATATTATTGACTTCCAGAAGCCTACCAGGGTTTTCTGAGAACCGTTTGTCCTGCCATGTCAGTATTGCAATATATGATTTTAAGGAGATGCGTTAATGCTAGAGGTGGTAAGCAGTCCCTGGGATATCCCTTACCCACTTTTTTATTTAAAAAATAATTACTTTGATCAAAATAGAAGAGCAATGGAATACGTTACTTGAAACTAACTCCTCCCACTTTGAAAATATGTATGCAATCGAGATGCTGGGGTTACCCAAACTGTTAAATTCCCACACAGTAAAGACTCAAAAGTGTGAGCGTAAAGGAAACAGAAGTCCCTTAGAGTTGAATGTCATAGTGTATCTTCATGGAACAATTGGTTAGAAGGCCCTTTGCCTTTGTTTATTTATTTGCATATTTATTTGTTTAAGTTTTTCTGCCCTCTGCTCGACGCTTTAGGTATAAGGAATTGAGAGTTACACATGAGTGATTAATGGGCCCAGAGCAGCCGGCCTGGCTCACTATTTGAACATAAGCTACCAGTTAGCCGGTAGAGCAGCCTGAGAAGCTAGCGCTCCTGGAATCCAAATTTCTGGATTTGTGGAGTTGGGTTAACTCACCTAGGCCATTTACCCCTAGGTGTCATTTTTGTACCTTGAGCCTTTAAGGAACACTTTTCCTAAAGTTACCTTGGAGTCAAACAACAGCTTAATAAGCAGCTTAGTGGAGATCATATGCCTTAGGCTTTGGACTGTTTTGGACAATTACAATGACCTTACCGAGCTACTCTGCCTGGACCCATCTGTGTAACTTCCTTCATCATCCATTATACCAGGAACTTTTCCAATACCTTTGAATTATGTTGTCTAGTTTCAATCTTGGAAACCCTGGTGGCACAGTAGTTGAGTGCTGTGGCTGGTAATCAGAAGGTCAGTGGTTCAAATCCACGAGGCACTCTTTGGAAACTCTATGGGGCAGCTCCACCCTGTCATGTAGAGTTCCTGTGAGTCAGGATCGACTTGACAGCAGCAGGTTTTTTTTTTTTTGTCGTTGTTGGAATCTTATCTATTCACAATAAATACATTCTGTTAAGCTAATTTCTTGTGTTTCTCTGCACATCTAGGTTTTTGACAAACCCAGCTCTCTTTAGGGGATCTGATGTTGCTTTCATCTCCTACGCCAGCCAAGTGCCGTTGAGTCAGATCCTACAGAGCATGCTTAACTCCAAGCAGTCAGATGTGACCCCCAGGGAGCAGTCACACCTCACTGTAATTCAGTGGTTTGTAGATCATCCTGCAGGGTGTCCCACCAAGTCTTCTGGTCTACTGTGTCTACTGTGAATTGTAGTTTTATGTATCATTTCCAGTGAACTAAGGGCTTTCCCCTGGTAATAATAAAGCCATTAATCATGATAACTAAACAAAGTTCTAGCAATTTCACTAGAGAGGGAAAACTTACTAAGGTGTCCTACCACACCAGGGTCCTATAACCCGGTCCTCTTCT
This sequence comes from Heterohyrax brucei, assembly GCA_028571685.1. Lineage (NCBI taxonomy): Eukaryota > Metazoa > Chordata > Mammalia > Hyracoidea > Procaviidae > Heterohyrax > Heterohyrax brucei. The sequence goes on along the minus strand of CM053161.1, from coordinate 64,038,440 downwards.
CCCACTCAACTGCGCTGACATTTTGTAATGCTAACATGAGTAAAGAATAATCATAATACTTAGCATTTATATAGCTCTTAACAAACATTAGCTAATTAATCCTCATGCCACCTCTGAAAGGCAAGCACTGTGTGCATTGTTATCTGTATTTTCAGGCCCGGGGCTGGAGAAATGTTAAGAGAGTCTCAGAAAGGTCAAGAGACTTGCCAAAGATCATAAAACAAGATTGTAATAGAAGTTAAATTCCAGCTGAGTTATCACGCCATTCAGAGATGTAGACTCTTGGAGGCTTGAAGGTCCAGCGGTAACATGAAGCCAGACTGGACAATTTCAAACTCAAGTTGTAGAGAAAACATAGTTCAGTAGCTGGAAACAAGTCACGCCCACCCATCAATATATGATTGTCAGAAAGCAGCAATGAGAGCTCAGTTTCTCAGTCTACACTTGGTAGGAGATCATGTGTAGTGCAAAGCAACTTCCTTCTCTGCTCTTTTCAAATCATAGAATGATACGTGCAAGGCTCTTAAAAGAATGCCAAGAGGTCGAGAGGCTTTCAAAATTATACCGCTCCTCTCAGAGGCAGAGTCAGGCTAGAATCTCCCCCTGAGCTAAAATACAAGAGGGGTGACAAGTGTCACATTTATAGACCCAAGAAAACTCAAGAGGAATGGTAATTACCTGGTTTGTTTAGCCTACTTGCAAAGAAATTAAAAACAACAAAAAAAACTGAACAAACACTTACCCCCCAAACAATCTCCTTTTCTCCCCTCCAAATTCTAAAATAACAAGAGAAACATAATAAATTTTAAAAATCCCTAAAGTTTACCTGTTCAAGTTTGGGAAATCGTCATGATTTAAATAAAGAACACCCTTATTACCAGCCACCAATTCACCTGAGTTAACAATATATAATAAAATCCATTTGAAGACACAAAACTGCCTTTCAGATGTCAAAGGCTGGGATTAGGGGCTGAGATCCTGTTGTTGGAAGAATGAAAAATTAATGTGAAGCCAGAGGTACAAATCATAAGAAAACATCTATGAATCCTATAATACTGGACCAAATCAAATACCGAAAACCTAGACTCTGTTTCCTCAGAAATCACTTTTCCATGGGGGGTCTTTATCATTAGGGGAGCGCTGGTAGTATAATGGTTAAGCACTTGGTTGATAACGAAAAGTCTGACAGTTTGAACCCAACAACCTCTCTGCAGCAGAAAGACGACTCAGTCTACTTGCATAAAGATCACAGCCTTGAAACCCTATATGGTGGTCCTGCACTGCCCCATAGGGTCGCTCTGAGTGGAAATCGACTCAGTAGCAATGGGTCTGATTTTTTTGTTACCATTGCTATGAATGATTCTAAAACAAAAGCTTTCAGTTTGATAATGTGAAAAGAAAAACTTAGCTCTCTTAATATTACTAATACCTGGATCATAGCAAAAATCTTCACATGGGGGGTCAGAAGAAAAGGGCAACTCTAACTCTGTCTCTGTAGATTGTGAGATGTCATCAACACACTAATTTCCAGGGAGAAGTGCCTGCCATTCCAGTCGCCCCCTTAAAACATTTAATGGTGATGTGACAAATCACTTGTCTCTTAGAGAAAACGAGATAATCCGAGCCTTTCTAAAACACTATAATACAGAAAGGGAGGGCAGAAAGAAATTAAGCCAGGAGGCCGTGTTTTGGGGTTGAGTGCCATGGAGTCAGTTCCTGCTCATAGTGACCCTATGTGTGAACAAAAATAGTGCCCAGTCCTGTGCTTTCTTCACAAGCATTGTCAAGCTTGAGCCTACTGCTGTCGCCACTGTGCCAGTCCATCTTGTTGAGGGTCTTCCTCTTCTTCAGTGACCCTCTACTTTACCAAGCATAATGTCCTCTTCTAGGGACAGGTCCCTCCTGATAACATACCCAGAGTTAGTGAAACAAGTCTCAGCATCCTCGCTTCTAAGGAGCACACTGGCTGTACTCCTTGTGAGACAGATGCCTTCATTCTTCTGGCAGTCCATGGGACAGTCAGTGTTCTGCATCTGCACTGTAATTCAAAGGTGTCAATTCTTCTCCATCTTCCTTATTCACTGGCCAGCTTTCACATGCATAGGAGGTGACTGAGGACACCAGGGCTTGGGACAAGAGCTCATCAGTTCTTAAAGTGACATCTTTGCTTTTTAACACTTTAAAGAGGTATTTTGCAGCACATTTGTCCAAAGTAATAAGTTGTTTGATTTCTTGACTGCTGCTTCCATGGATGTTGATTGTGGATCCAAGTAAAATGAAATCCTTGACAGCTTCAGTATTTTCTCTATTTATCATGATGTTGCTGGTTGTTCCAGTTGTGAGTCTTTTTTTTTCCTTTCTCTGACCTCGTGTTGCAGATCCTCACAATAAGAGTCTACAGGAAGCATTAAAAAAAAAAAAAAATTGCACCCACTTCTAAAATGGTAATAACATTAAGAGAAATCAACTAGCTTATAAAGCCTGTTGTCTGTTTGGTGGCTTCTAGTTTCAAACAGGAGTTTTGCCTATGTCACATGCCCAAGATTATGTACCTCAGATAGGGTAGCTCTGGAACTTTTCAAAATCTGTTTTAGTTGGTTGATAGCCCACAGTATCTATACATCAATGTAGATATATTGTCAGCAGAATCTAATATGACTCATTCAAATGTTTATTTTGATCTATTAGTCACTCCTATGTAGAACATAGATGTACAGCGATAATATTTGATGAACTTCTCATTAAAACGTGCTTCTTATTTTTAGTCAAAGATTGATACAGTGCCCTCTAAAATAGGGAAATATTCACACCACAGTCCACTGAGCTGTGGTAAGTGGTAGTAGTGGTCAGATACTCCATGGCCACAATCAGGATTATCCTTAATAGTGAGGATGGCAAGACTTTGTCTTGATGAGTTTGGATGTGCCATCAGGAAAGATCAGTCACTATTAAAGGACATCACGCTTGGTAAAGTATACTTGAGGATGAGTGAGCACGAGGGAAACTTCAGTGAGGTGGATTACCGCAGTAGCTACAGTATAAGTTTAGACATACTAATGGTCTTGAAGACGACACAGGAGCAGGCAGTGTTTCCTTCTGTCACACACAGGTTGCCATGAGCTAGAACTTACTTAGCTACAGCTAACAACACACCACATAGTGGGAACTACCACCTTTGCTTTGTGGTCTGAGGATGTATGTGAACGTAAACATCCTAGCTATCAGGAGAGAAACACACAAAAAGAAGCCCACTTGAATTTAATCTTTGATATCAATTTGTAATTGCTTGTAGTGGACTTTTAAATTACTTTGCTGTATTAAAATCTGGGCTGCAACATAGAAAGAATTCAAACAAAAAACAGATTTTTTACATAATTATCATAGAAGAGTTACTTTTAAGCATCAACACAAAGTTTTAACCATGTTGTAGTAAATAACTGATAACTGAAGGATAAATTGGCACATCATAATCAAATGGAAACTCTGGTGACATGGTGGTTAAGAGCTGTGACTGCTAGCTGAATGGTTGGCAGTTCAAACCCAACAGGCACTCCTTGAAAACCCATGGGGCAGTTCTACTCTGTCCTGTAGGATTGTGAGTCAAAATTGACTCAATGGCAACAAGTTGTTTTTTTGAGGAGCATAATCAAATTATGAAAGATTGCTTCATCCTCACAAGTGTGTTTATTAACCAATGTCCAGAGTTTTGGCATGTTAGTGCTTTATTATGCTTTTGTCTGATAGGACAGATGAAATATATTTGACTAATTACTATTCTTGGGTTGATGGAAAGGGGGTACTTATTTTCAATTCTGGAAAGGCTTTCTCGAAGGTGATTTAAACATTGATTATATTCTGTTGCCTTACCTATATAGGTTAGTAATCAAATATTCTAAATGGGTGATGGAAAATAATTTAGTTATCTACTGCTAGCATCCCAAATCACAGTCACAGAGTTTAAAAAATCTGATTGTGAAGTTTTGTTAAAATGCCTTCCAGGGGGAGTTCTGGTACTTTTCCAAGTCATTAAATTTTCTATAAGCATCTGAAAGAAATCTATATACACATATACACATTTTATTTAGAAAGCAAGTCAAATTGGATACAGAAATATTTTACTATGCTTAATTTAGTCAACTTCTTTCTCGTGATATGAGCTATTAAAATAAATGAAATTTAATTAACTTATTGACTTTTTGGCCACATGATTACTATATTAATCCATCATTTTAATAGGCTGTGTTCTATAGATATTTTTACAAATATTTGAGAGAATAATGCAGCAAATTAATTTCTAATAATTTTTTGTTTGTAGGATACTTCAAATGGTATCCATCATACACTAAGGTTTAATTTGCAGCTCTATAAAAGTACAAGTCAAGGTATAAATTACTCTTTGAATCTAAAGAATTTGAGAGAAAACAAATAATTTAACGACTGCTACAAAGACACATGTTAACACTAAAATTAGCTTCCTTTGGTGTAGGGTTCAGTGAGTTTTGATGAATGAATACAACCACATAATGAAAATCACAGTCAAAATATGCAACAATTCCATCATTTCCAAAATTTCTGTCATGATCCTTTGTACCTTTTATTTGGCAAAATATATTTGATATTTATCCATGTTGTTGAGTGCACCAGTAATTTGATGCTTTTTATTGTTTAAAAGCATTCCATGGTATGGATATATCACAGTTGGCTTGGCTATTCATAGCACATCCTTAGCATATTTTCTGGTGTATTATAAGCACCACATCAAAGTTAGATAGTCTTCCTAACATTTTACAAGGAAGAAAATATAAAGGTGTGAGAATAAATGAAACAACTAATACATGCCAGGGTTTAGGTTGAAATCTAATTCCAGCTGCTTCCAAAGAAATTTCCCTCCCCAACTCACTGCTGTTACCTTATGCTTTGTTTATGGAGATGGTGTTTCGATAATATTCAAGATGTCCAAACACTCTGTTTTATGATTTTGATTTGACTGTAAGTGTTAATAGAGAGACAGATGCTATTGAGTAGAGTCTGACTCACAGTGACTTCATGTACAACTTTATGTACAACATTGCCCAGTCCTGAATCACCCTCATAACTACCAGTTTGAGTCTATCATTGTGACTTTTGTGCCAATCCATCTCATGAAGGGTCTTCTTTGCCCTCTTTGGCGCTAAATTTCTCCAAACATAATGTAATCCTCTAGTGACTCATCCCTCCTGATGATGTGTCTAAAGCATGTATTTCTTGGGGGGATTCTGCTCTTGGATTTCAGAGAGGCTTTAGCATAAGCCATCCTCCCCTGCCGTTACCTGAAAACATCCAACAGGAATTTGACCACAAACAAAACTTAGTATCTGCCACCTCCACCCGCTTAAGCAAAGCTCTTCCCTTATCAAACTTGGCCATAAACAAACCTTACTCCCTCTTCTGATCAACACTTCTTCCTTATTAGACCATAAATCCCCTTACTGGAATGTCTTGCAATCCTCTCTCCTCTTTTAATTAACATTCTTCCCTTATCAAACCATAAATCCCCTCAGCCCACACTACCTCACTGAAACTTCAAAACTCTAAGAATCTTGTCCTACTGGCCAGGGGTGGGCTGAGCCACCTCTTGGCTCAGACTCCATTGTCTTTTCTCTTCAAACAAACTCCACTGGACTGTGGGACTAGTGTGTTTCTGCTTCTGTTTCACTCCATTCTTCCTCCAGCATTTCTTCTCACAGAATGCTCCGTTGTGATCCATTACAATTTTATTGACTAATTTTTGGAAGCAGAGTGCATTTTGCATCTGAGACATTAATCACAATTTAGTACCTTGATAGTTTATGCAGAATGAACTCATACCATTTCAAAAATCTTGTCATATACTAATTCAGTTGCAAATCTATGTCTGATATTGGGACCTCCACACCCATTCCACATCACTGGATACATATTGACGTTGATCATTATTGAAATCAATTTGGCTGTTAACAAAGTACTTCATAAATTGCCCAGACCAGAAATGTGTGGTCTGACAGACATTTATGGTTTATGAATGGATTTCTAGGTATGATTCTTTTGGGGACCTGTTTCTGGGAGACATCAAGATAAAGGCTATGATGGTATTTCATATTCTTTTTTCCTATGAGGAACTTAAGTCACATCTAACTTTCAGTATTTTATTAGTAGCTCTATAGATGAATGTGGCAGCAATGGTAGTTCAGTGGTTGAATTCTTGCCTTTCGCTAGAGACCCTGGTTTGATTCCCAGACAATGTGCTATAAATGCAGCCATCACTTGTGTGTCACTGGAAGCTTGTGTTTTGCTATGATACTTAGTAGGATTAAGCAGAACTTCCAGGTTAAAACAGACCAGAAAGAAAGGGCTGGTGATCAGCTTTTGAAAATCAGCCCATGAAACCCTATGGATTACGATTGTGAGATCCTGTTGTGTGGGGGGGTGCCATGAGCCAATTCCATGGTAGGTGGTAACAATAAAACATAGACGAACATGTAATAAGTCTTTATAAGTGCCACTATTGTGAGGAAAAAGCTTTTCTCTGTATTTTCACCTTTAAAGGTGCAGTATTTATGTCACCATGAGTTGGATCTGGCTCGACGGCACTGAGTTTTTTTCTTTTTTTTTTTAATAAGTGAAAAGTCTGTACACAGATCATAATTAAAATATTTGCATTCATGAGGTTCAAAATGAGGGCTAAGTTTTTTCTTTATTTGCTCAATCTTTGAAGAAATTAAAATTCAACCAATTTTCTTTTTCTCCCTTAGAGCTTGGTGATGTGCATACCTTTTTGCATCCTTACAGCCAGCAATATTACCATTTACATTTTAGTTTCAAGAGACATGAGTTTTAGTTAATTGTTTTGGTACTGCATTTTATGAACATATTTTTTTGTTGTCATTGGAGGCCAAACCATAAGCAATGTGTTTAGCCTTCTGTTCACCCAATCATATTCAACCTGAAAAATAGACTTCCATCAGAAGAAATTCCCTGTGGAGTAGGAAACACAGCTGTTTTATCCTGCCAGGCAGCCTGCAGAGAGATGCTATTTTCCTTGGGGGAAAGGACACTTAAGTTTCAAGAGTCTAGGTACTGCACCATGGAAGAGAGAATAGAGAAGACAATAGAGCATCTTTTTGAATTCTATTGTTCAGAATACAAAGAAACTCTTTGTTCTGATGCCTTGTCCTCCTCCTCCTGGCTCAATTGTTAGTCTTTTAAAATTCTACCCTTAACTAAATGGGTAAGCTGCAAAAAAGATTAAACTTAAAAATATACCGGGAATACAGAATGAAGAGAAGTGATTGATCTTTGAGTAGGTATCCAACAGTGCAATGAAATTCTCAAGCAGGTTCCTTTTTATTTCAAAATGGGTTTGATTCAGAGGGATTTTATAGCTGCTAAATCATGCAGTTGGCAGAGATTGTGTGTGCTTCTCACAGTTACTTTGAAAGATGTCAAATTGGGCAAAGGCAGTAAAAATACTGGGATTTACTGAGTTTGCTTTTTTTTTTTCCTCCCAGAGAATGCTTTAAAATCCAGCATGCTCAGAAGTAATACAGTACAACAGAAGTGTGCAGAACTGCAGATTTCACAGGAAGAGTGTGGCTTTCTCAGCCAGTGTGTTGCAACTATGTCTTGGGTAAAAGCCTCTCTTTCCTAACAAGGCACCTCTTAGCCACCAGTGGACATGGTTGCAGTGTCATTGCCAAAGATACCTGAAAGCTGCCATTTTTAGCATGCAGCTGCAGAAAGGGCTTACTTTGTTCATCTAGAGCACAAACACCTCTGGACTGGTAAGCATATCTCTGTAGAACAAAAAACCCAAACTCACTGTCATCGAGTTGATTCAGACCAAGAGTGACACCATAAATAGAGTAGAGCTGCCTTGGAGAGTTTCCACTGAGTGCCTGGTAGATCTGAACTGCCGACTTTTCCACAAACACATTATAATAATTTGCTGCGTTTGGCACCCCAGTGACCTGCACTGCAAAGGGTCCAGGGCCAAGGGGGACAGGAAAGAGGATAAGAAAGACTCCGTTACACAAAGAACACATCACCCAAGATAAAGTTGGGGCCAGGAGGGACCAAGGTCTCTGCTGGAGAACGATGGCCACCGTTCCTTTGTTACAAGATTTATTTGTATGTTCCAGAAGCAGGAAGACAACAGGGCAGTATACATGCCAAAAATTTTTAGGATCTTTGCAGGAAGTACTTGGATTGGTTACAGAGTACATGGAAGTCTTGTCTCCAAACAAAGAACATGGAACAAGGAAGCAGCTCAGCTTAAGCTTTTCTTTTTAGTTGTGTAAACAGTTTTATAGTATTAAGCAGAGTAGGGTAAAGGGAAAGGGAAGAGAGAGAGCGAGGGGGTTAGAGTAATAGCTTTTAGCTTGCAGTAATAATCAAAAATCTGCTGCTGTTGAGTTGATTCCAACCCATAGCAACCCTGTAGGAAGGAGTAGAACTGCCCCCACAGGGTTTCCAAGGAGCACATGGTGTATTCAAACTGCTGATCTTTTAGTTAGCATTCCAGCTCTTAACCATCACACTGTCAGGGCTTCCCATGCTGTAATGTTGTTATTAGATGCTGTTGAGTTGATTCTGATCCTACATACAGTGGAATGAAACCCCACCATCCTCACAATCATTGTCATGCTTAAGCCCATCGTTACAGCTACTGTGTCAATCCATCTCATTGATTGTCTTCCTCATTTTTGCTGCCCTTTACATTACCAAGCATTATGTCCTTTTCCATGGATGGATCCTTCCTGACAACATGCCCAAAGTATATGAGGCATAATCTTGCCATCCTTGCTTCCAAGGAGCATTCTGGTTGCACTTCTTCCAAGACAGATTTGTTTGTTGTTTTGGCAGTCCATGGTATATTCAATATTCTTCACCAGCACCGTAATTCAAAGGCATCAAAACTTCTTCAGTTCTCCTTATTCACCGCCCAGCTCTCACATGTATATGAGAGTACTGAAAACACCATGGCTTGGTCAGGCTCACCTTAGTCTTCAAGGTAATGTCTTTTTAACACTTTAAAAAGGGCTTCTGCAGCGTATTTGCCCAATGCAATGTGTCTTTTGATTTCTTGATTGCTGCTTCCATGGATGTTGATTGTAGATCCAAGTAAAATGAAATCCTTGGCAACTTTGATCTTTGTTTATCACAGTATTTCTTATTGTTCCAGTTGTGAGGTTTTTTTTTTTTTTCTTTATGTTGAGGTGTAATCCATACTGAAAGCTGTGGTCTTTGATCTTCATCAGTAAGTGTTGCAAGTCCTTTTCATTTTCAGCAAGCAAAGTTGTTTTATCTGCATAACTCAGGTCATTAATGGGTCTTCCTCCAATCTCCGTTCTTCTCTACGTAGTTCAGTTTCTTGGATTATTTACTCAGCAGATAGATTGAATAGGTACGGTGAAAACATACACACCCAACACACAACTTTGTTGGCTTTAAACCACATGATATTACCTTATATAGAATAATTGCTTTGAGCATGTGCTCCAGAATGTCTTAGGTTTGAATCTCAACTACATCAGTGACTTGCATAGTTTTTCCAAATCCCTGTTTCACTGAATATTCATAGAGATAACAGACTATTTCACTAGGCTGCTAGAGGGTTGAGATCTAGAGTGCATAGGACAAACGCATGGTCCATGTTCAATAAAGAAATGCCATTATAACCATTATCATTATTATACTCAACAAATGATATTCATTATTATTATTTTTACTTTTATTATCAGTCCAGGAGAAGAGATTGTTATTTATAAAGCTCACTTTTTTTCACCATACAAATGGTGTAATGGTTACTACTGTACTTGTAACACAATATCTCACCTCTCTCTTTCCTGGGGGAAAGCGGTGCCCATTCTTCATGGGTCCCCAGAGGCTACTCTGCTGTCAATTGCATGCAGGTAAAATCTCTTTCTCTGTAAAGTTAATTTTGCTTCTAGAAAGAGACCACTCCGTGGTCCCTTTGGTAGATAAAACAAGAGCATATACAATATAACTGAAGGATGCACCCAAGTGGTCTAAGTAATCTGCCAAGAAGTTGCTCATCCATAACAAACAATATGGAAATGCAATCCAAAAATCCAGTGACATCTGTGACTCAAGCAAGTGTTGATTATAGGACAGAGAATCACCACAGTGTTATATCCTAAGCACTATCATTTCTGATATCAAGACCTCCATAAATACAAGTTTTAATAAATGTATCTGGTTATGTGCCAGTCACACTGTGACAAATTTTACACTTCTTGCCACAAGCCTGTGTGTTCAAGACAGCTATCATCCCCATTTCTAGATAAAGAAACAGTCTAATGGTAGAAGACAGTGTTGCTAATTAGTATGAGCTGTGACTTGGACCTTGATTTCTATTCATTCACTTACTCATTTATTTTCATTCAAGTAGGAGCATTAGTCTTATACCCACCCACTGCCATCAACTTGATTCCAACTCATAGTGACCCTATAGGACAGAGTAGAACTGCCCCGTGCAGTTTCCAAGGAGTGACTGGTGGATTTGAACTGCAGACCTTTCAGTTAGCAGGTGTAGCTCTTAACTGTAATCCTGATACCTGGTACAGTGCCTGACACATAGTATACATTCAATCAATAAGATATAAATTAAATGCACAGATAAATGTTACCATGGAGATGCTTAAGAACTGTGTATTCATTGTCTATATCCCTTTTAAAACCCATCCCCAGCTGTAAGATAGTGTGCAAGTCCCTGGCTCCCTGAAAGAAGGGTTGGGGATGGATCAAGTTGGAAATTGAAACTATTCAAACTTCAAGGATTGTCTGAAACGGTAACTAAGCCTCTCTTTCAAAACTGAAGGGAATCAGGTAGAAATTAAACCATCAAGACAAATGGAAGCATTTAACTAAATCTCTACACTCTCCCAACCAGATTGTATGTAGATGGAAAGGCTGAGTACTGTAAATTGTTGACAGGTAATTTAGGGACACATGGCATGGATTATCTCTTCATTCTGTTTTCCCCACAGAAGATCAGAAAGTGTGTTTAAGAAATATAATTTGGCTTGTCCCAGATTCTCATTTAAAATGTGCCACTCTCTCCCTGTGACACTTTCACTGCAATACAAGTGCTTCAGTGTTCTACCTCACCCTATAGGATATGGGCCTGCCTTCCTCCAAACTTGGCTTGCCCTCTTGTATACTCCAAACACATGGCCCTTTGCATCCCAAGATACTTTTCATTGCTGTTTCCTCTGCCTAGAGGTTCTTTCTCTCTTTCTTCTCACACTCAACTCCTGCAGTTTCAGCTCAACTGCAGTCTCAGAGAGACCTTTCCAGACCACTGCATCTAAACTGCTCTGCACCTCCAAACTCGGTCTATTGCACTATTGCAGTGCCGTGTTCATTTCATCAAAAATGAAAAGATTCATCTTTGTTTCTGGCTAGGCTTCCTCCAAATGTACAAAGTAAGCTTTGTATGGGCAGTGGACTTATTTTTACATGACATTTAAGACTAAGAGAAAACCTGGCATTTGGTATGTTCTGTGCAAATATGTGTGGTATACATTACTATATGAGCAGTTCAATGTTGGGTACTGTAGGATGGTCTAAATAGAGAAGATTTGTGATTTTGATGATCCCATAACTCTGGAAATAATTATGGACATTACATTCCTCATAGCACAGGAAGATATGTATATTGGAAACCAGACAGGGGGGATCAACAGCAAATGAAGACATGCATTGGGGTTGGTGGTATTCAGGTAACACAGCCTCTCTGGACAATTGCCATAACAGAGAATTTGGGGTTCTTCAAAATGAAGAACCCCAAGTACACCGAAGAGGTCAGGACTAACTAAGATAAACATAAGGGAAGATTTATCCCTGTTGTTGATGCATTATCTGGGCTAGTTCTATATTGAAATCCAATAGGGCAGTGGCTGGCATGTGGGATTTTGTCAGAATGAAGCAACACTTCCCTAATGATTTGGGGGGTGCTCAAAAAAAGTGCTGTTACAGGATGAAGAGTAGGCAGCAAGCCATCAGGTGGGGTTGAAATGGAGCCATGGGTGCATCATGCAACTCTACCAAGAAAAGATGGAACAGGAATCTACAGTAATAAAGTCAAGGCTGTGAATCAGAGGCTCCTGCATCCTATATGCATTGTCTCATTTAGTCCCCATAAACAAACCTTCGAGGTAGGTAAGTACGTTCCTGTTTTACAAATGAGAAAACAGAGATTCAGTAGAGTGAAGTTACTTTTGCCAAATTCCCACTGCTAGTAGTTACTAGAGGCTGGGCTCACACTCAAGTGGGTTATTTCCAGCATCTGCCTCCCCCAGTGGTGGCATTTCCTTTATCCTTTTGGCTCTGAAAGGTTGTGAGGATAGGGATGGTTAGAATTTCATACTTAAATCTTCAGGCTGGACTACTAGATTCATGGATTAAAGCAAACTTATTAAAAAAATATTTTTAGTGCCTAAACTACTGAAATAATTAACATCTCCCCTCCCCTTAGACACAATAATTAGAACCATATTTTACAGATGAATTCTGCGTGCTTGAAACTTCATGGCCTGGGTTCTATTAATTTCAGAGCAGTGTTATCCACAGGGTGGCTAAGAATTGGAATCAACTCAATGGCAGTGGGTAGTGGGTGCGTATCTATTCCTTTCTACTGCCCTCTAGAAGATCCAGATCTCATGTGAGCTGGAGGTCATTGCTAAATGGTGGGACTGTGGGCGCATGAAGGGACTAATGATACACAGGCGCCTCTCTAGGAGTTCAATTCACTTGTATATAAGAAAATATCTTTTAAAAGGCTATGCACTCATGTGAATCACTTATCCCCATCTGCTCAAATTAAAGCCAATCCACCCTACTTCCTCCTTTTGTGGGGAAGTTCAGAAAAATAATGGACTGATACATGCAGATTCTAAAATGTATTTCAGCAGGCAAACAGTAATAGAGCTGTCTCTAAATGTCTTCATTACATGTGGCTTTTGCCTTTGTCATTATGCCACTGGTGGCATTAGCAAATGAAAAATGTAAGGAGCATTTCTTAACTTGGCTCAGTTGGACTATCAGCAGGAAGTCAAGGTAACACAGATTAAAAAAAAAGCAGTTTGAGTCTCGGGTCACAAAAATAATACTTATTGCAGTAACAGTAACCCCAGCACACACCTGGCATGAGCTAGGCATTGTGCCTGCAGATTTAAATGCACTGTTATATCTAACCCTTATCCCAATTGTGTTTCCTCTTTTCACAAGTTTATAGGTTTGGTTTGAAGAAGCTGTGATGTTACTGACGTCACGAGCTAGGACAGGTGTTTATCCTGGGTTCGAACACAAGCCTGTCTGGTTCCTATAGCACACGTTTCTTTCTCTGTGAATATACATCTAACTTACTGAAGAGTCTCTAAAAAGACATGTGCTGCCCAGCAAGCAATGAGACAAAGGGAGAACCACGTGCTGTCTCTTAGAAGAGCAAATCCTTAAGTAACATGCAGAGAGAGAATTTGGGTATCAGGAATTGCAGCTGGGAGTGTGGCCAGCCAGATGAGTGGAAGCCTCAGGGGGCTGTGTGAGAATTTGGATGTTTTCTCATATTTTAACAAGCAACAGCAGAATTTCACACAAAGAGAAATACCATTTGACACACACATGAAGCCTGTTTTGGGGTCACAACATCTTCCCTGGGATCTTCAGACAGCTGTTTCCCAGCATCCCCTGGAGGTCAAAGAACCCTTCTGGTTCTTAAGTCTACAGGGTGGTCTTGGAGCTCCAGCTAGCAGGTGCCTCTTTCCAAGTGGAACATTAAACATACTCTCTCCCTTGTCGCCTCCTCATGCAGTCAGTTCCCTTCTGTTGTTAGCTGGAGGGCTTATCTCTGTTTAGTCACAGCACAGGGGGGACATTTTTGCAGCCTTATCATGGAGTCAGGTGCTGGTTTTGTTTTTTTATCCAGGCAACTCTGGCTGGTAGAAGTAGAATGCACTAACTAGTCTGGCCATCCTAAAGCAGTACAGCATGGCACATCCTCCTGTATGATGGCGAGAGTACCCTTGCAGCCTTGAGACATGATGGTTCTGTGACTAGACTTAATTTGAATGGAAAACACACATTGGAATAATTGTTGGATTCCTCTTCTCTCGCTGTCTCTCAAGATATCTCCACTTTGGTACTACTAACATTTGGGCCAGGTACTTCTTTCTTGCCAGAGCGGTCCTGTGCATTGTAGGAGGTTTAGCAGCATTTCTGGCCTCTGCTCAATAGATGCTAGTCGCACCCTGTCCAACTGTGACAACCCCAAATATTTCCAGACATTGTCAAATGTTCTCTGATGGACAAACTCTCCCCTCGTTGAAAGTTACTTCTCTTTCTTTTTTACACTGTCTCTACATGTGCACTCACTGGTGTGTAAAAAAAAAAAAAAATTCCACCCATAGAAAGATGGGGACTGGCATCAACACTGGTCCCTCAGGAAGGCCAAATCCCTTTCCTTGTTTGTCATGAATGCAACTAATCTGTCAACTGACTCTGCAAGGCAAACCTTCTGCTGTTGTGTTGACCCTATGCCATTATGCTGAGACATACAGACAGATTTTGGAGGGACAGGTTTCTTACTAAAATTGTGAGTAATATGCATTGTACTTATGTAATTTTATGCATTTGGCTTGGGAAGAAATTCTGCTACCTCTAAAAATACACGGCTAGTGGTTCTTTAAAGACAAAACTTGGGGTTGTGTGAATTGTTAGGCTTGTGCAATAGCTTGAAACCATTTGTAGGTGAAGCAGCCCCAAAGCCTGACACAACTGCCCTGGAGCTTACAGAAGGAAGGGTGAAGGAGGGAAGAAATCATCTCAACTTTATAAAAATGAAAGCCTAGGAATAAATTGCTTTCAGCTCCCAAGCAATTCTAGCTTCTGGATTTCAATTCAAGGCAGTAATAAATGCTTCTTTCAATTGCTCTCCACTCGGCATAATGGTACAGGGTCAGAACAATAGCAGGAGGTCCTCTGTGTGGATCAGCAGTTTACAGATAAGTTGCACAGATGCCAAACAAGGAAAGGAGTTTGGCCTCCCTTGGGGACCAGTGTTGATGAAACGTTCTTTCTTTTTATGGGTGGGACTTTATTTTTAAAAACACATTAATGCAAATCATCTGTTTCAGCCTGCATAACATTCTCAGAAGATGTTGAATTTGGGGCTCATCATTCATACTACCTACCAAACTCTAAGTACTGGTCCTCAGGATTTGTGTTGGATTCTTGGGATTCAAGTTGCTCACACATTCTTTTTGAAGACAAAAGCCCAGTTCGCTTTATCCCGTAAAGACTTTATTCTCACAGAGAAGCCAGTTTCTCCCTCTGTAAGGTATCTCAGGACTGTTTTGCAGTCTGTTTTGCACTTAAATCACTCTGTTGTCGCATATTTGTCTACTTGGGTATGCCTTCATAAAGACCGGAATGATGTTGTATTCAAATTTATATTCTCAGTCTCTTGAAAAGGTCATGGCATGGGGTTTGTGGACTTGTCTTTTGTGTTTAATGGTAGAGAACAGTCAAAACTTATTCACTTGGCTAATGGAGGACAAGGACCATATCATATTCCCAATAAAATTTAATAAAAAGCAAAAGTCAGTTAAGGTTTTTAAATTTCTTTGTAGTTGAACGTTTAGTACTTTATGATTCAAATCTTTTCATTTTCAATGAATTATGCTGAAAATATGTGTGAAATGCATTAGCCCAGAGACTGTAACTGTCTGGTATGCTAGTAGTCACAATCCTCTTGTCTGCCTGTCAAGATACTTTATCCACACAGGTCTAAATTTATCTAAGAATATTTCACAACACGGGACTTCAGAAAGCACTTTCTGACTCTCTGGTGTACACTTTCCGTTTTCTAGCCAGAAATTAATTTAGCCTTGGCTTAATGATTTGTTTTTTGTATCAGTGAATGTGTTATTTATTAACATGTAGCTGGAGGAGATACATTTGGTAGGCAACGCAAAGAAGGAAACGGGATCCATTGGCCATTTACTATAGGCCATACCATTTACCTAGGTCACCGTCTTTAATTCTGTCAACAGCTCTTAAACATAAATGTTGTTTCCATTATACAGATGAACAGAATGCAATTCAGAGGATTTAAGTCTTTTGCCCAAGATCACATAGATGATAAACATAGTTTAAAAACTAGAGTTAAACACAAGCTATTCTGGTTCAAAGATTTGCCTTTCTTTGGAACACCAATCGATTCATTTACTGTGCCACTGTGTAAGGTGACTTGCCCCTATGCCTCGCGTGAGCCTGCCGGACACTGGTGCTCCCATCAGGTATGTTAGCGAGAGTGAGGTTATTAAGAAGCCTGTGGTCTCGTATCTATGCAACTACTTCCTTCTCTGAGTTAGTCTGAGTAAGAAATAGCTTTCTAACTTTTTCAGAGGTAGAACTAGCAAACAATGAAGTGGAAACATGTTTTAGTGTCATCTCCCATCCTCTTCCTCTTCACATGCTGATAACGATAAAAAGAAATAGAGTTAATGGTTAGTTTCTCATTCCTTCTTTTGACTACTAGCCTTGAACCCAGCCAGTGGCAATATAGAAGAAAGACTGGCAATCTGTTTCCGTAAAGATGGAATTCCCAACCAAACCCACCGCCTTCCAGTCGATTCTGTCTCATAGTGAACCTATGGACAGAGTAGAACTGCCCCATAGAGTTTCCAAGGAGCACATGGTGGATTTGAACACTGACCTTCTGATCAGCAGCCATAGCATTTGGCCACTATACCACCAGGAGTTCCACCCTAAAGATTACACCCAGAAGAACCCTTATGGAGCAATTCTGCTGAGTGACACATGGGTTACTATGAGCTGGAAATGACTAGATGTCAATGTTTGTGTATGTTTGTTGTTGTTTCTTTGTTTTGTTCACAACCCTCCAGGCAGTCTCCAGGAAGGAACTGTTCCTCCCCCCAGCAGCAGCATGGATGGAGGTCAGGCTCCGTTTTCAGGTTCTCCAGAGAAAGAATCATTAGGCTTTCCTTGCGTGGAACTCCCTGTGTGTCCTCCTGACTCTTGTCAGAAGGGGTGGCAAGAAACAGCAAGGCTGCCTAGCTGTATTAAATGTAATTAGAGATTCAGGAGGTGGGCTACTCATACACAAATCCTTTTAAAAAATAGTTATAAATATGTATTTGTGTATTTCATATAGGCTAAGCAAAGCCTTCCATTTCAAAAATAGTATTGTTGCCTAAACTCAAATTGCTATATTATAATCAGTGGCGCCAAGAAACTTTATATCTGAGACTCACAGCTTTCAATTACTTCAGGGGACAATCTGGTAACTGAAGATAGTCATTCTCACCTCAAAGTGGCATTTACTGAGAATTTCAGGCCCCTCATGGGAGATGGTCCAGAAGCTCCCTACCAGAAAACATATTTTCCCTTTCCAAAATCTGGGTCACACGTGTAGTCAGCATGTGTGTATGTGTGTGTGTGTGTGTGTGTGTGTGTGTGTGTGTGTGTGAGACTCAAGTATTAAAAGCACAGGTTATTATACATTTAGCCATCCTCTGCTGTGAATCATAGAGTGTCCTGTATAAATATCTATAAAGTGCTTAACTTTCTGTTTGTCTGCTCATTTTCTAGATCTTAAAGAAGTATTTTATCAATAGTAATATAAATACACATGCGTACATGTAATAGTAATAATGATACGGTTAGGGCATTGGTGGTTCAATGGTAGAGTTCTTGCCCTCCGTGTGGGAGATCCAGGTCGATACCTAGTCGGTGCACATCACGTACAGTCATCTCTCTGTCTGTCTGTGGACAGTGATGCGCAGCGGTCAATGCAGTGATGCTGAGCAAGTTTCTGAAGGGCTTTCCCATTCAAATGAACTAGGTCTGGCCATCTGTTTCCCCCAAAATCAACCAGTAAAAATCCGTGAATCACAATGATCCTGTTTGCAACTGACTGTGAGGATGACGTTAGACTGGCCACTGGGCACGTGGTCATCATGAGGATCTGATGGTCGCTAATAAGAACAACGATAGTGCTAATAGAAGGATTATCATCGAGCAGATAGCATGTTCAGGCACTTCCCAGTCTTTATGTGTTAGTTTATTTTGTCCTTACAACTGACCCTTAGAGACAGGGGCTACATTATCCCAGGAGATGAGGAAATCACAAGCGTAAAGAGGATTTTAGTGGACAGAGGCTAGCATGGCATAGAGACATTTGTCTATGGAAAACGGATAGCCTTCCAGTTAAATGCATCCGTATCTAATAGCTGTTTACATGAGGCAAGAACTGAGGTGGCCAAATCTAGACGTAAAATAAAGAAGCTGTGCATGTGGCTAAAAGAATATGATCATGAGAGTCATTCAAATCTGATTTGCAGTTGTCTTATGAAGGCAAAAGAGAAGGTAAAAGAGACAAAAGAGAAGGTAAAAGAGGCAAAAGAGAAGGTAAAAGAGGCAAAAGAGAAGGTAAAAGAGACAAAAGAGAAGGTAAAAGAGACAAAAGAGAGGTAAAAGAGACAAAAATGAGGACTAACTTGTTACAAGAATTAGTGTGTCTACCATTTCAGCTGCCACCAATTATTGGTGGAATCAGAATTTGTAAATGTAGCTTCTGGAAATGGAGACGTGAGGGAACACAAGGATTAAGGACTCTGTTGTGTGAAGGCAGGAACTGGGAGGAAGAAGAGGGGACAAAGATGGGGACATAAGAGTGATTGAAGAAGCAGAAGAAAAGCAGAAGAGGGACTTGCCATGGAAGCCTAGCTGTTTGGTCTGGGGTGTCAAACTTGAGAAAGACACAGGCCACCAATCAGGTTGTTAAGAGTGAAGTCATCTCTGAGGGGAAGGACTGTTCTGATATAATTAGGGCAACAAATACAAACTTGGAAAAATTGCTGAGATTATTTGCAACAGACTCAAAAGGAAGACCAGGGCCCCTAGGGAACAGGGACTTGGGGACATTAACCAGTATATGAGGTCATACATGGAGTAAGTAGCAGAGACAGTGTCTGGGCTCAGGTTTGTCTGAATTTAGGTCTATAGGAGTTTGTAGTTCCAAAGCCAGAGCCTAACTGTGGGAGTTGTGAAAATGATAATTATTTCTTTCCCTTCAGAGGTTACGAGTAGCAGTTAAGATCAGCAGTTGTTGTGTAACTAGCAGTTCAGTAAACCCTTAGATTGTGATGCATTTCTAAAAAGGCACAGATTGAACGGGGATGGGATGCTACAGACTGATAAATCAATACATCTTGTAATTCCTTAGTCCTATTTTGCCACAATGTTGAGTGAGTACAAGCTTGGTGAATACTTTTTCATGGATCACACTTGTCTAACCATAGCCCGACAATGCAAGGAGTCAGACAACACCATTAAAAAAAAAAAAACTTTTTAGTATTAAATGGAAATCAATGCACTTTACCCTCTTCCCCTCCACAATGGTTATGTAAAACTTGTTTTTGACAATCACTAAAGCATGTTTCAGTGCGAGAATAAAGAGATTTCTAAGACAAAGGAGACAAATAGTTAAGTGAAGACAGCTGGAAAATTAAAATGCACATCCATAAGATCAAAATGCACAGTTAAACTGTACTGTGAAATCACAATAAAGCAGGCAAATTTTATTGCCAAACAATTAAATATCTCTGTGAGTGTACTTTCTCTATACAAGCAAGTTTATAATCTTACCAGATAGTGTTTCTTTCCCTCAGAAAAATTTATTGTTGGGTTAAGTCTTTATTGTCAGCATTCAGAATTCTCACAATTGTTCAGATGTTTTGCTTATCAAACTGTACCACTGAAGCCCTGTCTGAGTTGACAGAGCTACCTATTATTTATAAGAGGTGGGCAGGCAGATGAAAGAAGAATGAAGACCTGGGCTTCCATAGCTCACTGAATAATAACCGTGATTAACATTTATTGAGCATTTACTAAGTGTCAAGGACTGTGCTAATGCTTTAAACAGATTGTCTACTTTAATTAACTCTGAGTCAAATATGAGAAAACTGAAATGTAGGAGGATTAACTTAATTCTCTGTAGTCAAATAATTTGGAAGTGAATAAGCTACCATTCAAAGCAGCTCGAGCCTACACTTAAAAAAAAATATGGTTCTTTAAGTGAAAGTTTACAATCCAAACCAATTTGTCATACAAAAATTTGCACACCCATTGCTATGCAACTCTAGTTGCTCTTCCTGCACTGTGACAGCACAGTCCTCCTTTTACTCTGTTTCTAGTGGCCGTTGAACTAGCTTCTGTCCCCTTCTGTCCTCTCATCTCGCCTCTGGACAGAAGCCACCCAGTTAGTCTCATGTATCTACTTACACCAAGAAGCATACTCTTCACCAGTATCACTTTATGTCTTACAGTCTAGTCTGATCTTTGTCTGAAGAGCTGGCTTCAGGAATGGTTTCAGTTCTGGGCTAACAGTGCATCCGGGGGCCTTGTCTTCTGGGGACCCTCCATTTTGTTAGACCATCAAGTCTGGTCTTTTTAACAGGGTTTGAGTTCTGCATCCCATTTTTCTCCCACTTCGCTAGGGATAGAGCCTACATTTTTAACCAAGGGTTATGTTTCTTCTTTTCTTATCTCTGTGTATGAGACTAGTGTAAACTTGACATTGAAAAATATTTGATGTCCCCTAAATTTGCATCTATGCCATTCTCCTTGATAAGTTTGAATTGCCCAATAGATGACATTTTTTTAGTGAGCTTAGCAGTAACAGACATATTTATAACAAGGTTTTTATTATTCTTATTAACAACCACAACATTAAAGAACCAGATAGTAACACCTCACATGTACTGAGCAGTTACATATGCCAGGATTGATATGTGAAGAATATTTATGGTTTTTGCTTTGAGCATTTGTTATTCCATCTAGTCCAAATGTTTGGTAAAATACCTTCTTTCTTTTTTGTGTGATCATATCACCTCTTTCAAAGGGAGAACACATGACTCAATTAGTTAGGGCTCCTCTCCTGGGAATGTGAGTCTTAGGTATAAAGACAGGTGAGTTGAGTCATTCAAAATGACTCAGAGATGGCTCATGTACTCTCAAAACTATTCTATAGAACCCCAGAAATATTCTAATTCTCACTTTCCTGGGACCTGATTATCTCTTTCTTAGGGTCTGTGAACTTGCCCAAATCTTTCCAATAAGCTTGTGACTTTGTTTGTTTTCCATTGTTTTGTCATTAATACAATGATTCATTTAGACTCAGTTGGTTATAAGTGAAGGAATAAAAATCTAGCTCAGTACTTAGGGTTTGGGTTTGATCCAGGTGTTCAAAAGAAGCTTAAAAATGTTAAATGGATTGGATTATTTCCACCCAAAATATGTGTGGTCTTGGCTAGGCCATGATCACCAGTACTGTGTGGTTGTCCACAATTCTGTGATCTGATAATGTGATGCGTTTATCCTACATGTTCTAAACTCTAAACTCCGTGATGTTAATGAGGCAGGGTTAGATGCAGTTTGTTAATGAGGCAAGACTTGATCTACAGGATTAGGTTGTATCTTGAGTCAGTCTCTTTTGAGATATGGCAGGCAGAATTAAGCCGAGAGGAGTAGGATCTCCTACCACCAAGAATGAAGAACTAGGAAGGACTGTGTCCACTGGACCCAGAGTCTCTGCACCAAGAAGCTCCTAGGCCCAGAGGGAAGACTGATGACAAGGACCTTCCCTCAGAGCCCTCAAAGAGAGAAAGCCTTCCCCTGGAGATGGCATCCTGAATTCAGACTTGTAACCTCCTAGACTTCAGAGAATAAATTTAGGTTTGTTAAAGCGATCTACTTATGGTACTACTGTTACAGCAGCACTAGATACCTAAGAGAGTAATGCCAAAAGTATTCATGCCCAGATTGGTGAAGGACTTAAGATTTTATTCTACTTAAAAGCTGACAAGTTAGTCTGTCACGTTTTCCAAGATACAGGCCAAAGGCATGAGACTCCTAGCTCAGAGACAAAGGGTGCTGCTACTTAGAGAAAAAAAGAAAAAACCCAAAACCAGTAATCAGTGCTTCATATTCACTTGCGTTGGTGACATGGGGGTGATGCAAAGGGCCAGTGGTGGATAACTGTACACGCAGTGGTTTCCTTTACAGGGGAGGAACCCCAAATTAGGGGATGCATTACTTTCATAGTAAATGGAAGCCAGGCTGCTCTTTGTCTTGGGGGAGATGTTACTTTATCCCTCAGGGTTAGTTTCTGCAAACACAACCCTGATAAATGGCCCATGGGAACAGTGGCAAGGGTCTTGAGCTCTTAGCAGACCCAGCAAGAACATGCAGGGATGCTCAGAGACTGTGGAGGATTGTATCTTGCCATACTAAGTGTGCTCCATTGCTTTTCAAACTTTGGGAGTGGCAATACAAACATTAGTATTTCCACAAATTATATTTATTAGTATTCCAATACATTGCAAACTAACTCTCTGCTGTGCCTGTGCTATCACAGGCCTGTTTATATGTCGTTCACTCTGCATGGAACACTTTCCTGTCCCTTCTTTACCTGGTAAATCTACCATCCATCAGATTCAAGTTCATGATCTTCCACACAACTTTTCCTGCCCTCATTACTAGGTCAAATGTCCTCCATGGTTTCTATTTAGTGGCATGTGTCACCTTTAGGGTCATGTATTTATTTATGCAGATGTTTGTTAAATAGACAGATTCCTCATTAAACTGGAAACTGCATGAAGGCAGAGACTGAGTCTACTTTTGTTGACAAGGTTAGATTCAACATGCAGCTGACTTTCTGGCGTATACTATGTACTCAACTGTTTGAATGAATAGAAAATAACTTAAAAAGCCTCCTAAATATTACATATAGAAATTACTGTCTACTTTGCCTGCTGTGATAAGTATTACTGAGTCTATTTTTCAGAAGAGGAAACCTAGGTTGAGAGAGCTCATGGAGGTTCTTGAGGTCACATAGCTGATAACGGACAGCACTCAGATTGGAAAACCAGGTCAGTGCTCTGAACAACCACACTGAAGTTTCTCTCTCTGTCCTCAAGGAAGTCATTATACATAACAACATGGCCTTTTTGGTATTCCATAAGTAACCTGCTCGAACCTGCAAATTGTCCTTCTCAGAACTCTAATGCTGAATCCCCAGCCTGATCTTTTCTTTCCTTCTGTTTCCATGTAAATGCCCAAGCAGCACACAGCAGGAGGTGACCGGGAAGGAAAGAGTGGCAGGGGAAGAATCTGTAATTAAGCAAATTAGGGATAATAGACAGTATCCATGGGCGGCACCACCTGGACTGTCCTTCTAGCCAATGTAAATGTGACCTTCTAGAGGCCCACACATGGGGGTGTTAGATGCTTTAGCCCAGCCACAGAAATCACTCGGGGTGCAGGGAGGACTGGAGAGAGATGACTTTGTCACATGGGCTGCTGTTCCCTGGGCACAGAGTGCAGGCCTGTTCTTCAAAGGCCTGCTGCTGTTTTGTGTGTTCAGAAGCAATTTGGAAAACACCGTGATGTTGACTTTGTTTCCTTGCTCTCTAGGGTACCCAGTGGTTGCCCATAAATAATCCCTTTAGAGGCTGAGAGTTACTGCAAGGTGTGCATGGCACTGGGCTTAACTTCAAAGTTATAGCAGCCAGACTTTTCAAAGAACTTTATAAGGCCTATTGATATTTTTTTCTCATTAGAAAATAAATACCTACTGATTTTAGAAAAACTTGAAAATTATAGACAAGTATCCTATATAGCAAATAAAAAATAGATCTGTAATTCAGTTTTTATCTTATATTCATTACATAATTGTCTCCAAGTTTCTTAAGAAATACACTCAAGTCTGTGTCTTACGTGTTTACTGAAATGTAGTTGGTTTGGCTTTTGTTTTAGGACTTGGGCGTTTGGTGCATTAGGCATCTCATGAGGCATTATCCATTGCCAGTGAGTCAATTTGACTCCTAGTGATGCTATAGGACAAAGCAGAACAGCTCCATAGAGTTTCCAAGGAGCGGCTGGTGGATTAAAACTGATGTCCTTTTGGTTAGCAGCAGAAGTCTTTACTGCTGTTGTATTATGTCTTCTTTCAGCTTCACTACATAAGTAAAATCTTGGTGAATGTAAGTGCTGTGACTACAATTTCCAGAGTTCATGAATTCATGTCCTTTATTAGGATCTCAGATTTATTCAGTTTGCACTCTTTCCTTAATCCACCAATCAAGTCCTTTCCAAAACTTAGTGCATAATTATGCCCTATGAGTAACTACCATCAGCACTCCATTCACTAGGGGTCAAAGTCTACTTCTGCAGCCCTAAATACTCAGGAAGGAGTAACTCACAGAAAGAACTGAAATCAATCAATGAATGGATGTCCTAAGTGAATTCCCTTGGACTATTTAGTAGCTGTAGGTAAATAAATAGCTACCATTGAGTTACTTCTAACTCATGGTGACCCCATATACAACAGTGTGAAATGCTGGCCGGTCTTCTACCATCCCTGTGATCACTGGAATGTTTGAGTCCATTGTCAGGGCTCTTGTGCCAATTCATTTCACAGACGGTCTCTCTTGCCCTTGCTGGTCCTCTGCTTCACCAAACACGATGTCCTTCTCTTGTCACTGATCTGTCTTGATGAAGTGTCCAAAACAGCTCAAACTGTGTTCTTACTGGAATCTGTTTTTATTTGATAATTTTCAGACGTAGATTGTCAGGCTTTTTTTCCTAATTGGTATTAGTTGGGAAGCTCCACCAAAACCTATACACCATGGATGACCCTGATTGTATTTGAAATACTGGTGATACAGCTTCCAACATCACAACAGCATACAAGCCATCACAGTACGGTAAACTGATAGATGGGTAGTAGCGGTTAGCAGCTGCACCTTAACTTTAATTTCCTTTTCTCAATTTATTTAAGCAGGCATTGAATACTTTTCCTGTGGTTCTCAAGTGGGAGATGACTTTTCCTACCAAAGCACGTTTGGCATTAATTCTTGAGATACTTTTGACTGTTATCATCACAACTTGGGAGGTGGGGAAAGAGAAGGCTACTGATGTCCAGCAGGAAAAGGCAAGGATGCTGCTAAACATCTTACAATGAAAAGGACAGCTTCCTCTCCCCCACAACAAAGACCTATTTGGCCCAAGATATCAATAGTTTGAGACTGAGAAACCCTGATTTAGGATAATGGCAGCTATGTTCCAGGACTTTAAAGAAGATAATAGAGAAGACTATCATGGTGAACAAAGTGAATACTTGCAGGTCAAACAAGGAAGATTCTTATATGCTGATAAGTAAGATGATAAAATTGACAGTAAAACAATGCCATCTCTTCTATTAAGGAAAAAAACCATCTTTTTTTCTTGGCACAGATGGTGTTAGGCCTGTAAATCTGCCATTCTTTCAGTAATCACACGAAGAAAATGGATGATTTAAGGCAGTTATAAGGTTTATCTTGCAGAAGCAAAGTGTGGGTGTCTGAAGAAGAATAGTAAACATAAATTCTGTTTTACATCTGAGAAGCAAAGCCATTTAGAGTATAACACAGCTTCCATCTGAGCTGTGGTTGAAAGGGGGGCATAAGATATGGTCAATGATTTTGAATGATTGATGAGGATTTCTGTAAAAGAAACACAAAGACTGTGGTAGAGTTAGGCCTTTCTGATGTTGTGTAATAGAATTTTATACTGTTTTTCTCACAGTCAAATAAAGTTCAGTCGTATGGATGGATTGTTACCTTGTGTAAGTACTTTCTGGGCTACTGTCAGAATGCTTTTTTCAAAGAGACAGATTTATATTTCATAAGGAAATGATTTCTAAAGCTCCTCCATTAATAATTTTTCACTGACAGAAAGCCAGATTCAGTCTTTCTACCTGTAAATTGAGAGATTAGCCCAGAATGAGTTCTGTACATGAAATACTGTTTTTTTTTTTTGACATTTAAATAGGGGACAGTAGTTTAATATTGTAAAAAAGAACCCAGAAGAATGAGCGATCTCTTGACATGATGCTCTGCTTGTGTGTTAACCTGGTGTTTCCATTGTAACGAAACTGACTGACTGAGAATACACCAAACCACAGCATGTAGTTGTGGAAGTGATGTAGTTTTTTAGCATGTGTATGTAGAGTACCCAAAGAAAGTCATTTCTAGAGATAAAAATTGATCAGTAGGATGAACGGCGTACTGCTTCATGCAAGTTTTTTTCCTTCTTTTTTCTTCTTGATCAATTTATTATTTTATTTCAGCAAACCTTTATGGAGCATTGACACTTTTCTGAGTACTGAGGTAGGATCAGAAAACATGATAGTGAAGACAAAACAAAAGAAATTATCCTTCTGTTTTGTTGTGCTAACCACTGTCCAAGGTGCTGAATCAGTGGGCTTGACACTGATACGCAAAAAGAATTTGTGGGTAGAAAAGAGTGGCACATCAAGAAAAAAGACTGGACCAGAAATTGGGACCCTAGTTCTTATTTAGGATTGGCGGGTCATCAGCTTGGTGACCTTATCCAAATCCTTTGACCTTTTCTGTAATATTCTTTTCTAAATATAAAGTCAAAATCCTGTGGAAGTGAGATTCATTGTTTTATCTCCAGTGATTAACTCAGTTAAATTCAGTGCACAATTATGGACTGACCACACTGAACTAAATGCAGTATTGAGTGACAGTATGCTGAGATACAAAAAGAAATAAGACTTTGTTGTTGATAGGGCCCACTGAGCCAGTGCCAACTCATAGTGACCCTACTGTCTACAACAAAATGAAACACTGTTTGGTCCCACAGCATCCTTCCCATTGTTATTATGCTTGAGCCCATTGTTGCAGCCACTGTGTCCATCTATCTCATCAACAGTCTTTCTCTTTTTCACTGACCCTCTACTTTCCCAAGCATGATATCCTTCTCCAGTGATTAGTGCCCCCGATAACATGTTCAAAGTATGTGAGATGAAGTCTCTCCATCTTTGCTTCTAGGAAGCATTCTGGTTGCTCTTCTTCCAAGACAAATAAGCTTTTGTCATCAAAGAATAAACAAGTAAGGAAAAATATATGAGTGTATATTTGACTGTTAATCAAAAGGAAATCTGTTACATAGCACTGGATATAACAAAAGAAGATTATATGCCTAATTCTTTTGTGATCCTGTACTTGTGTCTCTGTGTCTGTGCAACCAGAGACTAACCTATTTACATAGTTCCTGGATGGAGTATCTTGTGGCTGTCTTTCCAGATCCACTTTCCATTCCTCTGTTCCCATCCTGGGCCATGGGAGGGTAACCTGTGTGTATTACTTTCACAACCTATGTGGAGGGAGTGTGGAGAGTGAAGACAGAAGTATTTGGTCCCCAGCATCTTCACTGTGGCTCACCATGGACTTCCTTCTTCTTTTAACACAAGTTCTCAACTACCATTGGGTGGCCTTCTGCACACAGCTCAGGACGGTTTGAACAACTACTTCCCTTGCTTCTCCTTTCAGACCTAGGGGTGGAAATAGAGTCCCTAGCTCCAGGGTGTTACAATAGTTCCTACAATTTCTCTATACTCTTTCCTACCTTTAAAAAGAGTTCCTTTATTAAACTCTCCTCAGATTCTCCTAGTTTATACAGTGTCACTTGTTTTCAGCTGGGATCCCACTTTTGTAAGGTCCATAATACATTGTAGTACTGTGTCACCTTAAAACAACAACAACAGAAAACAAGCCAGTTGCCACTGAGTTGATTCTGCCTTGTAGCAACCCCATGCATCTCAAGAGTTGCATTGTGCTCCATAAATTTTCAGTGGATGTGATCTTTCAGAAGTGAATCATCAGGTCTTTATTCCAAGGCACCTCTGGTGGACTCAAACCTCCAACTTTGATTAGCAGCCATTTTAACACCCAGGAACTCCTAGGTCAACTTAAGCAACTGCTTATTAAACACTTGGAACCCACCCAAAACCCAGTGCCTTCGAGTCGAGTCCAACTCACAGCAACCCTAGAGGCCAGAGTAGAACTGTCCCATAGAGTATCCAAGGGGCACACTTGGTACATGTGAGTCAACACAAGTCCTATGAACATTTTTTCTTTTAAGAATCTTAATAAATTAATAGAAAGATCTTCAAGTGTTCTTTCTGATGATGAATGCGACATCATTCTATAGGTTTGTTTATTTCATATGAGTGAATTGTCTAGTATTTGCCCCTCTGTGACTGACTTATTTCACTCAACTTGATGTTTTCAAGGTTCATCCGTGTTGCAGCACGCGTCCTGTCTTCATTTCTCTTTATAGGTGAGTAGTACTCCTTCAGGAGTCTCTGGGTGGTGCAGATAGTTAAGCACTCAACTACTAGCTTAAAGGTTCAAATTCACCTTGAGTTACCTTGGAAGACTGGCATGGCAGTCTGCTTCTGAAGGGTCGCACAGCCTTTAAAGCCCTATGGTGCAGTTCTGCTGTGCACATGTGGGATCGCCACAACTCACAGTCATCTCGATGGCAGCCAACAACAACAACAACAACAACAACAGTGTTTCATTGTATCTATATACCACATTTTGTTTACCCATTCATCTGTTGGTGGACATTTCAGTGTTTCCGCTTTTTGATTATTGTGAAAAGTGCTGCAGTAACATTGGTGTATAGGTTTCTGTATACATTCCTGCCTTCACTTCTGGGTTTATAGCTACAATGGGGATTGGTGATTTATACATACATTGGTTTTTGATTTAATTTTTTGAAGAATTGCCTAGGTAGTTGTGCATCATTTTACATTTCTGTTGGCAATATATGATGGTTTCAGTTTTGTTTGTAACCTTGTCAACAACTGTTGTCTTCTTTTTTTGATCATTGTCCTTCTAATAGAGGTGAGGTGATAACTTGTATTATTTTTAAATTGTAATTTGCTGTTGCTGAGAATGTTATAGCAAACCAATTTGACAGTTTTTATGTGTGCTACTTGTGACCTTGATTATATTCTTCAAGTTGTGCAGTCATTCTCATCCTCCTTTTCTAGGTTGTTTCTCCCCCCTTAACATAAGCTCGCTGCCTGCTAAGGTACTTAGTCTTCCAAGTTGCTGTTAATGTCATCCCATATAGAGAGCTCTAAAGACACCATAATGCTTGAGGGAGACATTTTGTACTAGTTAAACTCAACTACTGCTTAGTTTTAATAAGTCTTCAGGGGATATTTTTGATTTAAGGTTTGAAGATTATCTAAGGGCAATAGTTTCAGTGGCTTATCCACCCTCCACAGCTCTAGAATTTCTGGGTTCCATGAGAATTTCCAATTTAAAATACTGTTCTGAATTTTTCCTCTTTTGTTCAGGACTCTCCTACAAAATCTTTGATCAAAATGGTCAGTAATAGTGTCTGGGCACCACCCAGTTCCAGTTTGATGGCAAAGAAGGCAGTTGTTCACAGAGGTATTTAGCCACACATTCCATATCCTCCTTTTATTCTTGACACTTCTTCCTCTGTTGCTCCAGGGAAACAGAAACAATTGCTGTGCCTTGGATGGCCCCTAGAGAGATTTTAAGACCTCAGGTACTACCCAGTGAGCTAGAAGGTAAAAGAGAAGCACTAAACAAATGATTAGCTGATTAAGTGGGATATTCTGTGAAACTATAACTCTACACTTCGAAATCAGGAAAACAAATCACATGAGGATTTTGGTGGTACATAAGCAGGCTAGGGAGCAACTTTTTGTTGTTGTTGTTATAAATATGTCTATAACACAACTTTTGCCAAATGAACTTCTGACAGGTGTACAACTTATTGGCAGCAGTGACAGCAGTCAGCTCTGCAAGCTTATCCTTAATCAGTGTGATTCTTCAGTCTCCATTAGCTCTCCCTTTCCCTTCTCCTAACTATTGTAACCATTAATTAACTTTGTTCTCTATGCATTTGCCTTTTCTCATCTTTTATATAAATGAATTCCTACAGTATTTGTCCTTTTGTGATTGACGTATTTCACTTATCACAGTGTCTTCCGGCTCCATCCGTATTGTCACATATATCAGGACTTCATTTTTCCTGTTTGCTGAGTAGTAGTTCATTGTATGTACCACATTTTGTTTATCCATTCATCTGTTGTTATGTATTTGCGTTGTTTGCACCTTTTGGCTTTTGTGAATAATGCTGCAGCAAACATTGATGTACAGGTCTCTTTTTGAGTCTCTGCTTTCAGGTTTTTTGGATATATACCTAAGAATGGAATTGGTGGATTGCATGGTAGTTTAATTTTTAGTCTTTTTGAAGAACCACTGTACTGTTTTCTACAATGGCTATACTATTTCTCATTCCTACCAGCAATTCATGAGGGTTTCATTTTCCCCACATCTTTGCTAAAGTTTATTGGTTTTTATTTTTATCTTAGCCATCCTGTGGGGGTGAATTGGTATTTAATTGTGGTTTTATGTCTCTGGTGGCTGGCTGTAGGGTTGCTATGAGTCAGAATTAAATGGGAGACAACACGGTTTTTTTGGTTTGTTTTGGTTTTAGTGGTTATTGACACTCTGTATTTTTATGTGTTTGGTGACCATCTGAATGTCCTCTTTGTTGAAATATTGTTTCAGGTCCTTTGCCCGTTTTATGATTGGGTTATTTGTCTTTTTGTTTTTAAACTGTCCAAATAATATGTGTGTGTGTGTGTATATGTATGTATATATATGTTATTACAGTCTTGCTGGGTAAATGGTTACTGGAGATATTCTCCCAGTGTGTAGCTTGTTTAACTTTCTTGATAAAGTCTTTTGATGAACAAAGGTTTTTGATTTTTATGAGTTCCCAATTATTTGTGTTTTGCTGTTTGTGCTTTTATTATGATATCGGGTAATCCATTGTTGAAAGGCAGGCCTGACAGCCTTGCCTCTCCTTGTTATTCTAAGAGGTTTATGGTTTTAGTTTACATATTTAGGTCCTTAATCTATTTTGAATTTGTGCATGGTATGAGGCATGGATTCTGTTTCCTTTTCTGTAGTGAGAATCCAATTTTCCAAAAACTATTTAATGAAGAAACTCTCTTTTCCATCAAGCAGAGTTAGCACTTTGTCAAAGATCAGTTGACCATAGATGTGTGAGTTTATTTCTGGAGTCTCAGTACTATTCCATTTGTCTATGTGGAAGATAGAAGAAGTAATACCTTTGAACTCTGGGTATTGGCAAAGAATATTGAGTATATCATGGATTGCCAAAATAATGAACAAATCTGTGTCGGAAGAAGTGCAACCAGAAGGCTCTCTAGAAGCAAGTGTGGCAACATTATGTGTCACGTACTTTGGACATATTATCAGTAGGGATCACTCCCTGGAGGGTCGGAGAAAAAGAGGAAGGCTGTCAATAAGATGGATTGACATAGTGAGGCAACAATGGGCTCAAGCATAACAAGGATTTTGTGGGTGGTTCAGAATTGGGCAGCTTTTATTCTGTTGTACTGACAGTTGCTCTACGAGTCAGAAGCAACGCAGTGACAACAATTTTTGTACTGGTACCAGGCTGTTTTGTTGACTATAGCCGTATATGCACTGCCCTCCAGTCAACTTCAAGACATGCCTGGTAGGTTCAAATTGCTAGTTAGCAGTAGTAACTCTTAACTACTACACCACCAGGGGTTCCATGTAGCTGTTTAAAATATTTTAAAATCAGGAAGTGTGGGTTCTCCTACTTTGTTCTTCTCTTTCAACATCGCATTAGCTTTTTGAGTCCTCTTGCCATTCCATATGAAGTTGAGGATTGGTTTTTCTATTTCTTTAAAGAAGGCTGTCGGATCCAACTCGACGGCACTTGGCTGACTAAAGAAGGCTGTTGGAATTTTGTTTGAGTTTGTATTGAATCTATAGATTGCGTTGGATGATATTGACATTGTAACGATATTAAATGTCCCAGTCCATGAACATGGAATAACTTTCAATTTATTTAAGTCTTCTTTAATCTCCTTCACTAATGTTTCATAGTTTTCAATTTATAAGTCCTTCACATCCCTGGTAAGATTTGTTCCTAGGTATTTTATTCCCTTATACGGTACTGTAAATGGAATTGTTTTTCTAATTTCCCTTTCAGATTTCTCACTGCTCATGCATAGAAACCCAACTACTTTTTGTTGTTGGCGTCTTACCCTGAAACTTTGCTAAATTCCTGTGTTAATCCTAGTGATTTTCTTGTAGACTCTGGGCATTTCTAGAGACAGATGGTATCATCTAAAAGCAGAGATAGCTTTACTCCTTTCCAATCTGGATACCTTGAATTTCTTTTTCTTGTGTTATTGCTCTGACTAGGAATTCTATTACAATATTGAATGGAAGTGGTAAGAGCAGAAAACAGTCACCAATTTTTATGTGGAAGCTTTCTGTCTTTCTCTCTTAAGTGTAATGTTGGCTGAATATTGCCCTTAGAACTTGCCTGAAGCTTCCTTCTATGCTCTGAGGAGGCTACTTACAGTTGGCCTTCAGGGGAATCACAGGCAGACTTTCCACTGTTTCAGGAGGAGGAAGGGCTACCACTCTAGAAGAACTCCTGAGAGAGAGATTGTTGGGTTCAGAGGCCCAGTAACTGTGTGGTGACTGGGAAAGTAGTTTCCATTTAAGCAACCCAGCTGCTGACTCTGTGGTAGGGAACCTTATTTAGAAGTTTGTCCAGCAGCTGACAGTTATTGGTTGGGGAGGGGTTGTCATACTCCAAATGGAGCCCCCAGGGAGGTCTGCCTTGTGGTATCAGAGCATGCACTGTAGTATATTACCAGGGCTCTGATGACATATAGATATTAAAAAAAAAATGCCATCAGGTGGATTCAAACTCATAATGACCCTATAGCACAGAGTGGAACTGCCTCACAGAGTTTCCAAAGAGTGCCTGGTGTATTCCAATTGCCAACTTTTTGTTTAGCAGACATAGCACTTAACCACTATGCCACCAGGGTTTCCCGTATATGTATAAAACAAAAACCCAAACCTGTTGCTGCCAAGTCAATGCTGACTCATAGTGACCCTATAAGACAGAGTAGCACCATAGAGTTTCCAAGGAATGCCTGGTAGATTCGAACTGCTGACATTTTGGTTAGGAGGTTAGCAGCTCTAGCATTTAACCACTATGCCACCATGGTTTCCCTATATAGGTGTGTGTGTGTAAATGTCTATATGTATTATATATAAAGCTATCAGCTAGAAAATTTATATTGAAGACTTAATCTTTAAATTTTTTGGCTGAAAGCAGTATCTGCTTTAATTTTGGTTTTGAACGTGTTCTTCCCTTCTCCTTTTTGGTTAAGGCTTATGACATGTTTATGTCTCACTTTATCTGTGCATTCATCTGCAGGTATTCTTATGCCCCTTTGAGACCAGATGGGACATAAGTCTTAAATAAACAAATTATGATAAAGTGGGAGGTAAGTGTTAAATAAACAATTAAGTTATGATAAAAGAGCACTACATTTACTACATAAAAATGAATCAAGTAAACACACAAATATACAAGAATTCAGAAATAAAATGACATTTGCTTTTATACAGCAAAGTCACATTTATTTCATATCACAACATACTATCCTGTGGAAAATTCAATTTGCTGATATAAATAATGGAACCATCTAAATTTGTGGAGTGCTCAAATTACTTTCCTGCTCCTGCCAAATTAAAAAAAATAGTTTTTTGAAATAATGTGCATTTAACTGAGTTAGATTTTAACGTCTGGAACTGCCAGATTTCCCCAGAGTTGCATCAGATATCAAAATTGAGGGTTATTAACATTACAAAGGGCACCACTGTCCTACAGAGTCCCCTTTATCATTTTGAGCAGCTGCCTCCAGGCAACACATTTAACCTTGGGAAATGAGACAGAAATTCTGAGTAGTCAAACCCTGTGAGTAGATTCCCTTAACTGCGATCTACTGTAAAGCTTTATTTAGCGGTAACACAGGAGAAAGTTGAAACACTTATCATTTGATGTTTATCAGTTCCATTTATCGCTTCTAAATCCTCCCAATACTGTTACTTTTACTTATAAATAGCAACATTCCATTTGCTGGTAGGACACTGTTTTCCCTGCTGAGAAAGTTATTAGGAAGAAAGGACTCTGGGGAAGGTGTGCTAAATACTTAAAAATAGCTGCTCCATTATTTCCTTCCTGGAGTTTTAGAGTGAGATGCTAAATCTGACTGTTTTTGCAGAATTTTAGTGTTTTCTATTTTGGTTGGAAAAGACTGTCATTGGCATGGTTACTGGCTTAAGACTTTTGTTGTCACTTGTTGTTAAATTGGTCCATGATGCAGGGTGACCTGTTTTGTCATCTCTGTGATATAAGTTGTAGATCACATCAAAGGGTTAACACTGGCTGATTTTTCAGAAGTAGATTCCCAAGAATTTCTTACTAGTCTGTCTTAGTCTGGAAGCTGCTTTGAGGCCTATTCATCATCACAGCAACCGGCAAGTCTCTACTGACAAGTGAGTGAGTAATGGATGCGCATGAGATGTATGGCCCAGAACTTCCTGCATATAAAAGAAAGAAAGAAAACCTATTGTTATTGAGTCAATTCTGAATCATAGCGACCCTGTAAGACAGAATACAACTGCCTCAGTAGAGTTTTCAAGGGATGTCTTCTGGACTCCAGTTGCCGACCGTTTGGTTAACAGCCGTCGCACTTAAACACTGTGCCACTACGGTTTCCACCTTCTCCATGGAAGGTGAGACTTCTACCATGGAACCACTGCTGTGTCTTGCCAAAGAATAAGCTGTTGCAGATGAGTTGATTCTCAGTCATAGTGACCCTATAGGACAGATGGAACTGGCCTGTAAGGTTTGCAGAGTGACTGTAGACCTTTTTGGTTCACAGCTGAGCTCTTAACCACTGTGCCACTAGCATTCCAGTTTAAGATCATAAGTCACTCAAGAGCAATGCTGGTGACAGAGTGGTGAAAGGGCATGTACACAAAAAATGGCTGGTGTCACCAACCAGTACCATAGGCCTTTCTAAAGAAAAACTAGGCAGTATATCTCAAGAGGCTTAAGACTTTTTATAGCTTTGATCCATTTATTTCAGTTATGGAAATCTATCTTAAAAAGACCCCATTCAGAAGAAAACAGTCTTTCATGGTTACAAGCATGGGAAAGGAGGGAGAGCGGTACTCATTAATTAGAGGTAGTAGATAAGATTTAAGTTACGTGAAGGGAGGGATAACACATAGTAGAAAAGTCAGCACATCTGGTCTAAATCAAAGGCCAAGACATTTCCTAAATATTGCTAAATACTTTGAAGGACAGAGTAGCAGGGGGCAGAGGTTTGAGAACCATGGGTTCCAGGGGACATCTGGGTCAATTGGCATAACAAAATTTTTAAAGAAAATGTTCTGTGCATTCCACTTTGGTTAGTGGTGCCTGGGTCCTAAAAGCTAGCAGGCAGCCAGGTAAGTAGCATCAATTGGCCCAAACCCACCTGGAGCAGAGAAGAATGAAGGATATCAAGCACATAAGGAAAACAAGAGCCCAAGAAACAGAAAGGGCCACATAATCCGGACACTGTATCAGCATGGGACAGGAAGAACTAGATGTGCCTGGCCGCCACCAATGCCTGCCCTGACAGAGAACATAACACAGAGTCCCTGGCGCAGTGGGAGAAAAATGGGATGTGTAACTCAAACACTTAAAAAGACCAGACTCGATGATCCAATAGACTGGAGGGTCTCTGGATGACACGGCTGTGAGACTAGGAATGAAGTCTCTGAAAGCCAACTCTTCAGACAAACACTGATTAGACTATCAAACACTGAATAATACTGGTGAAGAATGTGCTTCTTGGCTTAAGTAGATACACGAGACTGACTGTACAGCCCCTGTCCAGAGGTGAGGTGAGAGGACAGAGGGGGACAGGAGCTCATTGAACAGCCATGAGAAATACAGGAGGGAAAGGAAGAGTGTGCTGTCAGTGTGGAGAGAGCAGCTAGAGTTACGTAGCAATGTGTGTGTAAGTTTTTGTATGAGAAGTTGATTTGGACTGTAAATTTTCACTTAAAACATAATAAAATATTTTTTAAAAAGCTGCTATTAATTATAAAGAGCTACTATTTTATGTTAGCTTCTATCATCTTTAATTCTTAAAGCAATCTGAAGAATTCAACTCTTACCAGTTAAGAAACTGAGGCACAGAGAGTTTTAGGAGCTTTCTAAGATTCTATAGACAGGAAATAGTAGAAGTAAGTCTGGAACCCTAGAAATCTAACACCAGTGTCTCGCCATGTATCTACTACATCTAAACATTGTGCAAAATTGTGTCTCCTAAAATATTTTGTTGTTCTTTTAAAAGTTAGATTGGCCCAAAAGTTGGAAAAAATTACACAGAAAAGTGGTTAAGTACATTACGTTACTTAAAATGATGTGTCTTGTGACTAAAAATTTCATAAATGTAAATGTAAGACAAAAACACACCTATTTAAGCCAAAAATGAGAAAAAGGTAAAAAATGCATTAAAATTTTAGTAGGGTTTGTATTATAGTTAAGTTGTACAAACATGTCTGAGTATATAATTCTATTCCAATTTTTCTGTTTTCTAATTATCACTAATGAGCATATTATTGTAGAAATAAGAAGTTTATTTTTAAAGTTTGACATTTAAAAATTATCTCTCAAGGGCATTGGAAACATGTTTTTGACTCTTCTAAGCTAAACATCCCAGGCTTTCTCTTATAGATCACTCTCCAGTCACAAAAATAGAGAAAATATTGACTTTCATTCCCCGTTTAGTTGGTATATCAAGAATTGTAAGACTCTGTAATACCAGAGTCAATGTACTCATCTCTCTAGAAGGTTAGAGAAAACACATTTTGCCTTAGATCACAGATTTACTTAAATTTCAGATTAGGTATACTTACTGACATCTCATGGTACGCATCATGCTAAATGTAGAGTTTAACAAATACTTGAACACATCCATTTTCAAGCCAAGACTATTTGTTTGTCTACCTGCCTATTCAAGTAGCTCCCTCTGGGTATGACTGCTCCCCTAGGAAAATTAAGAGAAAATACATTATGTAGCATTTAGTTTATAAGAAAATTGGCACGCTTCAGTATTTGCCCTAAGAAATGAAGCTGATGAAGCGACCCAATCAATTAGCCAAATTGCCGTACCTTTTAGTTTAGTTCTGGCAAAGTAATGCTGCAGGCATGAGCAACATTGTTTTCGCAGATGGGAATGCCTCACCTTGAATGACATATCTCTGATCCCCAAGTTCAGGATTACACTTGGACTCTCTATGTCATCTGGGCCCAAATAATAGATCTGGTTTTCTCACTTTCTGTTTCAAATCTTACCTTTCACTTCTTTCTGGCTTAGAAAGATGTATCCATTAAAGGCTGATCTATTTTCCTCCCCACTGGTTTTCTGGCTATTCCTTCCCGTAAGATCCTATTGATACAGTACTCCCACAATCAGAAAGTTTATTTTCTTGTTTTGTTTTTCACTTCTCAGTTATGATGTTTCTTCCAATATGGATAGAGTTTGTAATAATTTTGTACAGGCTCACTAAATTAAAGGTTTCAAAAGCTCTATTTGGTCATTATTATTATTTTTTTTTGAAGAGCTGAACTGTCCTATATAACTTTTACCTTGGTGAAAATTTACTGTACCTGTGCTCGGCAATATGACAACCACTAACCACGTGGAAACCTTGGTGGTATACTGGTTAACGAAAAAGACGGCAGTTCAGATCTGCTAGGTGCTCCTCAGAAACTCTATGAGCCAGTTCTTCTCTGTCCTACAGGGACACTATGAACTAATATCAACCTCATGGCAGTGGGTTTTTTTGGTTTCACCACAGGGAAACCCTGGTGTGTAGTGGTTAAGTGCTGTGTCCGCTAACCAAAAGGTCAGTGGTTTGAATTCCCCAGGTGCTCTTTGGAAACGCTATGGAGCAGTTCTATTCTGTGAGCTGCAAGTGACTTGGGTGTTAATGGGTTTTGTTTTGTTTGTTTTTGAAGATATTGAATGCATGCCATTCATTTGCTCACAACAGCCAAACTCAGGGAACTGACCGTGGTGAAAGCCAAAGACTTGCCCAGCCCTTTTTTTTGGTCACTCCGCCAGGAGGAAGAGTTCTGTTCAAGGACAAAAGAACTTAAATTTGCCTGGTGTACTCTCTAAGGTGTCTAAGATTCACAAATTCAGACACAGGCAACAAATTCCCTTCTTTGTGTAAGCTACTTGGAAATTAATTTCTATCAGCTCTAAAACTCCCTAATTCAGTTAGTGTTGAGATCATTTGAGTGATATGAGTGAAAGAGCACGGCACTGTCATTCTTTAAAAAGAACTGTTCACCACCCCTAAATAAGCTCTTTTACCAGACCCGTTTTCCTAATGTGTTCATGGGAATCCTGTGAGTCTCATGCTAGGGAGCACGGGGTTATACTACAGAGTCCACTGTATTTCCAAAAGTTCCATCTCTAGCTTTCCTTACATAATCTGATGTATGCCAGTTGTTTTTCGATCTTATTAAGTGTATCATCAATATCTTCCTCTGGCAAGATGCCACCCGAAAAGCTACACGTTTAGATACAGCTTGGTAATTTCCAGGCTGGCCACAGCTGTCAGCATCTCTTTGCCTCATTTCAGGGCATCAGATGCTACTGGCAAGAGATCAGAAGCCAAGCCAGAAAAAGACTGGTGTTTCTCTTTAATAAGATGGTCTCACAGGGCTTTCCTCTATTTCAGCTGTTTTGGGACAGTTCCTCCATTTCTTTTCTTTTTATTCCCCCCATTCACACTCCTTAGCTCACAGAGGGGAAGCTCGATTGTCCCGTTTTTATTACATTTCTTGCTGTTTCAGCAGAATACTTTGTTTGAAGCTCTAGAAAAAAGAGACAGCTGCTGTGCAGAAGGCATATGCCCCACCTGCTGGGAACTGACTCTCCAGATTCCTCCTTGAGCCATGGATTGTGAATCAACTTATTAGTCTTTTCTAAAAGGCAAATGCAAGTGGAAGGACTGTCCTTTCCAGTTATTCAACAGACTAATGTTCGGCTCCTTCGTATGATTTGTAATTCCAATGAGGGAACCAAGAGAAGTGGGCAGGAGAGAATCTGGAGTCAGGCTATTTAAAGGCAAAGATGGAAAGATCTCAAAGCAGGACAAGGAATCATAGCATGCAAGATAGAGAGGGAGTAAATGTGAATGTCCTTTAAAGAAATGGAAAAAAAAAAAAGACAGGAGAGGTACAACTTGTAAACGTCTCTCCCAAAATAAACTAACAAAAACTAATGGGTTGCTTGTTGAATGTTCAACATGATATTTACTGTAAAAGCCAAATAATGTAATGTGTTTGGGCAATGCTCATAGATAAATTAGGTCCAGAATGTTTAATGTAGAAAGGGATGTTGCTTAATTGTTAGTAATCCTGAGACTTTACTATGGGCTCTATGCTGTGCTACTGAAAGGGCTAATAATTATAAAATATTGATTAAAATCCTTGCCTGATTTCTCAGTCTGAAAGGGTGAGACTGTGAGGGTTTTTCTCTTCAGATCCTGCTCACGGGACTGAGCCAGAATAACGTCACTCACTTTGTCCGGGGACCTGAGAAGGCTACCAAGTACAGATAACATCACGGTTCCTCTGACGACCATTCCCCTCCCCACCCCATGACTCTGGCTCACCTGGTGACCTAACCTAAGACCCCCAAATCTTCTGGCCTGAGGTGGTGACATCACCCACTTTGTGACTCGAGATCACCCACAGACAGACCACCATCCAGATAACAACACCCCTGTATGAACTACCCCATGGCTCTGCCTCACTCTGTGGCTCCAGGCCTTGCCCAGTGACCTGAGACCACTGCCCAGCTAATATCACAGTTCCTGGACAACCCACCTCATGATTAGCAACCCCCTAACCCCAGGCACCTGAATAACACCTCCTTTTGTTTCTGTAATCCTTCCTCCTTCTTCCTATAAAAACTTCTGGCTTGAGATGAGATGTTAAGATGGTTTTTAGGGTGCTAACCCATTATCAGGTTGCCGCCATCTGAATAAAGTATGGTGCCTCCCCATTTCTATGTCTGGCAGTGCAAAGCTGTGACTGGGTTTTCCAGTTAGACCAGAGGATTTGCTAACATAGTCTTCTATATTCATCACAATAGCTGCATGAACTAGATTTACTAATCTCACTTTACATATGAATAAATTGAAATGAAGAGGGGATCAAAGCTTGGCTACTCATACTCAGAGAGGTGAATTCAAATTTAGGGCTGTCTGACACTGTAATCCCCTTACTGAGGCCTCCTAGGTGTATAGCAGCCCATACAAGTGAGCTACGAATGAAAACTACCAGTCCTACTCTTCAGCCAACATACTCTAAGCTCTTTAATTCTCAGCATGTTTCTTACCCCTCATCACTTCTCTGTTTTCCCTATGGGTTTCACCTTTCTTTGTTTCTTTGCTGCCAGTATCTGTGTTGTTTTCCATGAAGGTGGAGGAACAGTTGGATTCCTGCAGGTAGCAGATCTTGGAAAGAACTTTAAGGAGTTGAAATGCTCTGGAAGGAAGCTTGTAAGGCCTGAGCTTGACTTACTTGGGGGATAGCGAGAACAAATTATTTGAAATAAGTAAGGAATGACAAAACCCAAACAAAAAACCCACTTCTGTCAAGTAGTGTCTGACTCTCAGTAACTCTATAGGACACATTAGAATCATCCCATAGAGTCTCCAAGGAATGCCTTGTGGATTTGAACTGCTGACTTCATGATTAGCAGACATAACACTCAACCACTACACAACCAGTGTTTCCAAGGAACGATGATTAAAGAAAAAAGCAATTGCAAGTAATGAATCCACTTTCTTGGTTTATTAGTTTAAGTAACTACTGGTTATTTTCTGGGTTTTAACAATTACCCGGAAGTCTAAAATAGAGCTGTTATTGTACCATCATTTTTTTTTTCCTTAAGATATTTTATGATGAAGGTCAAGGCATGTTGTTCTTAAATGCTAGAGCAATTTTGCTGAAAGCAGTTTGGAAAGAAGTGGCCAAGAATTTCTTCCCTTGTCGTGATGATGTTTTTTTAGAAGAGAGGTTAACTTCTCTTTTTAGAAGCAAACCACTCAACCATCTCAACTTCCATTTCTCCGTCTCTGTGAGAGTAAATGTTGGCAAGTTTCAGAGTGCGTTTGACTTTGAGTGAGTATCTCAGGGCCTTGGAACTGAAGTTAAAAAGGAATATTGTGGGCAATATTTTCCATGATTTGTATTTTTTATATATTTGTACTTGTATTTTTATTTTAAATTGAGATCGCATTTACATAGCTATAATTCACCATCTTTGTGACTTCTTAAAATCCCATTGAACACTTCCAGATATTTTTAAGAAACTCAGAATTGCTTTTGTCAATTCCTTGAAATCTGTACGTACTGTTGTGGAAAAACTTAAAGATGATTTTACAAAGTGCAGATGATGCAAAACAAACACCAACATTATAAATAGTGTGGTTGACATAAAGAAAAAACAAATAAAACAACAACCACTCAAGAAAGCAGGAATAATTAACAGTCAAAAAAGCACTCTGTGAATTAGAGGTGAGCTACCTACTTGTATCTCTGCAGTCTAGCAGTCTCCAAAGAATTCAAGGAGTTCGTCATTCAATACTCCTTTTAATTATAGGCAGTCCCTGGGTTATGGACAAGGTCAGTTCCTAAGTCTGTCTTTAAGTTGAGTTTGTAGTTAAGTTGGAACAAGTATATATGGTTCTCATTCAGCATCACTGAAGTCAAAATATTTGAAACCCTAATGGTACAGTGGTTAAGAGCTACGGCTGCTCATCAAAAGGTTGGCAGTTCAAATCCACCATGGGCTTGTTGGAAATCCTCTGGGGCAGTTCTACTCTGTCCTATAGGTAACTATGGACAGAGGGTCACAGTGAGTCAAGACTGACAGGATGGTGTTGTTCTTTGATAGTCAAGTGTTTGTCTTAGTATATAGTATATATTTTACCTTTCTATACACATAAGAAAACCCTGGTGGTGCAGTGGGTTATGTGCTATATCTGCTAACCAAAAGGTCAGCAGTTCAAATCTACCAGACACTCCTTGGAGACTCCATGAGGCAGTTCTACTTCGACTTCTAGGGTCACTATGAGTTGGACCTGACAAAACAGCTATGGGTTTTTTTTTTTTTTTAATGCATATAAAGGAAACTCTGGTGGCATAGTGGTCAAGTGCTAACCATAAGGTTGATGGTACAAATCCTCCAGACACTCCTTGGAAACTCTATGGGGAAGTTCTACTCTGTCTATAGGGTCGCTATAAGCTGGAATCGATTCAACGGCAGTGGGTTCTATGCATATAAAGGAGACCTAGTGGTGCAGTGGTTGAGAGCTATGTTACCAAAGGTTGCAGTTCGAATCCACCGGCTGCTCTTGTAGGGCAGTTCCACTCTGTCCTATAGGGCTGCTAAGTGTCAAAAGAGAGTCCATGGCAACTGGTTTGTTGTTTTTTGTTTGGTTATGCACATATAACACTGTAAACAGTGCAACATTTTTGTGAGTATCGAATAGTAGTACCTGTGTTTCTGTTATGAATGTAGTTAACTCAAATTTTTAGTTTAATAATCTTTATGGGAGTCTGTTCTTAAGTACGAGTTGTTGGTAAGGTGGATATTTGTAACCTGGTGACTGGCTATGTTTGTGGCTTCGCTTTCGTGAGACAGTGAGTTCCTTTACTTACTCTGGTTATTCTGTGTGTTGTCCAGTAAAACCTGGTGTGTAGGTCATTGGCCCAAAAAGCTTCTAGAAAATGTTTGTGTAAATTCCTTTTTTACTCTGAATATTGGCATGAATTAGTAAACTTAAAAAAAAAATAAACAAACTCGTTGCTGTTGAGTCAATTTCTTTTCACGGGCACTCTATAGGACGGAGTGGAACTGCTCAGTAGGGGTTCCAGTGAGTGCCTGGTGGAGTACTTGCCCATCTTTGGTTAGCAGCTGTAGCTCCTAACTGTTATGCCACCAGTATTTATAAAAAGAACAAATAATTGGGAAAAAATATGTTCCTAAATCTGGAGCTTGGGGAGTTGCCAGGAGGTGAAGGTAACGCAGAAGAAGTTTTATGGCTGGGACTAGGTCAGGAGGGATGTCTTCAACGTTGCTTTATGGTCAAAATTTGAAAACTGGTACCCTTGTACAGTGGTACTGTGGTAGAGTGGCACCATAGATAGGAACTTTTGGCAATGAATTCAGGCCACCTTGGTTGAAACGCTGTCTTACCAATTTTCAGTTCAGTGACCGTATACAAACTCCTCTAGCCTTTCTCAGTTGAAAGGTGAAGTTTCCAACAGTTGGACTGTTTGTGGCCTTATATCCTATATTTCAAAGTACTCTACAGTTTCTCAGAAACCTTGGTGGTATAGTGGTTAAGTGCTACAGCTGCTAATCAAAAGGTTGGCAGCTCAAATCCACCAGATGCTCCTTGGAAACTGTCTGGGGCATTTCTACACTGTATATCGGGTTGCTACAAGTCAGAATCAACTCAGCGGTGGTGGGGTTTATATGGTTTCTCTCCGATCTCATGTTTACTAGCCTTTCTCCATGTCTTCTTACATTAGGGCTGCCATGAGTCAGATCTGACTCGATGGCACTTGGCTGGCTTGGCTGTAGTTTTAAAGATTTTTGTTATAGTATAAGCTTTCTTTTAAATCAGCTCAAGTGATTTTTTTTTAAGGCTATTGCTTCAATTATCTACTGCTATATGAGAAACCACCCCAAATTAGTTATGTGAAAAAACATAGCAAAATAGCAAAATAACCAGTTTCTGATGAGTCAGCTCCAACTCATGTAGATCCCATCGTATCAGAGCAAAACTGAGTTCCATAGGGTTTTCAGTGGGTTGATGTTTTGGAAGTAGATAGTCAAGCCAGTCTTCAAGGCACCTCTGAGTAGTCTCAGCCTTCCAGGCTTTCAGTAAGAAGTGAGCACTGTAACATTTTGCACCACCCATGGACTCTAGGGTGTGTGAAGTAGTGACTATGTTATTATGCTCATGGCTTCTGTGGATCAGGAATTCAGCCAGTTTATGTGGAATGGATTTATTTTTTCTGTTCCTTGATGTCAGGGGCCTCAACTGGGAGGACTTGAAGGGTTGAGGGTGAATGGCTAGAATCATTAAGAGATTTCTTCATTTATATGCCTATGGCCTAGGCATGGGCTGAGATGGCGCAAAGTCTGGCTTCAGCTGGGAACTGTGGACTGGGGCACCTATAAGGGGACTCTCTTTCTGACCTGGGCTTCTTGTGGCCTGAAGACTGGGTTGCAGGAGTGGAAGCATCCTGAGAGTCATACCTAGTGCCATCTCCCTTTTGTCAAGGAGTCACAAACTTTTTCCTCTGCCCCTGGATTCAAAGAAGGAGACAGAGACCCAGGCTTCAGTGGGAATAATGCCAAAGAATTTGTGACCATCTTTTTAAACCACCAATCCAAATCAAACCCCCCTGCCATTGAGTCAATTATGACTCATGGTGGCCCTATAAACAGAGTATAACTGCCCCATAGAGTTTCTAGCGTGTCCCTGGTAGATTCAAACTGCTAG
Organism: Heterohyrax brucei; assembly: GCA_028571685.1. NCBI lineage: Eukaryota > Metazoa > Chordata > Mammalia > Hyracoidea > Procaviidae > Heterohyrax > Heterohyrax brucei. Next base: position 63,993,939 of record CM053161.1, on the reverse strand, counting down.
CCTTTTGGTTAGCTGACATAGCATGTAGCTAGGTAGATACTTACCTGAGGTCTAGTGCCTTTGTCTGTGGAAAGAGGGTAACAGTATGTAGCTTACAAGACTGGCTTGGCTACAAGGTTGTTATAAGAGTTAGAAATTGTATGTGTCAGGGTCTGCAAGTATTTTTGTAAAATGCTGTGTAGTAAATATTTTTGCCTCGGTGGGTGGTATGGTTTCTGCAGCAACAACTCAATTCTGCTCTTGTTGCATGAAACCAGCCCTAGTCAGAACACAGATGAACGAGCGAGGCTGTATTCCAATACCGTTATTTATGAACACTGAGATTTGGAATTGCCTTTTACTGTTCATGTGCCATGAGATATTCTTCTTTTGATTTTCTTTTTAACTATTAAAGAAAAATATCCTTACCTTGAGGGCTGTACCAGAGCAGGTGCCAAATTTGGCCCTTGGACCTAGTTTGCTGATCTAGATAAATAACCTTTCACAGTATGTGGAATGTAGTAAGTAGTGAATAGTTATTACAAATGTTGTTATGGAACCCATATACTCAGAGAATCTTAAGAGAGGGTCAGCTGACTTCTTGATTGATTTCAGTTTCTCGAAGGAAAACATGTTATGTAATCCAAAGTATCTTGTTAGTTACTCTTGAGTTGTCTCTGACTCGTGCTGACCATAGGGACAACAGAGTGATCTATTACCTGGTCCTGTATCATGTTCACATTTATTGTGTACTCAAATCACTATTGTAGCCACTGTGTAGAGTGTCTTCCAAATTTGGGAAGCGTCCAGCACTGTATTGGACAATCTTCTGTTGTTATTTGTAGGGTTTCTGTGGGCTAATTTTTTATATATGTTTTTATTGTGATTAAGTGAAAGTATACAATCCAAACTGGTTTTGCATGTCCACCTATTTGCAGCTCCTTCTTCTCTCCCCACCTGGTGACAGCACATTCCTGCTTTCTATTCCTTACTTTTAGTGGCCCCTGAACAAGCTTCTGTCCCATCCTCTCCTCCCTCTTCTCTCCCATCTAGAAAGAGATCAGTGGGATCACCTTCTGTAAATGCGTAGAGCTGTAAAGTGTGCACACCAAATGGCCACACTGTGTCCCTGAGTCCAGTCTATTCTTGTCTGAAGAACTGACCTCATTACTGGTTTCTAGTCAGACACAGCAGTAGGTCTAGGGACCATGTTCCCAGGGGAGTACCCAGGCTGTCAGGCCATCAATTCAAGTCTTTTAGAAGAGTTCTTGGGCTGCACCCCTCTTTGTCTTGTGTTGCCTCAGGCACTCTACATTGTGTCCTCCATCACGGCTGTCTTTGGTGGTAGCTGGGCACAATCTGGTTCTTTCAACATGTCTCATGTTGACACGCCAAGCTAAGTGCCATCGAGTCGGTTTCATGTTGACATAGTCTCCCATTAATATGATTCCTTCTGTCTCCTGGGCTCTTTTTACCTTGTGTCTTTGATGTTCTCGGCCATCATCTATTCCAGATGAGTTGGGACCATTTAGTGTACCTCAAGTGGCAGCTTGCTAGCTTTTAAGTCCCCAGACACCACTCACCAATATGGGGTGCAGAAGACTTTGTTAGCCACAGACCAGTTATGGTGGGCTATTTTTGAAAGTAGATTGTCAGACCTTTCTTCTTAGTCTGTAAACTCTGCAGAAACCTATCTACCATGGGTAGCCCTGTTGGTATTTGAAATAATGATGGCGTAGCTTCCATCATGACAGCTACACACAAGCCGCCAAGTACAACAAACTGATAGACTGGCATTGGAATACAGTGAATAGATAAAATTGGCATCGATACCGCAGAGATGATACAAATATCTTTCAGTGTCATGGTTTAGTGGCTACTGCAGATACTGCTATTACAAGTCTGGCTTTCACTTTATTGTCTGCTTAAACTATGTCAGCAATTGACTCTTTGTAACAATTAGATGGTGATCCTAAAACATTATGGATATGTGTCACTCTTTTAGGAATTAAGAAAAACCAAACCCACTGCTGTCAAGTTGATTCTGACTCTCCAGACAAGGTAGAACAGCCCCACAGAGTTTCCAAGCAGCACTTGGTGGACTTAAACTGCTGACTTTTTGGTTAGCAGTGGTTAGAACTTAACCACTGCACCACGAAGTAAGCTAAAAGTCCAAAGTCAGGACATCAGCTGTGGGGGAGGCTTTCTTTCTCTCTTGACCTTTTCATCAGTCTTCCCCTGGACTAGGAGCTTCTCTGTACAAGGCACTGTGGTCCAAAGGATGTGCTTTGCTCCCTGAACTGCTTTCTTCGTGGTATGACACCCCATGTCTCTGTCTCTCTGCTGACTTCTCTCTTTTACATCTTCAGAGATTGCTTCAAACACTATCCAATCCTATAGATTGACCCCTGTCTCAGTAACACAACTGCTACACGTCCCCCATCATTGACATCATTGAGACAGGATTTATGACACATAGGAAAATCATACTAGATGACAAAACAGTGGACAGTCACACAGTACCAGGAATCATGGCCCAGCCAAATTGATATGCACAATTTTGGGGAGGCCATAAGTCAATCCATGACAGCTTTCATCAATACACTACCAAAATATGGGCTGGAGAATCAAAGCTGTAACAAATCAAACAAACAAAATATTCCTTAAGCTCAAACACAACTAAAGAATAGTTGGTGTAAAAAAAAAAAAAAAAGTTAAAATCCTAAAGCTTCTAAACTTTTTTATCAATGCTCCTGAAATAAAGTTAAAATAAAGTTGTAAAACTGTCATTTTCTTGAGAAAGCACTAAGTGGTTTGTGAGACTGGAGGGGGGCACTAAGATAACTGTACCAGACATCAATTTGCTTCTGAGAAAAGATCTTCTATATGCAACTGTCTTTCCAAGACTTCACCTCTGATGGGTTTACATCATCTGTTTTGTGAAGGGAAAAAGCCTATAACCTGGAAAACTTGGATTTAGCATCTCCCACCCTAGTAGGATAGTGATTAAGTGGCATAGCTGCTAACCAAAAGGTTGGCAGTTCAGATCTGCCAAGCGCTCCTTGGAAACTCTGTGAGGACAGTTCTACTCTGTCCTATAGGGTTGCATGAGTCAGAATCGACTTGATGGCACTGGGTGTTTTGGGGGTCTGTTTAGCCCATGTTGAAGTCTCCATCTTTCATCTAACATTTCAATGCTTAATGTTATTAATTGTCAATTTGAATTCTATACAAGTACATAGTCAAATGCCTGGGGCAGAGTATTCTTTTATTTAATCTTTGGTAAAACAACATACTACCAAAAGATAAAACAGTCAACTTCTGTAACAGTTCACCCATCCTACAATTATGTTCTTTCCTTTTTTCCTGTTGATCTAAGTCACTCTACCATTTTTAAAATTGTTATAAATATGTATGTCGTGGATTCAACTGCGTCTCCCTCTCCCCAAAATATAATAACAATTTGACTGGACCGTGATTCTCAGTATTGTGTGATTTCCCTCTATTTTGTGATTTTCCTACACTGTAACTCCTAATCTCTACCTATGGTTAATAGACAGAATTATGTTAACAGAGATTATCCTGGGACTGTAGCAGCCTTCCTAAGGTCATGTCCCTGCTCCATTGTAAAGGGAGTTTCCCTGGAGCGTGGCTTGTACCACCATATGTCCTACACAAATAAAAGGAAAGGGAAGCAAGCACAGAGTTGGGAACCTACCCCATCAAGAAAATAACACTGGCAGCAGGGCTCCACTCTGGGACCTGAGGTTCCTGCACCAAGATGCTCTCAAACCAAAGAAAGACTGATGCAACGCAGGACCTTCCTCCAAAGCTGATGGAGGGCGAGCACATTCCACTGGAACTGGTACCCTGAATTCAGACTTTAACCTACTGATCTGTGTAACAATAAACTTCTCTTTCTTAAAGCCACCCACCTGTGGTATTTCTGCTAGAGCAGTACCAGATGACTCAGTCAATGCACGTAAACGAATTTTTGCAAGTTCAACATTTTTCAAACGTACAGTTGAGCGAAATTGTTTTCATTATGTTGAGCAACAGTCATCATTATCTGTTTCCAACGTTTTCCATCACCCTTGATGGAATCTTAGCGTCTCCTAAATGGTGAGGCTCTTTGTTGCTGTCTCTCCTGACCATTCCTTATAACCACTAATAACCTTAGGTCTGCATATATTTGCCTGTTCTGTATCTTTCATGAAAGTGGGATCATACAGTATTTGTCCTTTAACAACTGACTTATTTCATTTGGTATAAGGTTTTCAAGGTTCATATCATGTATCATGTTTTCATTTCTCTTTATGGTTGAGTAATTTTCCATTGCATGGATGTATCACATTTTGTTTATCCATTCATCTGTTGATAGACATTTAGATTGTTTTCATTTTGTCCTACCCTGTTTTTTTTTTCCCCACTTTTGCAGTATTTTGTTATGTTTTCAGTGAAAGTTCACACTTTGACAATTTCTACACAAGTTACTCAGTGACATTAGTTACATTTTTGCAATGTGTTACCACCATCATCAACTGCATTCTGGTTGTTCTGTCTCCAGTACTCTAGTTTCCCTGCCTCTCATTGTTTTCTTATCTCTGCTTTAGAGTAATTGTTGACTTTTTGATCTCATGTAGGTGGTTTTGTGTGTGAGTTAATAAGCAGAATAGGCTTGGTATAAATGTTTTTTTGTGTGTGTGTGCCACAGAGGAAGGTTTACAGAACAAATTAGTTTCTCATTAAACAATTAATACACATGTTGTTTTTTCACATTGGTCGCCAACGCTATGAGACATCAGCACTTTCCCCGTCTTGAGCGTGGGTTCACCATTTTCATTTGTCCAGCTTTCCTGTCCTTTCCTGCCTTCTTATCTTTGTCCCTTGGCTAATGTGCCTATTTAGTCTTGTACATATGTTTGCAGTATGTATATCATTGTTGCTTTATGGGTGTGTCTAATCTTTGGCTGAAGGGCAAATCTCAGGAGTCTCTTCAGTACTGAATTAAAGGGGTATCCGGGAGTCTTAGGGTTTCTCCACTCTCTGTCAGACCAGGGAGGCTGGTCTTTTTTTATGAGTTTGAATTTTGTTCTCTGTTTTTCTCTAGGTCTGTCTGAACTCTGCGTTGTGAGCCCTGTCACAGCAGTTGGTGGTGGCAGCTGAGTACCAACTAGTTGTGCTGAACTCAGTCCACAGGAGGCTGTGGTAGATGTGATCCATTAATCTTTTAGACTAATCTTTACCTGTGTCTTTAGTTTTCTTCCTTCTTCCTTGCTCCATATGGGATGGGACCAGTGGAGGATCTTAGACAGCCACTTACAATCTTTGAATACCCTAGATGTTACTCACCAAAATAGAATGTAGAACATTTTCTTTTAAATGATGTTGTGCCAGTTCATCTAGATGTCCCCCATGACCATGGTCTTGGCCCTTCATGTTTTAATGTCATGTTCAAACTCAGCTTCATCAAAGAAGGCATCCCCAACAAGTTCAAGTCCAGGTGCAGTTTTCTTTCTGAACTCTTTTAGCATGATTGCCTAGGTTTTCTCAACAATCAAATGAGTAAATTCAAGAAGCAAAATAATAGTTTTAAAGCAGAGATGGATGAGACTATGAAGTAGGCTACTTAACTCTCAGTAGGGAGTTGAGAAAATGCATATAAGGTTCAGAACAGATAATGTACTTGATTTAGTTACACACATGTGATTTGGAGGCAAGTTAGAGGCCAAAAGGACAGCATATATAAAGATGACCTCATGAATTAAGCCAGGGAGGTGGAAGGTTTCTAGCTTCAATCCAACTCAAAGGAAGGACAAGAGCTAAAGGGCTTACAGTGAGTTAACTGAAGCAGGGAACTTGGAGACAAATTAGCACGCATACACTACTGTTTGCTGTTGTTATTGCTATTAACTTTACATTTCCACAACTGCTCTGAGCCTGATCTCCAGTTTCTACTCCAGCTGTTTGTCTGTTGCCACTTTTCTGCACAAGAGTAGAGTAGAAAAAGTGATTGTAAATTTATGAATTCCATTGTGTACTTTGACCAAATCACCTAAGCTCTCTAATCCTGTCTTTTTACTTGCAAAGGAGAAAAGTGAGAATTATCTAGCAGTTTTGCTTAAAACAATATCTGCTTTGGACTCTCAAATCTCAAATGACTTCTCTATGTCCCAGATTCCTTGATTCTTGTTTATGTTATGCTTCAATTTTTTTTTTTTGTGGATGAACATGTGTTTAAGCAAAAAGTAAGTCAATTGTGCACTCGTTCCACAATTTCACATATGCTTGCCATCCCTAGAGACCTTTGGCAAGCTCTCTGGGGGTCAAAATTATGTGCTGTTCCTTTTCCCCTCCTCTCTCAGGATTCTTCGTGCAGCATGGATACTCAGTGTATCTTGTTTGATGATGATTGACAAGAACAAATTCAATTGCTCTGCTTCACCCTGTGAAAGATGCTTGCCTCCACCAGATTTTCTGCATTCATTAAGGGCCCCCTCCCTTTGTGAGTTATGCTGAAGTTGGAATTGAAAGAACTGTCAATTTTTCAACCACTTGCCTTGTTTGATTTCTGAGAGATATAACAGAGGATATTTCTGGACAACGGCGATAAAGTAGAGACTTCTAGAGTGCAGCTTTGTCTTCTAACTGATCACCGAAAAACAAGAACTGAGCTGGATTCCAGTACCTCAAAGACTTACTTTACGACTTTGGTTGAGTGGTTTAGTGGCTGTTCTGCCTTAGCTACCTGCCTCATTCTTTCTTTTACCTTTTCTCCATCTTAGTCTTGATTGACTAGAGGAAATTAAGTGTTCCACTAGCTGAAGGTTGATTTGAAAGCTGAAAATCCCACGTGCTGCACAGTGGGAAAAATATTTCCCTTGGATCAGACACACCTAGCTTTAAACCCTAGTATGATGACTTGGTAGCCATGGGTCCCAGTTATTGCCCTCCAACCTAATAGCTTATCCAGATGCTGTTAGCTGTTGTTTGGGGCTGCAGTCATCTGAAGACTCAACAGGACTGATGTCCAAGATGGCTCACTCACATGGCTGGAGGCTGACGTTGGCTGTTGACCAGAAGTACAAACAGCACTATTGACTGGAGCACATATACAGGCTTCTCCAACTTCTCAGTCTTAGAGTATTTGGAGTTTTCACACAATGTCTGGCTTCCCCTGGAGGGACCATCACAACCAAGCAGAAGATGCTTGGTCTTTTATGACCGAGACTTGGAAACCAAATAGTTTTACTTCTGCCACAGTCCGTTGGTTAGAGCAGTTACAAGCCTGCCCAAAATAAAGAGCAGGGGGCCAATTTCACCTTAAGACCACATTATAGGAGAGAATGTGAAACAGACCACTATTGTGGTCATCTTTGGAAAACACAATCTATTACATCGTGTCACTTTTAACAAAGTACTGCCCTACTTTGAGCCTCAGTTTCTTCCTTTCCAAAATGGTGATGACAGTGTTTAACTTCCAAGGAATTTCACGATAGGTATGTGCTTACTAAACTTTTTCTCTTAGAAGCTTTGCCTCTTATGCAGTTATTTGGGGGTCACAGAATCCATTTGTGTCCTAGACACTTTGGACCTTCAGGCATGACCTGTGAATACATAGCTCTGCACAGATAATTCTGAGATTGCATGTACATTTTCACAGAGAAAGGACAATCAATTCCATTGTAACTGTAATATATCCAAATACTTCGATTCTCTAATGGAACATTCCCTAACAGACTGTCATATTGAGTGTAGTTAACCTGCCAAATTTGATTATTATTCAAGCAGTGAGACCTAATATTCATTTCTTGCAAAGAACTTGGCTTTGATACCTGTTGGTCTATGCCAGGCAATAGGTAATTACTGAAATAGGAAAGGAGTCCTGACTTGCATCCTGGCCCAGGATGGAGCACTTAGAGTCCAGGATGGAGCACTTAGAGTCTAGGATCATGATTGCTGGATGCACTTTAGGTGCTGAAGTCCAAACTGACCAAGTCTAAAAATTGAGTCTCTTTAAAATGAGCTCCCCACTCCCATTTATACCCCAATCAGCAGTCCACGGGGCCAACTCTCTCTTTCAGTTATAATTAAGAGGAAAGTAAACAGTATAAATTTGCAATTATCTTTTATGTCATATTTATTTTCTTATGAATTATTAAATGATGCAGCATCCAAATTTAGTTAACGTTCCTGCTAATTTGAATGTGTGTGTGTGGTGAGGGGACTCAAACTATCACATTCATTTATTTAATGGCTATGCCTAATTGAAAACAAAAGTTTCTTTGCACATATTACTAACTTTCCAATTATTTGGTTGGTAGAAAGTTTGAAAATCAAAATAAAATGAATGGCACGTTAAATAAAAATGCCAGCTGTAATCTTGTGTGTGTATGCATGTGTGCACATTGTGTTATTTTGATACAGATTTAAAATGTCATGATCTTTTGGATATCAACCAGATAGAAGAGGTCTCTCATCTGGCTCGTATGCCTCTTGGGAGTACAATTCCTGATGGAAAACTTAGTTCTGCTGTAGACATAAGACTGTGGTTTGTTCACCCAGATCGCTTTTACAGTAGGGCTGTGTGCCATCAGATGTGTCTTATCCTGACAATCTGAGTCCAGAGGAGGAAAGAAACCCTGAGACTGTCATATTTTATTCTCTCTACAAACAACAGTCCTAAATTTAAATTGCTGAGAAAAAGTGGTGGAAAATATTTTCCAGCTGTTTAGTGTCAAAACAGAAAGCAAATGCAGTTACTAGGGAAAAAAATTTAAATTTCTGCTTCATTATGAATAATTCTGCTGGCTCTTAAATGCATGAGAATATGTTACATGTAATATCAGCGAGAGATGATAACATCAAGATAAAGTAATATATATGATTCCAAGTTAGTTTGTATCCTGATAGAACAGGAATCATAATGCAGTTTTGTGCTTTTCTTTAGTTAAGAAGTTGTCATATTTTTGAGGTATAGTGGTTAAGTGCTACTGCTGCTAGCCAAAAGGCAGGAAGTTTGAATCCACCAGGCAGTCCTTAGAAACTCTGCAGGGCAGTTCTACTCTGCCCTGTAAGGGCGGGTTTTTAGTTTTGCGTTAACATCTGTGCTAGGTGCTTTAGACTATCTCATTTAATCCTTGCCATACCACAGTCGTGAGTTGTAATACACTTTAGTAGGCTGGATTCCAAAACTTAAACTTCAAAGTAATAATTTAAAATTTACTTTTTTGCCTAGATAAGTAACATGTGAAACTTCATTAAATTGTTATTCCTGTCTTAAAGTTGTATTTCTTTCTGTGGAAACTGCTTCACTTGGGAAAACAGACATCTTCAGTTCTGCCTCCTGACTTGATTGAAGTTGCAAGCACGTGAAAGCCTTGGCTAAAACTGGCTCTGTACGCATTGAGAGAAACATGGAATTCAAAGCTTTCAGAGGTAATAAATACAACTGGATTAGCAATGAGCCTGGAAAGACTGAGCATTAAAAATATTATAACTCTAAGCACTTACAACGTACAACTGACATAAAATATATTCTTTCTAATTTTCATAAATTCCCTGAAAATTAGATATTGTTATTCCTATTGTATAGGTCTGAAAAAAAAAGGTCTTAGAGGACTCAGGAAGTTTGCTCAAGGTCACACACTGGTCATATGTTTAATTGGCAGCTTGTAGCTTCTATGATACTTGACTTGCTCTCTTGCTTTCCCCTTCCATTTTATATATTTTGATCATCACTGTCAGCAGTATTTTCAACATAGAGATAATTGTCTTCATTTTTGATATAATGTATTTAAAAATACTGAGATGGACTGAGAATAAGACAGTCAATCCAATTGATCAGAACTCTGTTGATTGCAAAAATGGTAAAAAGAGAAACTCCAATGATATTACAACTGGTTTCATTAAGGGAGGTAAAGATTCAGGAGAGAGTTAAAGTGGTAATTTGGCAGTGCTCTCAACAGCACAGATGAAATCTGGTCCCCATGTAACTTTATGCCTTATATTATTTGATTTGTCATCTATTTGATTAAATTATACCAAATAATTGCCAAATCTTCTCTTCAGCCTGTGCTCCACAGACAGCTCAAGGGATGAGTTTGGAATGTAAAAGCATTGAAGATAAATGATTGGATGTGGGTTTTTATTCTGTTTGTGAAGCAATCTGATTAACTCTCTAAGAACACTTGGTTTTGCAAACACTGTTTCCTATACAGAGCTGGCACTGAATGCGGTTAACCATATGTGCTTGAAAGGGGTACGCAATTGACATACATGCTTGAAACTTGTCTGTATAAAAACAAAGGCACTGGGACTGAGCATCATATATGCCTGATTGCATTGCCGTTTGAAACATGTTGTGGCCGAGTGTGCAGTTTACCATCACTTTTTTTTGAGCATTGTCAGGAATGCTGCCAAGCAATGCATCTCAATTTGCCTGTCCTTAGACCTAGTCCTATATGTGAGGTGACCATAGACAGCATCAGTGGGGGGCAAGAAATTGAGGCACAAAAGGAAGGCGAAAGTACAGAGTGCATGAATCGCATGCTGACTACTGCGAACTCTGCAGCCATTTCCACCGAGGACTCTGGAGGGCACTGTAGAGCATCCCTCAGAGTTGTTTCACCCGAGAAACGAAGATGCTGAGCTATTGCTCCATGAATCCCTGCTGTCATTCACTGAGGTTCATTTCTGAGGATATCAAATGCTGGCACTTCGGATTTGCCCTGTAGTGGCCAAGAATGCTTGGACGAACAGACAAAATCTTCAGACAAGTGTTGCATGTGTTTGCAGTTAAGGTGTCTTTGGGAGTACAAGCTGAGAAGTGAGAGCCAAGGGTATATGGTCAGAGCACCAACTGCATCACGAGGGTGATGGGAGGCAAGTCTTTGTTACATCTTAAAATTCTCTGGCAACCTCACTATCAAATCTTTGCTGTTATTTTCTTCCGTCTTCACTCACATGGAAACCTTGGTGCCATAGTGGGGTAGATGATACGTCTGCTAACTGAAGGATCAGTGGTTCAAATTCACCAGGCACTCCTTGGAAACTCTATGGGGCAGTTCTACTCTGACCTCTAGGGTCACTATGGGTCAGACCCAACTCAGTGACAGTGGATTTTTCCTTCTCTCACGTGATTGGAGTGAGTCTGCACCAAAGAAATAGTAAGGTGAACATTTAGGGACTGTCGGCATGACAGATGAGAAGCACGTCCAACTTGAATCACAGAAGGAAAACTTACCAGCAGGAAAAATTCAAAGATGAAAGTGTCGTGTCTGGCATTCCCTGTGTTCAATGCTACTTTTTCCAGCGAATACCACATTACATTCTATCTTTCCTTCCTCCTTTTCTTTTTTAACTGCTTTCAGGAAATTATTTTTTTCCTTGACTCTAAACTCCTGTGAAATGATTGCTCCCTGGTTGACATTTCACAGGTACATTCACATACCCAAAAGAATAATCATGAAAATATAATGTGAAAAGAAGAGAAACATCATTATTTTAATTGGTGAGGATTAATCAAATCATAAAACGCTACATATTAACCCCAATGAACTTTTTGAGACTCTCACCTCCAAAGTTGATATAAAGGTAACCTGAGTTCTCCTGTGAGGGCTATTCATATCCATTAATTGTTACAATACAAGATGCGCTGGGTCTCAGCTGGTTGCCATTTCTTCTGTATTTGAAATGTGCTTCTCAGCAGAGATCGGAGGATACCAGTGGGACTCATTTGACTCTGACTTTCACATTAATTTTGCTGTGCTGTGAAGAGCAAAGACAAAATCAATGTCCATCAGTGATTATTCAAGGTAAAATATCTAGCAGTATTGAATACCAGTGGCAGCACCTGGCATAAAATTTACTTAAGGTTTGTTGTGTTGACAGCCATTTATCCCAGTCCTGCTTCGTTTTCCATGTTGCACACACGTACATATATATATATATATATATATATATTTTTTTTTTAGGAAAATAAAACAATTACAAGGATAAAAGAAATAAATTCTACTTACTGACTCAATTTGCCAGTGACCAGATCTATTTTAGAATGGTAGAGTAGAATGGAAGTCGTAAGGTTTAATAAATCTAAGAATAATGTCTTTCCAGTTGGCAGAAGCAAAATATTTCACAGTGAATATTGACAGAGAACCACGTGGCTCAAATCAATTTTCATAATGAAGGCTCTTTGTAACTTGTGAATGAACTTGGAAAAAAAAAGAAAAACCTGGAGCTATACCTTGGCTTCTGGGTAAATATTCTCAAGCTGAACACATGCTTAAAGCAAAGGAGTAGCGGTACATCTGCTTTTAAATTTTCACTTGTTTCAGCTGTTACTAAGATGAAAACCAAATATGCTTTGAATGTTGTATTCTTGAAGTAGTTATAAACAAAAACAAAGAAAAAAAATAAGCAATAATAGTAAAAAAAAAAAAAAAAACAGCAAAATCTTCCATGAGTCAGATCTGACTCGATGGCACTTGACTGGCTTGGCTTCTTTATTTTACCATACCTGAGGACCAGTATAGGATGTTTATGGCACCTAAGTTCTTGGGTAAATGACTATAAAGAGAAACAGATAGGATAGTCTCCATCAGTCAGTGCTTGGGTCACAAGTAACTGAATAGATTTTTCTGTCTCATCAAATCAGTCAGTTGGTGGTACTTTTCTGTTCTTTCCATTTGAAAATGGTGTCTACACCTTTCCTTTATTTCTGTTTGAAAAAGCATTTCCGTGTGCAGCAGCGCTGAACAGAAAAGGGAAAACATTTAAAGGCTAGGCTTTTCTTTATTCTTCTGACAGCAAGTAATCAGTTGCAGCTCTTTATATTTTTTTATTGAGTATTGTGTTGTCTTAGTTATGTAGTGCTGCTATGGCACAAATAATACAAGTGGATGGCTTTAACAAAGATAAATTTGTTCTCTCACAGTCTAGTAGGCTACAAGTCCAAGGGCGCTAGCTCTAGGGGAAGGCTTTCTCTTCTCTGTTGGCTCTGGAGGAAAGTTCTTGTCATCAGTCTTCCCCAGCTGAGGAGTGTCTCAGAGCAGGAACCTTGGGTCCAAAGGATGTGCTGTACTCCCGGTGCTTCTTTCTGGGTGATATGAGGGCCCTGTCTCTTTGCCCACTTCTTTCTTCTAGATCTCAAAAGAGATTGACTCAAGACCACACTAAACTTGTAGATTGAATCCTGTCTCCTTAACATAACTGCTGCTAATCCCATCTCATTAACATCACAGTGATGAGATTTACAACATTTAGGAAAATCACATCAGATGCCCAAATGGTGGGCAATCATACAGTACTGGGAAACATGGCCTAGCCAAATTTGCAAGATACTTCTGGGGCACACAATTCAACCTATCACATATGTCATAGTGTAAGAATTGATGCATGTGAACTGTAGTACTGGAAAAAAATACTGAACATAGTGGAGACTGTGAGAGCAGTGAACAAATCAGTCTTAGAAGAAATAGATCTGGAACGCTCAGTAGGAACTCGGATGGTGAGACTTCATCTTGCTTACTTTGGACACTCGTCAGGAAAGGACAATCCCTAAAAAAACAGACTTATGTTTGGTAAAGTGGTGGGTCTGCAAAAACAAAGGAAGCCCTCAAGATAAGTTGACACAATAGCCACGACAGTGGGCTCAAACATTTCAGTAATCATGAAGATGGCTCAGGACTGGGCAATGTTTGGTTCTGTTTTTCTGAGGGTCATTGTGAGTCAGAGCTGACTCAACGACAACTAACAACCAAAAATCACTACTCATGTGAAGATGATTTTTAATAAAGAAAATGATTTCTTTTCTGCTACATTTTGCCATTTTGCACAAGAACTGTGGGATATAGTCCTAAGAGATCTTCTTTTCTTTATTGATTCAGATTGCTGCTTCCAAGAGGCCAGTGTCAATATGCTGAGTCAGATGGAGTTTGGTACTTTCCACATTGCCTCCTTCTGTCAAGACTCTGAGGTCTGGCTTGGCCTCTGGGTTAGACCAGGCAGGGCTGATAATGAACTAGACTGGACAATTCTGAGGCCATGAGGAAAGACTTCTGAAGCGTGGAGACTGTGGTCTAACTCAAGATTAATGCATACATGCCCTCTATTACAGCTAAGATTTCATTGAAGCTATTATCTGTCCAGGGGAGGAGACAAGTAGATGCTAAAACAACTGTAGTTTGAGTAAGTGCTTAAAGAGAGAAGGAAAAGAGTCCTTAAAATTCCCAAAAGGAGATGAGACTTTTCTTTGAGGAGTAGTGAGAGATTTGGAGATATGGCAGAAAATCACGGACTCATATACGTGGCTGCATTTAAAGACAGACCTCTAGCCTCTATATTCTCCTTTGAGAAAATTAGCACTCAAGGACTCAAGTAGCTAGCAAATTCCTGCTTTTCTTGGTAGGGTGAGGATGAGGGCTCAGAGGTGTGAGATGAATAATATGTTTTCTGGTAAAAAGTTTTATTCCACACATGATCAATCCAGTACCTTTGGTTTCGATTAAATGTGCTATTACTCTCTAAGTTTTATTAGGGTTTATTAGGGCATTGGCCAAGTTTACTCTGTTTATCATTAGACTTTCATGCCTGCTATAAAAACAACAACAAAAAAAAACCCACTGCTGTTGAGTTGATTCTGACTCATAGTGACCCTATAGGACACTACAGGACTGCGCCATAGAGTTTCCAGGGAGCACTTGGTGGATTTGAACTGACAACTCTTTGGTTAGGAGACATAGCTCTTAACTACTATGCCACCAGGCTTGCCATACCTGTTGTACCTGGGAAAAATGGTAGGCTCGATAAACATGTGCTGACTGATTAAATCTGAGCCAGGATGAGGCAGAATGTGTCTGGGAATTCACATCTTTTTTTTTTTTTTTTGCTAATTCTTTTCCTAATCTTGCAAATCTACTTCAATGGCTTCCATTTTCATTATGTACAGAATGAAAGGTATAACCATTTGTGCCCAAACAGTATCACTATTCAAGTTTTTGGTTTTGTTTGTTCTTGGAGTTTGATTTAAATGAAATCATACAGTATGTACTTTTTGGTTTCTGATTTCTTTTCTCAAAATAAAGCGTTTGGTATTCTTCTGTGTTCCTGCAGGTATCAGTAGTTTGTTGCTTTTAAGATACTGAATAGCAATCCATTATACTAATAAACCATGGTATATCTAATTGTATGAGTACAGCATTCCTCTGTTGATGAACATTTAAGTTGCTTCTGGTTGAGCTCTTACGAATAAAGCTGTTATGAATATTTTTGTACATGTCTGAATGCATCCTCAACTTTTCTCTGGCTTCTATAAATTAAATATGTTTAAATACTGGACAAAGTAACACCCACTACCCTTTATTTCTGCTCTGCTCACATGCACCTTGACAATGTCTCTTCTTCTGTCTAGGTTTGTCCAGATAAAATTTAAATACATGGACTCCTCATCAATTAAACAGGTGCACATCATTACTTTTCCCTCCGAAGACACATTTTACAAGCAGAACATTGCATGTGTTCAGCAAAGATAAGCTCTTTCCAGTGACAGGTTCCATCGAATTCTCATCAGATAGCTCTATCTTCTTGTCATTAGTGCCAGTTATTGATGGCTCAGCATCCATCTTTTTGGAAGAGCCAGTAGCCTCAGTGGCTAGTGTAGGATGGTCACATGAAAATTGATGTCAAAGTTTCTAACACTGGAAACTCCAGCTGTTTCTTTGTTAGCATCACATTGTAGATTAGAAAAATTGTGTAATAGAAAATGGCCCTTGGCTACATATTAACGGGTACGTCTGAGCATGAAATACAACTGCTTCTCTGATAGCTAATGAACAAAGGAAATGAAAATGTTGACTATTGGCTAGAATTCAAATGGCGGATAAGCTTTGGGGTGGGCTCCTGCCTGAAATGCTGATTAGTGTAACAAGAGAGCAGAAAATGGGGGTCTGAGATTTACATATCATCTACAGACAAGAATGATCATTCTAAGATTGACAGTATTTCCATGCTGTTGACACTTTCTTGAGATAATTCTTTAATGTTTTCCACACTAGGGACACATCCATATCCTTGGTTGCAAAGAAGTTTTTTGGGACAGAGGGCAGGACTGATGCACCACTCTATGTGTTTAACATGTATAAGTGTTTAGCACATATGTCCATACACTCACCCCTCTGCCACACACACAGATACACCTGTACAAGTTTGATGTTTGCCAAGTGTTTATAATCCATCTTGTGCTGTTCTGTAGTGGGGTGGCACAAAGTATTGCAGTGTGTCCCAGGGCTAAAATTTATGAATAGAAGAATGCAATTAATTTTCTCCTTTTATGCTTATTTTGAAACTTGCATTAAAAGTTGTAGTAAAATGCACTTAATCAATTTAAAGTATGGAATTCAGTACATTAAGTATAATTACAGTGTCGTGCAGTCCTCACCAGTATCTAGTTCTGTAATGTTTCCATCACACCAGATGGGAATCCTGTACCCATCACTAGTCACTCCCCCTTCTCCCCTTCTCCCAGTCCCTGGCAAGCACTAGTCTAGTCTGCTTTCTAACTCTGTGGGTTTGACTCATCTGGATATTTCATATAAATAGAATCACACAGCATGTGGCCTTTTTGTGTCTGGCATGTTTGAATTAACATGTTTTCAAGGTTCATCAATGTTGTATAATTTTTCAGTACATCCCTTTTTATGACAGAATAATATTCCATTATATGGATATACCATCCATTTTTTAAATCTGTAATTTCCTTTGTTTCCTCAGATGGCTATTCATTATGCAAAATCAAAAAGAGTATCACAAAAGAAAACCCATAGAGTTGACTTTTATTAGTCTGTCTTGATATGGGCCTGTCTTCGCACTGAATTATGGGCGTACTAGGCCCTGAAAGAATGCTTATATGTTCACAGTGTTTACCTATGTATTATTATTCCCATCCTCCATGCCCTCATGTTCTATCACCTATCCTCACATGTCGCCAAAGCTGAAGAATCAGAACAGTCACCATCTGTGAAAAGAATAAGTTCCAAGCCGAGACCAGTAATGCCAAGACAGGCTGCCCAATCTCCACTTAGAAAAACAGAAAATGACATTGTCAGTTGGGGAATGGATGTCTAGAGAGCTGTGCCAATATTCCCTTATCTAGCTGGCCTTTCAAAATTGAATGCACTCTCTGGAACTGCCGAATCAGATACTGTCACTCTTCACGTTCTGGGGGAGATAATTTCAGGACGTTTCAGTCAGTTTCTGTTCAGCTCTGATTATATCAAATTTGAAAGAAGGTGAAACCGACCACACTAGTTCCATTCCACTTCATGGGGAGATAGGTGAACCCCATTGTGACAATTTATTTTTCATCTGGAAATTTTCATCAGACTCAGTGCAGAGTTAATCACCTCATAGACAAAGCAGTTAGTTACTGCAAGTCTCTAAGATGAAAGGTGCTATAAAAATGCATAATGATAACAATTAGAATCATAATATTGATGATAGTAGAATTAACACTTTGACCTTCATCTTCTTCCACAGGTAAAACATCAAAATATAAGCATTGTCCCTGAAGGTATAGCTGAAAAATGTTTTTCTGCACCTTGTCCTTCTCAAAAGCAATTAATCTCCACGTAAGAAAGTATTATTAAAACTTGCTATAGTTTGAAAACATAACGTTAATTGCAAGAATATTCTCAGCAGTGATTCAAAATAACTCTTGAAACTGAGTAATGACATCATTTCACTTACTGGTCTATAGAGCTAGGTGATAAAGGGCAAGTATTTTATTTGTCTTGATGAATAAATGGACAGTGATGTAAGTATATCAACCCTCAGAGCACATATCTGAGTCAGGAACCACTGTTCTCCCCCGTTTCACAGATGAGGAACTGGAACCCTGAGAGGTTTAGCAGTTTACCAGTAGTCTCTCAATTAGTAAATGCAAGAGGTTAATTTTAACAGTCTGCTCTCCCGGTGATACACTAACACTTAAAAATCAAATAAATCCGGAACTATACACAGAGTAAGAGAAACCCAAATCTCTCATTCAGTTTGTAAATAATGTCAGTTTATACACGTTATTGGATGTAGCCTTTTCACTTACGTAGTAAACAATACTGCATATCCTGTGTGGTAAAATGCTTTTGCACTCAAAAATAAGCCATGAATATATTCCCAAGTCAATAAATACAGATCTATGCCATAATCTTTTATTGGATTTCTAATATTTCATCTTGTGGATGCATTGCTAATTAGTCAGTTTCTCAATTATTAAGCATTTTGAATCTTTCATAATTTTTATCTTATGGAAATTAGTCTGCGGTCCTATGTATACTAACTCTCCTGTTAGCTATTCCTAACAGCTGATGTGGATTACCAGAAGATCAATGTGGTCCTTTAGCAATCAGTACCCATTGTGAAGATGGCTAGAGTAAAAGGACACAACTATTATAGGCTGCTACAGGAATAGAAGCCACTTATGACTTCCATAACTGGTATTTTATGGGTCTTCATTTAGGACATGGAAGTGGTCTTTCACTCAATATTCCCTTTATAGAATAGATTGGCACCAAATTACGGAATTTGGGCATGTCAATTTATGATAGGGCATTGAAGCTGAATTTGAGCATCACCTCTTCCAGAAGGCACCCCAGGACACCCCAGTTAAGGGTCAATTCCTCATCTGTGTGCCCCCATAACTCTACATTCTTACCCCTTGTTAGTTGCTGCTGAATTGGCCATCTTAGTCTTCTGGTAATTCACATCAACAGCAGCTAACAACAGCACATGCAAAGTCTGACAATTAAGTCTGCGAACTTAGTTGTTTTAGGTGCTGCCTTCCTCTTTGTAGAATATCACTATGGTTACCGTTGAAGTACTCCTCTTGGGAAGCTATGCATTGATGCCAGCATCTAGTCCACCCTTCACAGCAACTTTGGAACTTTTTCTGACATGGCCATTGTGCTTGGTGGCAAGTTTGTGAATTTAATTGTATAGTTGTCTGTGAGGGAATTTTTAGCCAGTAAAGAAATAACTGTATTGGAACACCCTCCCGACTCATCTGTTGTGGTCCCCAGTGACTTTTTTCTTGACCTGAAGATTAAGGAAATATTAAAAGGAAGACATTTTGATGATACTCAGGACATCAAGGGTAATATGATAGTTCTGTGGGCCACTCTAGAAAAAGAGTTACAAAATGGCTTTGAAGGGTGGACAAGATTCTGGCGTCAATGTGTAGCTTCCCAAGGGGGGCACATCAAATGTGACTGTAGTGATATTTAGCAATGAGTTGGTGAACTTAATTGTCAGCCCTCATATATTGTACAAGTATATTAAGAAATACTTCTTTGGGAGTGCTCCAGATGCCTTAGGGAGGGGGTGACATCTCGGCAGAATGACAATAAGAATATGTGAAAATGGGGGAGAGAAATGCCAAGGTGCACAAAAAAGTACGCAGATGCCAGATCACAGAAGGCTCTATGCGTCAAGCTTGGGCTTTATCTTGTGGACAGTGGAGACCCGGTGAAGAGGATGACTCTAATTTTCTTAGAATCTTACAGGGTGATTAGAGATTGGTATGTCATAGTGAAGACAAAGGGAAAATTGGCAGAGCAATGACTCAATGACTTCTTCATGCTAAGTAGTAAGACTTCGGGGCAAGGAAATCTTAACATAGAAAGAAGAGAAATGTCCTTCCCTTGATTTTCCCTTACCAATTGAGGCTGTCTTTGGGATTCTAAGAATAATACGATCTGCCATTTTTGACAATTTCCATTTTATTAGGTTTATACTTCATAATTCCACATTTCAATTATTAATGGATATTTACAGCTGTTTCTTCTCGTTTTGAGTGGTGCCACATCAGCAGACAAAGGTCCTGAAAGGTTGACTCTATCCACATCAGTAAGGTCAACTCTACCCTGAGGAGGAAACCCTGGTGGCACAGTGATTAAGTGCTACAGCTGCTAACCAAAAGGTCAGCAGTTGGAGTCCACCAGCTGCATTTTGGCAACTCTACGGGGCAGTTCTACCCTGTCCTATAGGGACGGTAGAAGCTGGAATTGACTGGAAGACAATGGTTTTTCAATGGGTAGCCATTGTAGAAGGCTCTGAATTGAAAGCTAGACCTTAGGGTAAGTTTTATGTATTCACTCACGCTTTAGCCTGCCCAATCTAACAAAACCTGTTGCCGTTGAGTTGATTCCAACTCATGGTGACTGTATAGCAACGCTGTAATCCACAAAGACAGCCCTAAAAAATAGGCCAGAGAATGACTTCTTTCACAGATATTTCAACCTGATAGTAAATATCAAGATAAGACTCTCTACAGAAGTTAGGAAGTGCTACAGATTCAGCTGAAGTCTTGTTCAATCTAACGTTATCCTCGTTGACTCTAGTTCTTTCCTTCTAAGCTGATGGGTCATATGTAATTTGTTTTTCTAGGATAACTGTCCCCAGGTTCTTTAGTCATTAATGTGTTCTATGGCTTTACACTTCTCTTCTGCCTCCTTTACTCTGACCTTCTCATGCCCTTCCTCTGATTCAGTCTGATTTTGGTGGTATGCCTTGGTCCAAAACCAAGATTCTCACCATTTTGGTGTGAAAGTGAGACTCCATATATAGCCCTCAAGAGCTATGAAGGAAAAACAAAGCAGGACTATATTTGCATTTTGGATATAGGTTGAAGGAGAGAGAAACCTTTCAGAGGCAATTTTCTGTTCACTATTAGCATTTATTCAATTCTGACCTTTGAGCTATGGGCAATGAGGGGCAGCTTTTATACATTTCCTTCTTAATGCTGATTTTCCAGGCATGAAGGTGCCAGCAGGAGCCGGTAAACAACACAGCCAAGCTTTCCCCCATTTCCTTCACTGCCCCCGACATCTCACAAAGCACTCTCTTGTTTGATCAATTCTTTCTCACCTGCTAAGGCAGGAGCCTACTGAGCTGGCTTCAGCAAGACTTCCCATAGGCTTCAAATGAGTATTGAATGGCTCCCTACAAACTCACTGGTACATGAAATGTAACATGAGTCAGAAAGTTCGGAAACGCTTGATGATGAGGGAAAAGTAAGGTTCTTACCGAGGGCTTGGGGTGGCTTTCCATTGGGCCATGGTTTTCTTCTTTTTATTGTAAAAATATATATGAAAACAACCAAAAACAGAACAAAACAAAACAAAACCCATTGCCATCAAGTTGATTCAGACTCCTAGTGACCCTAGAGGACAGAACAGAACTGCTGCATAAGGTTTCCAAGGAGCATTTGGTAGATTTGAACGGCCAGCATTTTGGTTAGTAGTGAACACTTTGCCACTATGTCATCAGGGCTCTGTGGCAACCACCAGAATGGAAACGTGAGTGTTCACTCATTGTGAGGAAAGTAAGCAATGTAATTGTTGGGTAGTAACCTAAACTTACGTGTAAAACTTCATCAATGATGTAAAATACCATATACACATATATATAAATACATCTACATACACATATACATATGTGTATATAGATACATATATATACATACACACACATGCATGCAAGCACACGCACACACATGTTAGCAACTACTGTGTGCCAGACACTATGCTATGATGCCTGGAATACAAATGTGAAATGAAAAATTAAAATTCTTTTTCTGATGAAGCTTACATTACACACTTATGTACACTCACCCACCCGCTACAGGAGAGGGAGAGTGCAAGCTGGAGTGACTGAATAGTAGTAATATAATTTGACCCCATGAATATCAGTAAATTTCCATTAGTTTTAAACTAACCCCTGCCAGATTTGGTCCACCCTGTGTACACAAAAGGACCAGCTGTGACTGCTAATTGATCTTAACAGCAGATGCAGTAACAGGTAGGATGAATCAGAAGGAAAATCGTCATCTGGACACTATTCTCAAGTGAGAAATTTGACAGGAACCACATCACCTCCAGTTTCTCATCAGCCTTCTAGAATTTTCCCTTCCTAATATGCCTTTGAGGCTGCCATCTTGCTGCCCAAATCACGTATAAGCCTGACTTCTCCGTAGCCTGGGGAGTCAGACCTGTGGAACTTCTTCCCAGCTCCTTGCTCTGTACATTACAATAATAGTTACTTTCTTTTTTTCAAAGATCAGTGTCTGGATCATTGGCAAATCTGAGCATGCGGGATAATGCCTGCCTTCTGGAGCTCAGTAACACTAATTGGGCTGAGTATGTTGAAGGAAACAGAAAGTTGTAGAGATGAGAATATCCAGAAATAATACAGAGAGGATAGTCAGACGAGGCCAAGCTGAAGGGGAAGGATAAAATGAAGACAGCTGTACAAAGAGCAAGATAAATCATGTTCCAGGCAGAAGAACCACAAGTTCAAGTCCCTGAGCTGGAATGGAGCTGGGGGAGTTTGAGGAAGACAGGTTGCTCAGGCCAAACAGAATGAACAGGGCTGAAGACGGGCAGGAGGTCACCGACAGAAGAACCCCTTGGCAGCTATAAAAATGTCAGTATGGATGATTCAGCTTTGCTTGCTGCTCACAACTACTGCAGTATCTTCCAGGGGAATGAAAACATAGAGAGAGATTGCTACAGCAGTTTTGCCTTTCTCTCTGCAGGCCGTGGAGTGAGTGCAGCTAGGGGACTGTGGGACCCTAGCGGGTTATGGTCATTGCCAACTTAGATGGAAAAATTAATTTTTCTTGCAAGTCAAATTGTCACTTTTGAGTCCCCTGGCTGAACCAGGCACCACAGGAGCCCTCCTGTGAAACACTTCCAAATAAAACTGTCAAAGGCAGCAGGACACGGACTTTACACCGTGTCAGAGTTAGATGCCAAGTGGTTTCCCTAGGGATCACACATGCCACTGGTGCTGGCAGCTGGGTTTGCAGCGACAAGGCTGGGTATGTAGTGCAGAGGGAGAGGCACAGAAGAGGTGAAAATGAGCACTGTGGAATTAGAATCTCACTGCTACCAAAATGCTTGGACCTTAGTATAGTTAATTCAGAAACTGAACGCTAGGCCTTCTTTGTCTTCGGTTTGACCACCCCTATCCCCAGAGTTGCTCTTATGAAAAATGCATGTGTATGAATCTGTGTTTATCTGCTTGATGATGTTATTTTTCTTTCCTTTACCCTCTCTTAGCCTGCTGAGTATGAAGATTTGTATTTCTTATTTCATCTCACAGGCCCTGGGCCAGATTGCTTCTCATTGTAGTAATTAAATGGTAGTTTTTCTTTTTTTAATTTCACGTGTATATTTAATCTTTAAATAATCTTGTAAGGTTGGTATCTTAAGTGAATTTTAAAGATAAGGAAGCTGGAGAAAGTTGAAGGGGTAATAAGAGAGCAGTAGTGTACCTAGTATTAATAGCATGACTGGGAGCCAGACTGCCTGGGTTCAGATCCCAGCTCTGCCATTTACAGGAAGTGTGACCATAGTTATTTAACTTCTCTGAGTCTCCATTTCCTTATCCTAAAATGAAGGTGGTAACACTACTTCTCTCACTGAGGTGGTATAAATATCAAGTTAGCATGGACTGCTAAGGGAAAACCACCTGGAGAATCTGTGGGAGAGAGATCTGTTGGTTTGCTCCTATACAGATGACAGCCCAGAAAACTTTAGGAGATAATTCTACTCTGTCACATGGGGTTTCTAAGAGTCAGAAATTGACTTGACGGCACCCAGTTCACAACAACAACAAATATGTGTGTGTGTATGCATACATAGTAGAGTGATTAAGCATTTGACTGCTAACCAATTGTCAGCAGTTCGAATCCACCAGCATTGCTTGGAAACCCTATGGGGGGGAGTTCTATGCTGTCCACAGGGTCTCTGTGAGTCAGAATGCATTCCATGGCATCAGGTTTACATATGTGTATGTATCAATGTGTATGTTTATGTATGTATATATGAGGTCTGAGAATTAAGTTCATAAATTCCTCCTAGAAAAATGCTACATATGTTGTTGCTGAGCATCACTATGGCCACCTTTGAAGTACTTCCCTTGGAGAGCTGTGCACCAAAGCCAGCAACTAGTTGACCCTTCAAATGAAGTTCGGAACTCTTATTCTGGAATGGCCATCCGAGCTGTCATTGTATTACCCTTGGTGTGCTGAATGTCATCAAAACGTCTTCCCTTCAATATTTCCTTTATCTTCAGGTAAAGAGAAAAGGGGGCCAGATCAAGTGAGTAGGTAGAATGTTCCAATACAGTTATTTATTTATTGACTAAAAACTCCCTCGCAGACAACTATACAATTAAGTTTGCAAGGCTTGCCACTTTGCCACCATGCACAATGGCCATTACAGAAATAGTTCAAGTTGCTTTCAAGGGTGGACTAGATGCTGGCATCAGTGCATAGCTTCCCAGAGAGAGCACTTCCGAGGTGGCCATAGTGATAGGCAGCAATGAGGTGTATAGCATTTAGAACAACTAAGTTCGCGGACTTAGTTGTTTCAACTCATATGTTGTTGCTGGTGCTGCTCAGTTAGTTCTGACCCACAACAGCCCTGTGCACAACAGAACGCAACACTGTCTGGTACTGCTCCGTTCTCATGATCATCGCTGGGTTTGAGCCTGTTGTTTCAACCATTGTGTCAATCAACTCATTGAAGGTCTTATTTTTATTTTTATTTTTTTTTGCTTATTCTTTATTTTCCCAAGTTTGATGTTCTTCTCCAGCGACTGGTCCCTGATGATCACATGTCCAAAGTACATGCGACGAGGTCTCACACCGTCCTTGCTTCCAAGGAACACTCTCGCTGTACATCTTCCAAGACAGACTTGTTTGTTCTGGCAGTCCATGGTATATGAGGTCTAACTAACTAACTAATTTCATAAGCTTAATTGTTCTAAGTGCCGCATACCTCACTGCTGAATAGCACTACAGTTACCTTTGAAGTGTCCCCTCCTTGGGAAGATATATGCCAATGCCAGCACCTAGTCAACCCTTCAAAACGATTTTGGAACTCTTTCTGCAATGGCCACTGGGCATGGTAGCAAGGTGACCAGTTTGCAAACTTAATTATGTAGCTGTTGGGGAGGGAGATTTTAGCCAATAAAAAACCAACTCAATTGGGCCACCCTCCCTACTCACCTGATCTGGATCCCCTTTTTCTTTACCTGAAGATATAGGAAATAATGAAAGGAAGACACTTTGACGACATTCAGGATATGAAGGGTAATACAATGACAGCTCTGATGGCCACTCCAGAAAAATAGTTCCAAAGTTTCTTCAAAGAGTGGACTAGGTGGTGCTGGTGTTGATGCCTAGCTTGAGAAGTGGAGTACTTTGAAGATGACCATAGTGATATTCAGAGATGAGGTACATACCACTTTTTCTAAGATGAGTTCACAAACTTAGTTGGCAGTCCTCATAGTTTTATAAATCAGCACAACGAGTTTGGAATTTATTCCAAGTGCAGTAGGAAAGCATTGGAGTTTTAACTAGAGAAGTGATATGACATGTTTTAAGTTTTAAACGATCACTATGCCTGCTGTAATTTAACTGCAGGAGTTGCAGTGAAGAGGTGCAATGGACCAGCCAGGAGCCTATTTGAGAAATCTAGGCAGTAAGTTCGGTGGCCAAGACTATGGAAGAAATGGTGTTTGAGAGAAGTGACTTGATTTAGGGTCTATTTGGGGGGTAGCATCAGACAGACTTGCTGATGGATTGAATGTGGGAAGTCAAGAAAAGCAAGAAGTAGTTGCTAACGCCTAGAAGATGATGGTAAAGAAAGGCCAGGTGGAAGGAAGTTTGGTATGTTTGTGGGGGTCACTTCATGACTTCTCTTAGGACATTTTAAGTCTGAAGTACTGTGTTTCATAGGAGATGCTATCTGGTGAATACATGAATGAATGCTTAAGGTGTGTTTATTTAAACCATGATTTTTTCCAACAAAGAAGTGGAGGACTTTCACATTGACATTCGCAATGACAATGCATCTGATGAACTAGGATTAAGAGACTAGTAGTGTCCATGGAATGAAGAAGGGATGCACATCCTGACAATAACAGAGCTGTGATGGAATATATGATTCACATTTCAGCTACTCATAAAGGGATATGAGATCATTTGCAACATTTGTACATCTAAAAGTCAGAAACTTACAAACTATTTGCATCAGGAAGAACGTGATTTTTCCTCTAAAGCAATGTGAAATGAGAGGCTTCGTTAACAATATCTGTACCGAGAACTTTCAAGCAAAGCAGAAACAAATACTACATGATCATTACTTTTAAACATGTTATCTTAAAGCATGGGCAGTAAAGTTAGGTCACATCCCACTGACAGCCTCTCAGTGTGCATGGAAGGGATCATGGTAGCATCTTTTCCATTTTTGAATGATTAGTAAGTAGCACAGATTCTGGCAAAGATTTGTGCTTATGCCTTTGAGTAAAGAATGGAAGGGAGAGAGAAGAGAGAAGAACCAGGGGGAAGAGAAAGAACTCGTACTCAATAGCCACACTCTCTTCCCATGATACACCCACCCTGAGGATACAGTAAAGTGTACCAAAACACATAAAAAAAATGGGCATTCCTGGAGTTCATGTGAAGACAAAGAAAGGGATTAACCATCATATACCTAGGGTATTGTAACGTAGAGTTCGATAGTGAAAACCACAGCATTAGCCCAATGCTGGATATTTGTTGAACTATACTTAAATTCTCCAGGCTGTGGAGTCCAAGTTTCAGTAATTACATCCAGATTCCAAGAGTTGAAGACCACGAAGGGTAATCCACCAACAACCAAGCTCACTGCTGTTGAGTTGATTCTGAGTCAGAGTGACCCTATAGGACAGAGTAGAACTGCTCCACAGAGTTTCCAAGCAGCATCTGGTGGATTTGAATTGCCAGCCAGCCGTTTGGTTAGCAGCCATACAATTAACTACTGTACCACTGGGGCTTCTGTAATCTAACATGGTGCTTCTTAAACCCTATAATGCTTAAGAATCACCTGGAAAGTTTATTCAAACGCAGAACCCTGAGCCCCACCACTGGAAAATATAGTTCAGTAGGTCTCAGGTGGAGTCCCAGAATTGCATTTCTAACAAACTCTCAGGTAATGCTGACATTGCTGGTCCACAGACCACACTTTGAGAAATGATTCAACACGATGCCTAGAAAAAGGTTGTTATTGGTTGCTGCTGAGTTGGCTGAGACTCACGTCAACCTTACGTATAACAGAATCAAGCCTGCGCCTTGGTGATCTTTGATATTTTTGAGCCCATTGTTGTGGCTGTTGTGTCAATCAACATCATTGTGGGTTTCTTTCCTTTTCACTGATGCTCTGCTCACCCAGCATGGTGCCCTTCTCTAGGAAGTGGTCTTTCCTGATGATATTTCCAAAGTCAGCAAGCTGAATCTTTGCCATCCTTGCTTCTAGGGAGCATTCTGGTTGTACGGTCAGTTTATTAGTCCCCCTGAAAACATGTTAAATCCTCTTAACTCTTAAACTGAGGTTCAAGGAAAGCCATTAGTTTTAGAACATGGAAGAGGCTCAGTAAAAATCAAGTAAGTAATTTTACTTTGGGTTAAGAATCAGAGAGATAAATGATCACTCACCCAGTGATTCTTAGTTGGGAATAGGCGTAGAATCTATGGCATCCTAGCCTCTGAGGAGCGTGTTTAGAATATGCATTTTGGCATAACCACATTATCAAAGAGAGCTGCTCCAGGCAAGGCACCATTTGAGTTTTAACAAACTCATTCTGATGTTACTGAGGAAGACGAAGTGTAGAAGGATAGCAGTAATTGCTGCAGTCAGAAGTCTAAGGTTGTGAGTGACTGAAAATCATGCCTGGGTCAGAGAATGCTAATCACCTGTGAAGTGGGCTCCGCAAGACTCTGACACCATGTATCCCCGCGCTCTGTGCGCTAGGTGCATCTTTGCTGAATAAATACAAAATGAACTTGACGGGAAAGGAGACCTCAGCAGTCCTACAAAGGCAATTTTGCAAGCTGTCTGGCTGTGGAATTAGTGGAATGTTGGCTCAGGGAAAAACAGCTGACTTCAACTTTGCTCTCTTTGTATCTCAAGGGCAGAGTTAGCCATGCCTCTGGCCGCAGTGACATCCACAGAGGAAAGAATGACTTCCAGAGGGAAAGGTTAAGGAACAGGTCAGCAGGACAGCGGAGCTCTCTTTCCCTCCCACTTCCTCTCTTGTCATCTTTCTGGCAAGGTGAATCCAATGCCCAGTAATTCCTTCTGACTTTCTAAGAGCTGTGGGGCACACAAGTGTGAGAAAAGTCATCTTGGTACTAACCGGATTAGTGCAGCTCCGCAACCTAATCACTTGGGAAGAACAGAGAGGGGAGCAGTGGGCAGGAAGCAAGAGACATAAGGATAAGTAGAGGGAGAGACCCAAGGATAAATGGACAGAGAGACTTAAGGATAAATGGGGAATTTCCTTTGAATACCGAGGGATGGAGGGCTATGTGTGTATGTGTGTGAGTGTGCCCAGCTCAGAGTCTGACCTCTCTTCTATTTAAGGAAATCTGTTAAATATGAGCTGGTAAGATGTCTCATTTCTGCACCCTGAGAAGCAATTCCAAGACTTGGTATGTAAGATGCTATAAAAACTGTTGAATTTTGAAATGGGATTAACTCAATAATAACAGAAGTAGTAATTAACAAAGCAGGGCATAATAGTATAGCTGGATAAGATCTGGACTTGGACGCAGACACCAGGTCCTATTTCTGTTTCCAGTATCACTGACCAGAGGCACTTGAGAAAACAACTTGGTTTCTCAGGATTCTTGTTTCCATCTGGGTGAGACAAACAGTTTGGACTGATTGTTTTCCTCTCTAGTTCTATATTCTACACAAATACCTATAGAATGTGTACACTGTAATGTTCTCTTCGGGACACATCAATAAGTAGGATAACAGTACATTACTTTTTGATTGTATGTGTCTTGTATATTGATCAATAAGCTATACTTTAAAGGCTAGGGTCCATCTGTGTTTAGGTATGCAATTATTGTTGATGCCATTGTATGGGTCATGACTCACAGAGACCCTATAGGACAGAGGAGAACTGTCCTATAGTGTTACCTGTGCTGTAATCTTTATGGAAGCAGATCATCAGCCAATAGTGGTGGGAACCTTTCTATTTAGAGCCATGCACTTAACCATTTTGCCACTAGAGTTTCTTGGATATTCAGTTAATTAAAAAAAAGAAAGAAAACCAAACCCGTTGCTGTCAACTCCGACTCACAGCAACCATATAGGACAGATTAAAACTTCCCCACAGAGTTTCCAAGGATTGCCTAGTAGATTCAAACTGCTAACTTTTTGGTTAGCAGCCATAGCTCTGATCATTATATCACCAGGGTTTCTGGTTATGTAATTAAAAAAAAAAAAAAACCCACTGTCATCAAGTCAGGTCCAACTCATAGCTACCCTAGAGGTCAGAGCAGAACTGCTCCATGGAGTTTCTAAGGAGTGCCTGGCAGATTTGAACTGATGACCTTTTGGTTAGCAGAGGTAGTACTTAATCCACTATGCCACGGGGCTTCTGGATATGTAATCAGACAATACAAATGTCTTCTATGAATGGTTCAGATTATAAATAGGAAAAATCAGAATGACTGGAGCATGAAGTACGGAATTTAGATAAAACTGGTGTTTGAATCTTGTCTTTGCCACTTACAAGCTGTGTGATGCTAACTTGCTTAACTTTCACGGTGTTCAATTTTCTTGACTCTTAAATAAAAATTTTAATAATGGATGACTGTAAGTGTACACATTGTAATTCTTCATTTTCCATGACCATGACCCCCTTGAAGTAGATAATGCAAGGGCCAAGGCATCAGATGGAAGATCCTAGGGAAGTCCTAAACTGGGCACTTTTCGCCCATTCATTTAGTAAATGTGAAAGGGTTAGTGACAGGATTTGATATAAAGATAAATACAATATAGTGCTTATAATGCAAACAGTTAATGAGCTCAGCTGCTAACCCAAAAGTTGGCAGTTCAAGTCCAACCAGAGATACAGAGATACCTCTGAAGAAAGATCTGGCAATCTACTTCTGGAAAAAACAAAGAAAGAAAGTAACAAAATCAGCCATCAAAAACCCTCCGAAGCACAGTTTGGCTCCAGTGCACATGGGGTCACCATGAGTCAGAGCTGACTTGATGGTAACTTATCTCTTTTAATGGTGAAATCGAAGTAGGTAAGTTTCTCTAAGTTTCCATGGAGACTTTGAAGACAGATCTTTGAGATGTTCATCAAAATTAATGTCCTTTCCACATTTTAATATCACCCCATGCAAAAGTGTGGGTACTGTAATTTACCTCATTGAGTGGATAAACAGGCAAGCTCAAGGGATTCCACACTGTACAACTGTTTTTGCTTTTCCTGCTGCTGTTTTACCTCCTCTGGTTCACAGACCTGTCTCCTCATCCTATCACAGGCTTTGAGAAAGCTTTGTGAATCAAGGATCAACTCACTGGACCAAATACAGACAGGTGGGCTGTCTTCGTGGTGAGGAGAGGACATCAGAAACTGTTTTGACTAGCTGATGAGCAAAAGAGAGGATTAAAATGGATACTACATCACTAAGACAAATGTCTCCCTTTCTTGGAGGTGCACCTTATAACTGTATATGTGACAAGGGAAAATGGAGAGTGCTTCCTATTAATACCGTTGAACTTATCCAGGTTACACTATGCTAAAAAAAAATGAAATAAGAAAGACTGAAAAAGAATTGGTGGCTTTGAACTGTAGTGCTGACAAACAATATTAAATACGGCATTTAAAAAAAAAAAATCAAAACCAAACCAAACCCACTGCCATTCAAGTCAGGTCTGACTCATAGTGTCTCTATAGGTCAGAGTTGGACTGCCCCATAGAGTTTCCAAGGAGCGCCTGGTGGATTTGAACTGCCGACCTTTTGGTTAGTCAACATAGCACTGAACTCACTACACCACCAGGGTTTCCGGATATAACACAGACTGCCAAAAATATGAACAATTTTGTTCCGGAAGAAGTACAATCAGAATGCACCTTAGAAGCAAGGACGGCGAGACCATGTCTCAGATAATTTTAGACACGTTATTAGGAGGCACCGGTCCCTGGAGAAGGAGGACGTCACACTCTGGAAAGCAGAGAGTGAGTGAAAAAGAGAAAGACCTCCTAGGAGATGGATTAACCGTGTTGCTGTGGTACTGGGCTCAAGCATAGCAACGTTTGTGAGGACAGTACAGGACCCGCAGTGTTTCATTCTGCTGTGCACAGGTTTGCTATGAGTTGGAACTGACTGATGGCACCTAACAACAGTGACAAAGTAGTTGCTACAATGGAGCCACATGTGAGTGTCGCAGGAAGCATAACAAAGAGATTGAGGTTGTTAGAGCAGATTCCTCAAAAGATGCAATACTGGAACCAAAACAAATCCCTCGAAAGGGACTCTTCATTCTCCAGGTCTCCTGATCTCAAACAGTAAGATAATACTTGATGTGGTTTCCTCTAAAAGAAAAATTTATTAAAGAATCTACATGTTTTGCAACCTGATGATGTGTGCAGTGATATTGTATGCCACTGAATGCACTCTGACTCATGGTGACCTTGCAGGGCAGAGAAGAACTCATGGGAAAATCCTCACAGGATTTTCAAAATTGTAGCCTTTATGGGTCTTTCTTTCACAGACCTGCTGGGTGGGTTCGAACTGCCATACTTTCAGCTCACAGCTGAGTTCTTAAACAAGCCAGTGGGGTTCTTCCTTCTATAAGGTAATATGAAGATATGTTATCTCTAGATACACAAGTATATCTTATTTATAAAGTAAGAATCAAGCTTTAGTCATGAGGAATCTAGACTGTGTGTGTGTGTCTCTTCTTCTCCTTCCTTGACTCCCGTTTTCTTTCTCTCATCATCTGAGAGCCTTTCTTCAAGAATGCTCTTATAGAATTCAGATCGCATACTTTTCATCAAAATATCATCTTTGAGATAATTTCTCTCAGATCTATTTTTGCAGGGAATGAGAGGAGGAAAATGTGCAGCTTGTAGAATGACTATGAATGAATCATGCATTCTGACTTTTGCCTAGCTTGTTTTGTTATGAGCATTTTGTGGCTATTAAAGAAGTAGAAAAGGAAACTTTCTACTATTGGAAGGATAATGAAAGCATATATAATTTAAGCAAAGCCGCCAACTAAAATATTGTAGGCTTATATCTAAGTTTTTCATTACTAAGAAATGTAAACTCTTTTAATTTTTCTTTCCAAATGGAAGATACCAGATGTTCATATGTTACCATGAAAGTCTCTTTTAATTGGCAGTTGTGGTCTCAGAGTAATTTTAAATTGCTACCAGGCTGTCACTTTTTGCTTTTGCTGACTTGCAAGGAGGTTTAATGCCTCCCCTATTGGACTAGACTGTATCCTGCTCTTCGGAACTGTGGGATTGCCTCAATTTATGACAAACTTAAAAGAGATTTAAATGGCCCACAGAAAAGCAACGACAATACTTCAGAGTAGAAATGCGATGTTTTAAAAGTGCTCTGAGACTCAGAGATATAAATTGTTACGAAAAAACACGTGAAACAAGTAGCAACATCCTATACACAGAAGAATAAAGTCCTCCAGTCACATTGAATTATCATAATATACTCATAACAACTGTTACTTAACAAGCGATCAATCACCTTAACATATAATTTATTAAATTTGAACAGTAGCTTGGCTGATACAATTAGAACACTGATTATCTGTCACTTTGCTTCGTTTGTCCATATTCACAAATGCATGGATAAACTTTTAGGACAATTCTGTGTGACTAGGCATTTAATCAAGGTGGTAATGTTGGTAGCTGCTGAGGATGGAAAATTGTATAGGAACAAGAAAATGTATGGGGCTACAACTCAGATGACTTAGAATTTAGCCTAACTTCTTCGCTAATTGGCCACCTGATCACACGTTTGTACTGTAGAGTGGGGCATTACACAAAGTAACCCTAGAGATATTTTCTGTACAATAATTCATAACTGTTATTTTCATTTTCATATATTGGGCATTTCTCTGGCTTTACCTTTCCCTCCTGTGGAGCTCTGAACTTTTTCCGGATCTGTAGACTCAAAAGTCTCATGTGCTCTTTAAGAAGCAATCTTTGCATGATACTGACTTTAGTGCAAGGCAAACTTGGATATGAATCCCAGATATTGGGCAAGTTGTTCTACCTTCTCTGAATCTCATTTGTCCTCATCTTTAAAGTGAGTATATACGCCTTATAGGATTACTGTGAGGACAGAATGAGCTCCTTGGTATAAAATGCTTAGTCAAGTGGAAGTGCAGAGTGATGGTGTATAGATATGTTCAGGATTAGTAGATACTGCCCAGTAACAGTTTTCCAAAATGGGTTGTACCAGTTCATACTTCACCAGCACTTTACTCTTCCACATCTTGCCAACACTTTTTATTACCTATGCTTTTCATTTGTGCCAGTGTGGTATGTTGTTGCTGTTAGCACGAGAAATAGATTTCAAAATGGTCAATCTTCAGAATAAGGGGAACAAAGCCTAGGGTAAAATGTTACTAGCTAACTCAGGGCACAAGCTGTTGAGTGACGTGGCAACCACAGAGCCCTGTACCTGAGGTATGTGTGTGCAAACAGAAAGAATTGGGCCGGGGAGAACCTTTTTGGGAAGAAATATAACCATTAAAGGTAATGATAGGACTTATGTGACCTCCGGGAAAGACTGTTCACGGCATGGTAGTCAGCCACTGAGGAACTGGGGGAGATACTCTCGAGTTAGGCGATAAAATACTTGTGAAAAACTGCGTGCTCCAGCTGGCTTCTTTTTCTCGTGGGCTGGGTGCCCGATTTTGCAAACTGGATCAATAAAACTTTGCTTTAGCTAACTGGATTTGGATTGGATTTCTCGAGCATTCATGGAGTAAAAAACACTGGTGATGACCTATCAGTGACCTTGGAAGGGGTAAGGTGGCTTGCCTCAGCGATTGGAGTAAGGTCCTAGCCCGGAGGGTTTACACTGACTCACCACTTACCAAGAGGAACTGAGACAGTATCCAGGGTGCTGACAACGTGTCTCACATTAGGTGTCATCAGTTAGTCGATGTTCAACTCGTCGTGGCCCCATGTGACAGAGTGTAACTACCCTGTAGAGTTTTCTTGGCTGTAATCTTTCCAGGAGCACAGTGCCAGCTCTTCCTTCTGTGGAATTCCTGGGTGGTCGAAACTTCAGCCTTTTGGTTAGCAGCCGAGCACTTAACCATTGGGCTAACAGGGCTCCTTACCCTGGTAGTGGTTAAGTGCTAGGGCTGCTAACCAAAAGCTAGGCAGTTTGCTCCTTAGAAACTCAATGGGGCATTTCTACTCTGTCCTGTATGGTTGCTGTGAATCAGAATCGACTTGGTGGTAGTGGGTTTGGTTTTTGATATAGTTTCGTCACATTCTGGTTTTAGTTTCAATTTTCCTGATGACAAAAATGTTGAGCACATTATCCTATGTTTATAGGCTGCTTGTTTAACTGCTTTTGTGAATTTCCTGTTCAGATCTTTTCCTGTCTTTCTTTCGGTTCCCTCTTATTGCTGTATCTGAAAAAGAACACGTATTCTGGACAGCAGTCATTCTGGTGGCTGTATGTTGCGTTAGCTTCCCAGAGCTGCCATAACAAGTGACCACAAAGCTTTATAACTTAAAGCAATAGAAATCTACTCCTTCACAGTTGTGGAATCCAGGTGTCTCAAACCAAGGTTAGTAAGGCTGCATACCCTCTGAAGGGTCTAGGGAGAATTCTTCCTTTCCTCTTCCAGCTTCTGATGGCTCCAGGTATTCTTTGGCTTGGGGTTGCATGACTTCAATACCTGCAGTATATGTACTCCTGAGTTTGCAGGAGGATCTGGCTGAAGTTGGGCTTCACGTCAACTGCATCTTGCTCAGCTTCTTCTCTATACTCTTCGTTTGTTCCTCCCTCCATCACTTCCTCCCTCCTTCCCTCCCTTCCTCACTTCCTCCCTTCCTCTTTTCCTTCCTTTCTTCATTCCTCCTTTCCTTCCTTACTCTCTCCCTCCTTTCTTTTCTCTTTATTTTAGTGCTATAATGTTGAGTTTCTGGCACAATGTCTTGTGTGCTTTAGATGATCTATAAAATTTTCTGTAACTGAACGGACAGAAAAATAGCTGCAGTGTGATTAAGCACATCTACTGCAAAATAAAAGGACTAATTCCTTTGCCCTGTAGGATCAAAAGACAGCCTTACATGAGTGAGTTGGACTTTCCTGGCCCCTTCATTAGCCGGGTTGATTCTTTACAAACTGGCTACACTGACCCTCTGGCTCTTTTTTGCAGTTTCAAGACAGCCTCAACTTGGTTCTTCTAAGTGCCTCATCAGACTGAGCTGAGTTAGTGCAGAGCTTCCAGCCAAGTAAGGCATCTCAGCACGAGGTGTCAAACATAAGACAGCTAATGCTGGGAGCCAGAGGAAGAAGGCTCTTCTTGACCCTGCTCTGAGACTAGCACATTTACAAAGTGGCTGGCAGGCTCCTTTTGATGCAGTGAACAATGAACAGCAGGAATTAAGTCTCATCGTACCCACCTCATGCCTCTGTGAGTGTGTGCATGCACTTCATCCTTCACAAAACACAGGGCAGAGAGTCTGTGAGACTGTTACTTGAAAATAACCCCCCAGGATCACAACTTGGGGGGTGGAGATTCCACAACCTGGACTATGGCAGTGGTACAGAAAGTGGGCTGTAAGGTCCATGTTACATAGGAAGCAACTGAGGGCATAAAACTTCCTAAATTCAACCCATTGTCCTTGCATTGGCTCCTATTTATTTTGATCCCATGTGTTACAGAGGAGAACTGATCCATGTGGTCTTCCTGGCTGTAATCTTTATGGAAACAACTTGTCGGGCCTTTTCCCTCTAAGTGGTTATGGGTGGGCTTGAACAGCTAATTTCTAGGTTAGTAGCCAATGTCAAATGAGGGCAAACAATGTCATAAATTGCCATGTGCACATGTCTCATCTGTTTACTCAGCTTCCCTCGATATGGGTAGTGGGACACAATGTTCACACATCAGAGTTGTGGGTCTTCCTTGGGTTCTTCTTGAATGAAACAGTAATAAGATCCCACTTAAATACACATGGTCAGCCAATTTAGACATAATCCTCCCCATCAAAGACTCTATACCTCAGTGTTTTTGTGGACAGAATTTCTTACTCTAATCATTTCTAGACTGGGAGTCCTGTGGTTAAGAGACACAGGCATGCTGGTTGTGGTCGCTGTCAGCTGCTGTCAAGTAGGCTCTGACTCGGTGAACTTATGCACAACACAATGAAACACTGAGCGTTGCTCAGTCCTGTGTCAGCTTCCCGATTGTTGGTACATTTGAATTCTTGCTGTGGATGGCGTTTTAATCCATCTCACTGAGGGTTTGCTAGTCCTCTACTTTATTTGGATATGGTGTCCTTTGCTAGCAATTGATCTTTTCTGATGACATGTGTGAAGGAAGCGAGCTGTAGTCTTGCCATCTTCACTTCTAAGGAGCATCCTGATTGTGTTTCTTCTAAGACTGACAGTCATTTTTCTGGCAGTCTGCAATATAGTAGATATTCTTTGCCAACACAGTGATTCACTGTTAAAGACAAATATGTATAAAGTTCAAATTCCTGTAAGTAGGGAATATGCTTTCAAGTTGTCAAAGACCTGAAGATTGTCTGTATAATCTCAAAACAAGTTTTTTTTTTTCCTTTTTAAACAAGTGTGTGTGTCCTGCTGGGCTCTGAAGGAATATGAGTGTGTGATTCTTGCTGTAGATACATGTTCCTACTATCTCAGACTTAGATCAGGGAATCCCAAAAGGCCTTAGGCTCTGAATTTAGAGTGAAATGACTATCAAAGTTGATTTCTTAAATTTATTTTTAGAAGCTGCCATATTTCTCTTAAGAGATAATCTTGAGTAAAAACCCAATATATAAAATTGATATTCATCTCTAGGGTGTCGTCCCAGAAGTCTTACTAGAAGGAAGTGGAGAAGGTGGAAAGGAAGGGACAGGCGATCATTAAGAGGGTGTGACGTGTATAGACGTGAAAGGAGGAATGTGCTATCACCGGGCAAGGAGAGCAGAAGGAGCTGCAGATAGGCAGGCATGCAAATTTAAACTGGATTGTACACTTTCACTCAATCACACACACACACACACAAAGTGTAGCTGTTTCAGGTGTCAGGGGTGAGGATAGGAGGGTCAGGAGGGATAGAAGCATCATTTGACTTCTTCTTGGGCCCCTGAGGCACCACTGTGGAATGTACTGCTCCAAGATGCCAAGTTTCAAAACTACTGGTAGAGCCTACTTCCTCCTTATACAGATTGGAAGGCTGGGGTTGGGGCTGGAGGTTCTCATTCACATCGACACTTCTAAAATTTCACCCAGTCTAAGCTTTGATGGGAGCTTCTTAAACCCCCCAAGCCACAGGGCTTAATTACCAGTGTTAATCTATAAGTTTTCTCATATTAATAATTTATTTATAAGTTAACCCCATTACCATTGAGTCAGTTGTGACTCATATCCAAAAAACCAGACTCACTGTGATCTGGTTGATTCTGACTCATAGGACAGAGTAGAACTGCCCCATAGAGTTTCCAAGGAGCACCTGGAGGGTTTAATTAAAACTGCTGACCTTTTTGGTTGGCAGCCGTAGTGCTTAACCACTACACCACCAGTGTGCTCTTTTGACTAACAGCAAGCCTATTTATAAAATAAAATCATTTGGTTCAAATTTTTATTTAGTTTACAGTTGATTTTGTTCCTATATTTAGTAGTTTATTTTATAAATTTGATAATTTTTCTTGTATTTACACTGGGGTATATAATGTAGTGGTATCTCAGACAGGAGCCCATAGGCCTCTTGTGTATGTGGACACAGATTCGGAGTCCTCAAGTTCAAACAAACTACTGTAGTAGGAAAAAAACACGAGAATTGTGAGTAAGGAGAACAGTTTGAGATCCGTCTACTGTCTCCCGTCTATGTGACCTTTGGAAAATTCTTTAAATTCATTAAGTCTGATTTATCTCTTTCAAAAAATAAGAATTTTAATTCCTAATTTATGGTAGTGTTTTGAATATTAAATTATATAAAGTCATAATGGGTCCTACCTGGCATTTGGAATACAAAAGGCATGAGATAAAGTCTTTACCACCATGCATACACCTTAATTAACCTAACCAGTTGCCATCGAGTCTATTCTGAATCACAGAAACCCCTTATGTGTCTGAGCGTAACTGAACTCCATAGGGTTGCCTGGATCACCAGGCCTTACTTCTGTGGCAACTTTGGGTAGGTTTGAACTGTCAATCTTAACAGTCGAGTATGCCACTCATAGACACCTTAACTGTAGTCCCCTTTATGGCCCCTTTGTACGTGCTCAGCATCAGGAAAATGCATATGAATGTTGAATAAATTTACTGAAATGTGAAGAATGCAGCTCGTCTTTAGACTCAAGCAGCATATGCATAGCTAACAGTTTTCCTGTGCTCAAAATAAAGGGTTGTCAAGGGGAGCGAATCTGTGGATTTCTGCCTGTCATACCAAGGGAGGCTATCTCAGGGGAAGAAAAGCTTCCTAAATAGAAAAAAGAGAAAGAAAGGGAAAGAGGGGGAAATAAAATAAAATAAAATAAAATAAGATGAAAGATCTTCCTTCCAACAAAGAACTGTTAGTATTTAACTTGTCAGGACAGGATTTTGAAAAACAGTATTCCCAAGTATAGCTTTGTAAAAAGCCTTTAAAAGAAGCAATGCAAACCTAGTCCCCACTAGCCTTTCATGGCTTGCAAGAGCCTCATTTTAGAAAACTCAACACACTACTGTGAACATGAAAAGCAGCCCTGCTTTCATAAAGCTGATGTTCCATTGAGTAAGTGGGGGCTTGGTGACACCACAGCCAGTTATAGATTCTGTCTCTGTCTGCTTGGTGGCCAAACAAGGGTGGGGAATATGAAAAACCCACCCCAAACACGAACATTTTCGAAAAGAAATAGGCTCTTGCTTATATTGAGTACAGTTGTAAAGCACAGGTAGCTGAAATCCTTTTCCTTATACATTTGTTGCTTTTTATAAGAAAGAGAAAATGTCTCATCAGAATTCTACAGTCCTTGTACAATTATCATGGACAAGATGCTTAAATAACCAAAAATAACCATAAATAACCAAAAGATGTTTACATATTCTGACATTGATGGCTTATTAATTTATTCTTCAAATATTCAAAGAATATCCAGATGCCAGTTAATGTTTAGTTTTCTGGTAGTATAGAAGTGAACAAAACAAAATCCCTTCTCTCATGGAACTTATATTCTGGTAAGGTAAAAAAAAACTATTTTCTTGGTATTTTGGACGGAGTACTGAATTGGGTAACAAAACAATCTTAAGTATAATCCCAGTCTTTGTTAAATAGTAGGTACTTGTTAAATGTTTCTTCCAATAATTTGTCCTGCCACTACCTGCTTCTGTGACCTTGTGCAGCCAATGAACTTGAAGTCCTTCACTACTATAAAATAGGAAAATTGAACCACATAGTCTACGAGGAATTGTTCAATTTTAAAATCCCATAACAATGTAAATATGATGACTTTGTTTTAAAGAATCTTTAATTTTATTCTAGAGACATCCATCAAACAAATTTTACACAGTATAGAACTTCTCAGTTCTGTGATAAATACACAAAGAAATTATGATGCTTATCATAAAGAATTCAATGATCTGTTGAAGAGTAATCTACGATAGTTGTCAGGATGATTGGAAGAGAGGGATGGATGCCAGGATAACAATGAGAAAGGCTTAGAATGCAGCATAATTCCCATTTCCCAATTAAACTGTGTATGTAAATGCATTAGTGTACAGAGATATACAGAATTTTAAGTCCCAAGGTCAACCAATAAACAATATACTATACTTTAAATGTTCTTGTATTATTAATTAGAATAGCGCACCATAAAATTTATTTTGAAAGTAAGTAGACTTTTCACCCCAGCTTTACATTCTCTGCAGCTTCGGATGGGGCACTTATTTTCTTTCAACATCAACTTCTTCATCTGCAAGTGAGGAATATTGATAGTTGGCTCTTTGGGTTAATTTTATGGATTCAGTGAGATAATACATGTTAAGTGACTAGCCAGACTCTAGCCTATAATTGAAGCTTAATGATTAATCTAGAATATTAGGACCTCTCCTTTTCCACTGAAATCTTGATCAGAAAGCTTAATTTAATGGAAGCATTAATTCAATCTTTTTAAAGAATTCTTTTTGCAAATAATCAAGATCTCTTTTGTTGTACGTTTAAGAAACTATAACTTGGCTGTCATTCAGAGCTACCCAGTTTTATCTCATTTGAGCTTTCATTGATTACAAGATGAGTTGGGTCATAAGGGATATTCCAAATGACCATTATATGGCCATCAATGGGAACCGAGGCACTGGTATAATTTGTAGCGGATCAAGATTACAAATTAGGCTCGGCTGCTAACCAAAAGAGTCAACAGTTCAAATACATTAGTCTCTTCCTGAAAACCCTCTGGGGCAGTTCTGCTGTGTCCTGCGGGGTCACTATGAGTTGGAGTCCACTTGATGGTAAAGGGATTGTTCTAGATTACAAACGGATAGCTTTTTTTCTTGTGTATCTCCTGGCTCAGCTTGTCATCAGTCCTGAATCCAGCACCACTTTCATATCACAAGGTATTATTTTCTCAGCTTTGTGTTAGCATTTTGTGTATTTGACAGAACCTAGCTCATAATGGACCATTTTGGCAGCATGGACAGTGTCACACCATGGTCAAGCACACTTGCTCTCTCTCCACCATTGCCTAGCACCATGCCAGGATTTGTTTCTCACAAAGGCATATAATTGTCTGATTCAGTTAGAACAATCCC
This sequence comes from Heterohyrax brucei, assembly GCA_028571685.1. Lineage (NCBI taxonomy): Eukaryota > Metazoa > Chordata > Mammalia > Hyracoidea > Procaviidae > Heterohyrax > Heterohyrax brucei. Next base: position 63,953,096 of record CM053161.1, on the reverse strand, counting down.
CCTTTCAGAGGCCTGGAGGTCTTAAATATGATTTTTCACTTTGGGGCTGCCATAAACCCAGCACAGTATCTTTTTCAACACTGATTCCTCTAAAACCATCTGTCATCCTGGGTTAAATGTCCCAAGAGAAAGAGCTGCTTGTACTTCATCCTCGCTCTTTTATAGAGTCTTTTTCTGTTCTGGCCCTCATCAAAACTGAGAGCCTTCAGTGTTACCTGGAATGTGGATAAGACAACTATTCCCAAATAATGAGTACACTGTCTTCAGATGCCAGAGAGACTCACCAGTGTTGTGTTTTATTCTTTGTGGTATATAAAGTACAAGATGTAATAATTTATTCTTTAATTGGAAGGGATATTGTGGTCTGCCTTGACCACTGGGTCCTGAAAATTGTACTCATGTGGCAACACTCTGAGATTTTTTTATGGTTTAATACCTTACTCAGAAGCATATTAAACTTACTAAGGCTTCTCTATGATAAACACTATTACTAATTTATTTTTATCAGAAGGATGTAATTTATACTGTAGAGCAAATCATACTGTTTTCAAGTGACTTAACTACACCCCAAGAAAAAGTTTAAGAATATTTTTAGAAATGTACAAAAATATTCAGCACCTAACAAAGAAAACTCGCAATATATAGCACTTAATAAAAAATTAGCAGACATAAAAAAAAAAATCGGGAAAATTCTACCCTTAATTAGTGGTAGACCAGGGCATAATTAGTAGACAAAAAGTTATTATTATTATATCATAAATATTTAAAAGATTAAAGGAAATATTGAACATATTAATTAAAAATATGAAGATATAAAAACCCAAATAAAAATTTAGAGATGAAAATTACAATGTCTGAAATAAATGGTTGGAAGATTCAAAATTGTGAAAGAAAATAAATGCTTAAGTGAACCTAAAGACTAAAATAACACACTTCTAAGTAACCTACAGGTCAAAGAAAAAATAAAAAATGAAATGGGATGGCATTTTGAAAGGAAGGAATATGAAAACATAATAATCAGTTTGTATACATTGGTTCTCTATCCTGCAGTCTTGCTAAATTCACTTGTTAGTAACACAGTTTTTTTTTTTCAAATTCCATTCAGTTTCTACATAAACTGCGCATCCTTTAATGAAAGACAGTTTTACTTTCTTTTCCAGTCTGTATATCTTTTTCCCTTGCCTTATACTAGTTAGATCCTTTGGCACATTGTTGAATAGAAATGGTTGCAGCAAACGTTCTTGTTGCTCCTGACTTAAGGGGAAAGCATTGAGTCTCTCACCATTAAGTATTAGAGAACTGCAAATTGTTAGTAGATGCCTGTTACCAGATTGAGGAAGTTCTGATTGATTTCAAGTTAATGTAGAGTTTTTACCTAAGGAGTGGATATGGGATTACTTCAAATGATTTTTGGTGTCTGTTGACATAATCCCCCAAGTGTCTGTTAGTTTGTCTATTACGAGGGCTTGTGTGTTGCTGTGATGCTAGAAGTTATGCCACTGGTATTCAGACACCAGCAAGATCATCTGTGGTGGACAGATTTCAGCTACGCTTCTAGATCAAGACAGACTAGGAAGAAGGACCCAGACTTCTGAAAAGAAGTATCACTAGAGGTGGAACACTGTCTGATTTAGGGCCAGAAGAGGAGCACACCAGGTTGGAAGGTGCTCAAGAGATGACTAGGGAAGAGCTACCTCCTCACAGTAGAGTTGATCATAATAATGTGGATGGAATCAAGCTTTTGGGACCTTCATTTGCTGACGCTGCACAACTCAAAAATGAGGAGAAACAGCTTCAAACATCCACTAATAATCAGAACCTGGAATGTATGAAGTATGAATCTGGAAAAATTGAGAATTGTTAAATGCTGCGGGCTGGGAGCTACTGTGTCCTAGCCTTATTGCCCTCTTTTCTCTCTCTCCTCATGTTTGCACTTCTCTGCTTGGCACCTTGAAACTGTTTGCAGGATAATGAGCCCAGGCTGAACTATCTCCTTGAGACTATTTGCAGCATAATAAGCTGAGGCTAAACTATTTCCTTGTAACTATTTGCAGAATAATAAGTTCAAGCCAGACTATTTCCTTGTTCCTGTCCTTTGCTTGAAGATACGCTCTGTAACCAATCTGTAACCAATACATCCTACAAAGATCATGACCAATTTTGGCAGTATGTGCTGCCCTGTTGTCTTCCTGCCCATTAAGCATATAAGTAATGCTTGTGAAAGAGGATTGGGGTCCATGGTTCTCCATCAGAGATCTTGGTCCTACCTGGCCCCAATTTTATCTTGTGATGTGTTTTTTGTATGAGTGAGATTTCTCATCCCCTTTCCTGTCCCTCTCAGCCATGGACCCCTCCCAGTGCTGGTGGTTGGGGTGCTGGATGTGGCAGTCAAAAATGAAAGGGAGTGCATAAACACCAATACCCTAAGCATTAACGAGATGAAATGGGCTGATATTAGCCACTTTGAATCAGGAATCACAACTTGAAGAGGAATGATATTGCATTCATTGTCAAGAGCATTTCAAGATAGGTCCTGAAGTATAGCACTGCCAGTGATAGGATAACATCCACATGCCTACAAGGAAGACCAGTTAATACAATTATTCAAATTTATGCAACAACTATTAAAACCAACTCATGGCGACCCTAGGGGCCAGGGTAGAACTGACCCCCAGAGTATTCAAGGAGCGCCTGGTGGATTTGAACTACCGACCTTGTGATTAGCAGGTAGCACTTAACCCACTACACCACCAGGATTTTGGATCCGACTCGACGGCACTTGGCTTGGCATTAAAACCAAGAATGAAATTGAAGAATTTCTATCAGCTTCTGCAGTCTAAAACTGACTGAACATGCAATCAAGATGTGCTGATAATTACTGGTGATTGGAATGCAAAAGTTGGAAACAAAGAAGAAGGCAATACAGGAATTATGGCTTTGGCAATAGAAACAATCCTGGAGATTGCATAATATAAGTTTGGAAGACCAATGACTTCTTCACTGCAAATGTGTTTTTTTCATCAATGTAAATGGTTACTACACATGGGCTTCACTAAGTGGCATACAGCAAGAATCAGCTAGACTACATTTGTGGAAAGAGATGATGGAAAAACTCAGTATCATCAGTCAGAACAAGCCAGGGGCGGATTGCAGAACAGACATCAGTTGCTCATAGGCAAGTTCAGACTGAAACTGAAGAAAATTACAAGTTCACAAGAGCCAAAGTATAACCTTAAGTATATCACACCTGAGTTTAGGGACCCTCTAACATCTCAAGAGTAGGACCACCCCACAGAGTTTCCAAGGAGCACCTAGTGGATTTGAACTGTCCTTTTTTGGTTAGCAGCCAGTCTTAGCACTTAACCACACCACCACTAGAGTTTCCATTGGTTGTGCTAGACATGTGTTATCGGGGTGGTTTCACAGATGTATACTTTCTTAATTGCATGCTTTAAATACATGCAGTTAATCTTATGTCAATTATACATCAATAATGCCATTAAAAGCTCAGAATTGTACACCCAAATCAGTGAATATTGCTATATTTCAACTCAGTAAAACTGATTAAACTTTTTTTAAAATCATAGACATGGTAAAAAAATAGATGAAGCTTCTGTTTTCTCTGAATATAGTGTAGATTATTCACAGTCTCAAGGAAAATCATTCATAGTGCCATCGTTTGTCTAAAAATGCACAGGCCAATCATCATTGGCAGACGTTCTTCCATTTCACTGAAAGCAGTAAGTCTGAAAAATCTTCATGTACAAGTTTTCATGGCACCATGTCTAATACTGCATCGCCATCTCTACGTTAAGACAAAAAAAATTGCTTTAGAAAGAACTAGAGTACTTCTAACTGATTTTTGTGACCTCGCATTTCATGTGCCATATTAGAATGTGAAATATTCAATTAATGGGTTCTTGTATTTGAGAAACAATGATTTCTAGAATTTCTGGTAATTGCTATGCTACCCGTAAGTGTCCCTGTGTGGAATACATTAAGACAAAGGCCTAACTGAGCTACTTTTAATTTGCTTCCATTCTGCAATATAATAAATGCTGATACTTTCCTCACATTAATTTCTATCTATGTGGCACAATTGTATTAAGTGCAGCTAGCCCCATTTTAATTAAGCACCCTTGCTTTGGGTGTGCATTGTCTATGCTTTTAGCCCATCCGAACAAGCACTTAGTCAATTAACCATTTCATTAAACAATTGATTTTTGCTATAGGTCCTTACCTTCTCTTACAAGTTAAGATTGATCATGAAAGGCAAATAAATTGGTTCTTTTCATTTCTAAAAAGCAACAGTAAATAATGAAACATTGCAAATTGGGTTTCTGCAGGGAACCCACTCACAAATAACAAGTATTGGCCATTTATTCTGGTGTGCAAAAACTGACTGTAGCACCATCGTATCTGAATGAATTTTATTGTCGCCCTGACTTTTATTGATAAACTGCTTCCCACCTTAAAGCCTGAATCCTGCTGCTTAAAAGATCTTTTATTGTACAAGACCTACAGATCTACCAGGTAACAAAATAATGATTTGCCATTTGTGGACTAACTAAATCAATTATTTAACAAGATGTTCAGTAGCTTCCCCTCATCCCCTGACCCCACCCTATTGCCTATGTTAACCATTTCGGTTGTGCCATTTCCTGATACCATCAGAGACCAAAGAGATGTCTGTCCTTTAGCTGAAGGAAAAATAAAATGTGTGATATCTGGCTTCTCAAGATTTTGTTCATTTCTCAGACATAATATTTGATGTAATCTGACACAATACTCTGTGGCTGGTAAAATGTAATGTTATATAGATAATTTTTTCTCTCCCAGATGAATCAAAGGGCTTCAACTCCATATACGAAGCCCTCTCCCTCAATTTATTGTTTTGTGTTGGTATGGTTTATGTACCTATAGAAATACTTTCCTCATCATTGGGAAACTGTGGTGGCATAGTTGTTAAGTGCTACATCTGCTAACCAAAAGATCTGTTGTCCAGATGTTAGGTCGTCATTGGAAACTCTATGGGGCAGTTCTATTCTTTTCTGTAAGATTGCTATGAGTCAGAATTGACTGGACAGCACTGGGTTTAGTTTGGTTTTTGGTTTAAGGTCATCATTTGGATGTGCTAATACATGGAAATTGGTTTTGTTTTGGAATATCTAATCTACTTCATTATTTTAATTATATGTTGTTAGTTGCTGTTGTGTCAACTCCAGCTCATGGAGACTGTGTGCAGAGTATAATGAAAAGCTGCCAGGTCTTATGTCATCCTCATGATTTTTGATGTGTTTGAGTCCACTGTTGTGTCTATTGTGTGTGTCCTCCAAATCTGGGGAGCCCATCCTCCATCTCTGTATGGGATAATGTTTTGTTGTGATCTGTAAGGTTTTGATTGGCTAAACTTTGCAAGTAGATTGCCAGGCCTTTCTTCCTAGTCTCTGTCTTGGTCCGTCAGTTCTGCTGAATCCTGTTCATCATGGTTGGCCTTGCTGGTATTTGAAATACAGGTACTGTAGCTTCACTCATAGCAACATGCAAGTCACCACAATATGACAAGCTGACAGGTGGTGGCCTAATTATATACAATAGACATATTCTAAAGTATTCCAAAGTAACGATATCACCGTGAAGAATAAAATGCACCTCACGCAAGTCATGGTATTTTCAGTTACATCGTATGCATGCCAAAGCTGGACCATCAACAGAGAAGACAGAAGATGAACTGATGCTTTTGAACGGCGGTGTTGGAGACAGATGTTGAATGTATGATGGACCACCAAAAGAACAAGCAGATCTGTTTTGGAAGAAGTGCAACCAGAGTGCTCCTTGGAAGCAGAGATGGCAAGATTGCATCTTACATGCTTTGGGCATGTTGTAGGAAAGATCAGTCCATGGAGAAGGACATCATGCTTGATAGAATGGAGGTTCATTGAAAAAGAGAAAGACTCTCGATTAGATGGATCGACACAGTGGCTGCAACAATGGGCTTAAGCATAAAAACGATTGTGGACATGGCTCAAGAGCAGGCAGAGTTTCCTTCTGTTGTTCATAGGGTCGCCATTGGCTAGGATTGACTCGATGGCACCTAACAACAACAACAACAACAAAAGGTGGTTTAAAAACGTTCAGTATCTTCACTCTCTCAAAGCAATTATTCTTACTGTCAACATACTCCCAGTGGGAAGGGGTATTTAAGATACTAGTTTTCTAAAGGACTCAGGACGAGGACATGGAAGTCCTATGTTGGAATTCTGATACTTTTATTAACAAGCTGTGTTATCCTAGGCAAGTACTGTTACCCTGTTGAGCCCAGTTTCCTCATATGTGTTTCTGAGTATTTTCATATGTGCCCCATTTAACAACAGAGTTGGAAACCCTGCAGGTGTAGTGGTTAACAGCTATGGCTGCTAAGCAAAAAGTCTGCAGTTAGAATCTACCAGGGGCTTCTTGGAAACTCTATGGGTCAGTTCTGTTCTGTCCTATAGGGTCAATATGAGTAGGAATCATCTCTATGTCAGTGAATGCTTTTGCATTTTTTTTTTAAAGTAGAAGTTAACTTTGGATATCTGATGATACTAGTAATTCTGATGATCATTCCTTATTGAGCACTGAATATGTTCCTGGTACCTGATGCACACTACCTATAATCTTTACAGAAAGCCTTTGAGATTAGGATCATCAATCTCATTTTCCAGTCAAGGGAGCCACAGGGGCAGGAGGCAGATGCCTTAGGATTACATCGGTTTACATGGCAGGACTGGGATTGGCATCAAAGCCTTTTGCAGAGTCTTGTGCTTCTTCGACCCCACTATACCGCCTCGCCGTGATGTAATGTCTGCAGAAGTGCAGCGTAAGACCCAAAGCGCTAGACAGATGCACAGTGGTATCACAGTCATTAGAGTGATTAATAGTCATCATGAAATGCAGGACTTCACACCCGGGGGTGACGGTGCCCTTTCCTTGAATGGGAGTGACTTTATGCCATTAGACAGATAATTATAGTGAGATTTTGCACAGGCAACTTTTTGCCACTGTCTTCATGCATGGCCCTGCTAGCTCTCCAGGAGGAGCAAAAAATAACAAAGCTGATTGATTTCTCATTGCCACTTGCTTCAAGGGGCTCCCATTTTAATGCCCTTCCCAATTGTGCGTTCATTGTCATTCGGGGCTGCTAGTATTTCAGCCTCCACAAAGCCTGAGCAGGTGGGTTCCTCAGCAAGTTCAAAATGTCTGCACAGCAGGAAAAAAAAATACACTGTCTTTTCTAAGAGATGTTTTGGTGGTTTTATTAGAAGGCACAGCTCTTCTTCCTTTGTATTCCAGTAGGCAATAATCTGCCCATTTCCCCAGCACCCCAAAAAGAAAACCTCTTAATTGATGGAGAATCAGAGTGTGCTCTGTGGCCAAAGTCAAATATCCCAATAACATAGGGTCCAGCTGACTTCAATCATTATATGCTTTATTATAAACTAGCCACAGATTCAGAAGCTTGCATGGGGAAAAACTACATCTTGTAAAATGCACGCATGCTATTCTATGATAAATAGAAAGGTTACACAGAAGTTCTACAAAATGGCTCGTTTAACACCTGTTACTGGTTGAACTGTGACCTACAGAGACAGATGTTGAAATCCCGATCCTAGTACTTGTGAATGTGACCTTGTTTAGAAAAAGGGATTGTCTTTGGTTATGTTAATAAGGCATATTGAAGTAGGATGTGGTATAAACCCAATATCTTCTGAGCGGAGTCTAAAAAAATGGGAAAACAGACAGATAGGCAGATACACGTACATGCACGCAGAGTGAAGAGATCATTTGAAGAACCATCTATATACAAGTCAAAGAAAGCAAAGAATGTCTGGAGCTGCTGGTAGAAAGGACACTTCCCTAGAACCAGTGAGCTGATTTGGTCTTTTAGTCTCCCAAACTATGAGACGATACATTTCGCAAGTCTTATTATTATTGTTTATTGTACTTTAAGTAAAAGAACAATTCAAGTTAGTTTCTAACACAAAAATTTATGTACACATTGTTATGCAACCCTGGAAACCCTGTGTGACTCTAGTTACGCTACCTATAATTGGACAGCATACTCTTCCTTTCCACCCCAGATTCTCTGTGTCCATACAACCAGCTCCTGTGCTTTTGCTTCTCATTTCACCTCTGGACAGCTGCTGTCCACTTAGACTCACATATCTACTTGAGCTAAGAAGTACTCTCATCATGAGTCTCGTTTTACATCTCATAGGCCAGCCTAACCTTTGTCTGAAGAATTAGCCTTCAGAATGGTTTAAGTTCTGGGCTAACAGGAAGTCCAAGGGCCGTTGTCTTCCACTGTCCCTCTAGTCTCAGTCAGACCATTAGGTTTGGTCTTTTTACTAGAATTTGCTTTGTGCACCCCGCTTTTCTCCTGTTATGTCAGGGACTCTCTGTTTTGTTTCCTGTCAGGGATGTCATCGGTGGTAGCCAGGTACCATCTGCTTCTGGTCTCAGGCTGAAAGAGTCTCTGGTGTGTACACTCCTTTCTGTCTCTTGGGCTCCTATTTTCTTTGGGTCTTTTGGGTTCTTCAGTCACCTTTGCTCCATGTGCATTAGGACCAGTTGATGCACCTTGGATGGCTGCTTGCTGGCTTTCAAGACTCCAGACACCACTCACCAAAATTTTCCACGATGGTGGATTTGACATTAAAGTTGATTTTGTCTGAGATTAGAATTGCCACCCCTGCTCTTCTTTGTTCATTGTTAGCTTGATATATATTCTTCCATCCTTTAATTTTCAGTTTGTTCCTGTCTTTAGGCCTCAAGTGAGTTTCTTGTAGACAACATATCGATGGGTTGTGTCTTTTGATCCAAGATGACACTCGGTGTCTCTTTACTGGAGCATTCAGTCCATTCACATTCAATGTAATTATTCATAGGTATGTGTTCACTGCTGCCATTGTGATATGTTTATTTTTATGTTGATGTTTTCTCTGTTGTTCTTATTAGTCTGTTCTGAGACACTCTTTTTTGTGAGTTGATTTTTCACCTTTTTCAGAGCTGGTTTTATAGTTGTTGAGACTCGTGTGTTAGACTTCTTGAAATGGTATGATACATCTTTGTTGTGCTTTACAGCTGCCCCTATGAACCCCCTTAATAAACTATTTATAAACCCAATTTTAATTACTACCAGTCTGGTCATCTTCCTCTCCATCTGGAAGGACTGTAAGAACTGTAGTACATCCCTCTTTTATTATGATGACATCATAGTTTTCGTGATGATCACTGGATTGCTTCTTTCCAAATCAAAGCTGTGATTTACTTTGGAGCCTTCCCTAAATGAGTATTGAGTAGCGTGTCGTTCTAAAATATAAAGTTAGTGGTTTCGTTCTTCTAAGCCAAAGCCAAGAACTTCTTTCAGTATTTCTTGTAGTTTGGGTTTGGTTTTTACAAAGTCTCTGAGTTTCTGTTTATCTGGAAATGTCTTAATTTCATTTTCGTGTTTGAAAGACAGTTTTGCAGGATATATAATTCTTGGTTGGAAGTTCTTCTCCTTCAAGACTTTGAATGTGTCGTGCCACTGTCTCCGTGCCAGCATGGTTTCTGCTGAGAAATCTGACGAGAGCCTACAGGGTTTCCCTCTGAATGTTAGCTTTGCCTTGAGTCTTGCTGCCTTTAAGAGTTGCTGCTGATGTTTCATTTTGTTAAGCTTGATTATAATATGTCTTGGAGTCTTTCTTTTGAGATCTATATTGGGTGGCGTACGATATGCAACTGAGATGTCTATATTCTCTTCCTTCATGATTTCTGGGAAGTTTTCTTTCAGCAGCTCAGCAACAATACTCTCTGTGTTCTCAGATGTCTCACCCTGTTCAGGGACTCCAATTAATCGAAGGTTGTTCCTCTTAATAGAGTCCCACATGCTTCTTAATGTTTCTTCATTTTTCTTGTTTCTTTTTTCTGATTTCTGCTCATAGACACTGGCATCAGTAGCTCTGTCTTCCAAGTCAGAAATTCTTTTTTCCATTTGTTCCATTCTGTTTTCTTGGGTTTGCATGGAAGTTTCTATGTCTTTGATTTTGTTCTTGATCTGTTGGATTTCAGAGTACTGGTGTTCCATCAGATCGAACAACTTGCTTAATTTTTCATTTTGTTCTGCTGCATTTTGTATAAGGTCTAGAAGGGCTCTGTATATAATCAATTTGTATTCACTTCCTGATGCTTTCATAAAAGTTTCTTCATCTGGAAAACTCCTTGGTTGCTTTGTTTGGGAGCCTTCTGAAGCCATGAGTGATTGCTTGTATGCCACAATTGTCTGTTGCTTTTTGGGTCCCATGTGAGTATATAGAGGCTGGAAGAGGTACTGTGAGGATGGATTGCAAATGTTTCTCTAGGCTGTCTTCAAATGTAAAGCAAAAGGTATCTGACCAGTTCACAAGTCAGTTAGGTTTTCAGGTGTAGAAGTCCCTCTTCCCATCTGACAAAGTAAGGCCACTGTATCCAACCCCAGATGATAACAAACTAGATCTGAATACAGCACTGCTAGTGCCCTGGTGGCCTCTGCTGACAGGGCCTAGCCTTATCCAACACTGCGTCGAGTACTGGTTTTGTGATAGAAAAGCGCTCTCCTGTGGGCAGGCTCTGGCTCCCAAGCTAAGAATTAGGTCCAGCTGCGGCCACCGTACCCAAGGTGGCATCCTCCACACAGGCAGCAGACAGAGGGGCCAACGGTGCCGAGAGGTGGTGATTCCTCTGCTTCTGTTGCAGGGCCCCCAATGCAGGCAGCACTGTGCAAAATCACTACTTTTCTGACGGAGAAGCGCTGTCCTGTTTGCAGGCGCTGGCTCCCAGGCTAAGAACGAGGTCCCGCTAAAATCTCGGTACCAACATGGCGTCCCGCACCCTGACCGCGGAGCTCCACACAAACCCCGCTGAGGCAGCTACAAAACAAAAGGCTCAAAGTGTCTAGATTAACAGAGTCCCGAGCCTGGCTCTCAGAATATGGGAATTTCGCCTGCCTATCCCCCCAGCAGCGCGTCTGAGTCCAGCCGCCAGGCAAGGCCCAGCTCCTCCCGCCAGCCGAGACCGAGGGAAAAAAAAAGTCAAAGCGGTGCGTTTACCTTCCGTCCGTGAGAGCCGGGGCTAGCCAGGAGCGGGAGTCAGCGAAAGAGAGGAGGTTTTTCGCTGAGTGGTATTAAGTCCCAATTAGCAGCTCTGTGCCGTGTCCTAAGGCTGATTAGGTGCTCAGAAGGCTCTGTTTGATTGTCAATTCAGGTCTTGGTTTCGAGAGGAATAGGAGGAGACGTGGGCTTAGTCCGCCATCTTGACTCCGTCCCCCCCAATTTTCCATACAATATTTGTCGTTTTGAAACTAATTTCACTCAGCATAATGTCTTTCACATTCATCTGTGTTATGAGATGTTTCATGGATTCATTGTTCTTTATCATTGTGTAGTATTGTGAGTGTACCATGATTTGTTTATTCCTTTATCAGCTAATAGACACCTAGGTTATTTCCATCCTTTTGCTATTGTGAACACTGCTGCAATGAACATAGATGTGCATATATGTATTTATATGTATTCGTATTTCCCTAGGATGTATTCCAAGGAGTAGGATTGCTGGATTGTATGAGGTTTCTATTTCTAGCTTTTTACAGAAACACCCAATTAATTTCCACAGTAGTTGTCCCATTTTATGTATCCACCAGCAGTGTACAAGTGTTCTAGTCTCTCTACAGCCGCTGTAACATTTATTATTTTGTGCTTTTTTGGATTAACGCTACCCTTGTAGAGGTGAGGTTGTATCTCATTGCAGTTTTGATTTGTGTTTCTCTAATGGCTAGTGATTATGAGCATTTCCTCATGTATCTGTTAGCTGCCTGCACGTCTTCTTTGGTGAAGTGCTGTTCACATCCTGTGCCTATTTTTTAATTTATTTATTTGTCTTTTCATGTTGAAGCTTTGGAGTATCTTATAGATTTTAGAGATTAGACTGTGATTGGATTTGATATATGCATTTATTTTTTTTTTCTCCTAGCCTGTGGATTGTCTTTTTATTCTTTTGATGAAGTCTTTGGATGAGCAAAAGTGTTTGATTTTTAAGAGCTGCCTGTTATCTAGTTTGCCTAGGGTCGCCATGAGTCAGATCCGACTCGACAACACTTGGCTGTTATGTGGTTTCTCTCTGGTGTTTGTTTATGTTAGTAATGTTTTGTATCCTGTTTATGTCACTAGGACTCCTAGAGGAGACAATGCATTTCTGTTCTTCAAAGCCACCCATTTGTAACATTTTGGTTACAGAAGCACTTGGAACCTTAGACAGAATCTAATTCTGGGAAATTACCCAACCATAGTTTGCATTCCTTGAATCTCAACAAAATTTCCTGTCTATTTTTAATAGGAGTGCAGGCTTGGATCCCAAGGATGGTGAGAATGTTTGTTTCTCTAAAAAGTGAGATGTCTCCCTTGAAGATCCTTAAGATGTCTCTGGATGCTTTAGTCATCTTCTCTTTGTACTTCCCCTAGTGATGTTAACAAAGCACACTGAAACTTTATAAGATATATACTATGATCAGTAGGCTTCAAAAGAAAATGACTGAACTAAAGGGAGAGACATAGGCATCTCCCTGTTTGTCTCTATATTACCTACCATAATATTTATTTGATCAATGTTAATTAAACTGAGGTGATAGGCTGACACTGAGCCAGGCACTGTGTAAAGGTATAAAGTATATTTACATTAAAAGGAGAAACATGACTGGGGAATGTAGTTAGGAGGATATTACAGTTTCCGACTGTCTCCCTCTAACAAGTAAAACTACTAGCAGTTCAACTTATAAACGAAGGGGGTTTAAAAAACTGTCTTTGAAACAAGAACAAGGACTTCATGCTTTATTGCCTAATGGAAAAGAAAGAGAAAAAGGAAAAAAAAAGTCTATGTTGGAGAGGAGAAAAAATTAAATGGTCTCTTGTTCCTGGATCAAGCTGGGCAATATTTTTTTTAACAAATAAAGGTTGAGTTAGCTATCGTATCACTTTAAGTTCATTCCTCTTGCCCAATTTCTTGAGGTGCTTTGTGACAATGATTAGAATTGTGGGTCCACTGTGACCTTGGATTGCCACCCAAATGCCCTCTGTGCTCTACCCACACCTCAAAGTGGTTGGTGGTACCAAATAATTATAATTCCAGTTGAATTGTCTATTCCATCACTGTGTAGATATCAGTTAGTATTTCACAGAACATCTTTTTTACTAAATTAATTCATATCAATATATAAATGATTAATATCCCTTTCCTGTGCATGATAGCTTCCGTTTTGAAGATGAATGCCCATTATCACAGAGCATATCCCAGAAATAGCCAATTAATGAGGCCAGTGATACAAAGGCAGAAGGTATGATATGGCAGAAGATACGATACGGCAGAAGGACAATATGAACTGAGGTCACTGCAATCTAGGGGCCTGATCAGCCATTTTTCTATAACGCTTATATTTACTTAACCAGAATTTGTCATGTAAGAAATGATGACTTACACACCGAACACATAAGGCAAATCTGACCTATCTATAACTTCAATTTAAACAATTTTGCCTTTTACTAGAGGAGATAAATCGTTCAAATAATGAGTGATAAGTGTAATTATAGAGATACAAAGAAGACATTTGGTGTATATTTCAAAAGTTTTCCTTTCAAATGAACTTTTTCTGGCTTCTCAGGTAAATGTGAGTCTTAAAGGATGCCTACAAGGTAACTACATACAGGTGAGGGAATCAGAGAGACAAGAAATGTGTTTTAGTCAGTGGCACTTCTATAGCTTAGGGGCTCAGCAGGTAGCACACTTGGTAAGGGTAACGGAAGAGAATTTAACAGAGGAACTATTTATGAGTATAACTGGAGAATTAAGGAAAACCAACAAGAGATAACAAAACACCCCCAGTTATGCAAAAGCTGAAAGCTGTTACTGTCTTTAGGCCTGAAGGAGCAAGAGGAAGACGCAGTTATCTAAGCTGAGCAAGATCTGCACCTGTGCTCCAAAGAGGAATGTGGCCTTCAGGAGGTTGACATCTCATGGATGTAAGCTTTTCCTTTTCCTAAACTTTATCTATGTATTTTTTTTGTTGAGAATATACACAACAAAACACATATCATTTCAACAGTTTCTATACAGATGGATTAGTGACACTGATGACATTCTTTGAGTTGTGCAGCATTATTCTCCTTTTCTGAGTTGTTTCTCCCTCATTAGTAGAAACTCACTGTCTGGTAAATTTCTTATGTAATCTTTTGAGATTGTCACTTTGATCTCACATAGACAGTTCTTGATAGAGCATAATGCTCAAAACACATATTCTTTACTAATTAGATTAAATTTTGTTTGATTTAAAGAAGAGTTTAGGGGATATTTTTGGTTTAAGATTTAAAGATTATTTCAGGGCAATATTTTCAAGAGTTCATCCAGCCGCCATAGTTTCGGAAATTCTAGATTCCATGAGAATTTAAAATTCTGTTCTACAGTTTCCCCTTTTGATCAGAATTCTAATATAGAGTCTTTGATCCAAATGTTGAGTACTGATAGCTGGGCAGCGTCCAGTTCTCTTAGTCTCGTGGTAAAAAAGGCAGTTTTCCATGGAGGCAGTTGGCCATACATGATGTCCTCTTCCTTTTAGACTCTCCTTTCTCTGTTGTTCCTGGTGAATAGAGACCAACTGTTGTGCCTTGAAAGGGTGCTTACAAGCTTTTAAGACCCCAGACACTATGCAACAAATTAAGAGGTAGAAGAGAAGGAGTAAAGACATTATTAGGTTTCATGGGATGTCCCATGGAACCATGACCCCAAATCTCCAAACCAGTAACAAAATCACATGAGGGTTTTGGTTGTGCCTCAGCAGCTACTTTTTTAAAAAAACTTTGTAAATATATTTATCACACAACTTTTGCCAGTTCAACTTTTACAAGTGTACAGCTTACAGTGATTACAATAATTGGCTGTACAGCACTTGCAGTTTTTTCTTTTTCTTTTTAACACAATTATTGTGAGGAAAAATCATTGGTTTGTGGTGAGTAGAAGGTGGAAAACCACTACCTTAGATTGTCACAACATCCTTTAATAGAGTGTCTTGGACACCTGCTTTTGGTGATAAAGTTCCTATGTTGATTTCAGTTTGGCTCTGTACCTGATATGCACACTGTATCAGCAACAACTTTGAAAAGGAAGATTAAGATTGGGCATGTACTTTCTATGAATTAAAAAAAAAAAGGATTAATTTATTTTAAGCATTTGAAACTGATGTCGTTACGGTCACATAAATGAAAAAAACCAAACCTAGTGCCTTCAAGTTGATTCCTACTCATAGCATCCCTATAGCACAGACTAGAACTGCCCCTTAGAGTTTCCAAACAGTACTTGGTGGATTTAAACTGCTGACCTTTTGTTTAGCAGCTCTAGCACTTAAACACTATGCCACCAGGGTTGAGGACTGCCAGTTAAGTTTGTGAACTCATCCTAGAGAAAGTGCTACATACTTCATTGCTGAGTATCACTATGATCACTTCCAAGTATTCCCTTTGGGAAGCTATGGATGAGTGCCAATGCATATTCCACCCTTCAAAGCAATTTTGGAACTCTTTCTGGAATGGCCATCAGAGTTGTTGTCCCATTAGTCTTGGTGTCCTGAATGTCATCAAAGTGTCTTCCTTTCAATATTTCTTTTCTCTTTGTGTAAAAAAAAAGTCATTGGGGGCCAGATCAGGTGAGTCAGGAGGATGTTCCACTGCAGTTATTTGTTTACTGGCTGAAAACTCCCTCACAGACAACTGTACAATTAGTTTGCAAACTTGCCACTGTACCACCGTGCACAGTGGTTATTCCAGAAGGACTTCCAAAATTGCTTTGACGGGTGGACTAGGCACTGGCATTTATGCATAGCTTCCCAAGGGGAGCACTTCAAAGGTGACCGTAGGGATAGTCAGCAATGAGGTATGTAGCTCTCAGAACAATAAGTTCATAAACTTAGTTGTCAGACCTCATACCTTTAAATTTGCTCTAACATTTAAGGTCTAAGATACCCCCTTAGATACCCTCTGAGAGAGAAAGGAGTAGAATTATAGCAAAATTTATTGGCAATTGTGCAATTCCTTGCCAAGTGTGTCCAAGCAGGGAAAAAACACTTTTAAACTCACTGAGGTGGTGGGCAGCTGTGGTGAGACGACAGGAAAACCCTTTGGATAGGCAAGGTCAGAAGAGAGAGAAAAGCGTTCAGAATTAGGCTTAGTTATATCCAGTAGTTTTGATGGTGAGCGTACAGACTTATTACTGCATTGTGATGAGTATCTGTTTCTCCAGTATAATGCAGGACTATTGCTGTCTGTCTTAGAATGTTATTGAGAAGAGCTGAATTTGGAAATGTAGGTAAAGTGCTTGGCACATAGAAATTGCTCATCAAACATTGGTTACCTTTTCCTTTTGTTCCCTTGACTGCAATGATTGTCAACTGGGAGCAATTTTGCCTTGCATAAGACATGTAGCAATTTTTGGATACATTTTTGTTTGTTACAACTGGGTAAAGGCAGGTGTACTGTTGGCATTCAGTGAGTAGAGGCCAGAGATGCCACTAAACATCCTACAATGTACAGGCCAGCCCCACCAACAAAAGTTTATTCAGTCTAAAACATTAGCACTGCTGAGTTTGAGAAACATTGCCATGTAGCAGAGTGACAAAGCACTGCCTACTTCCCTTACGACTGTATCTCGCTATTTCTCCACCAGATCACAGCAAGTAGAAGCATTTCTTAAGGGAAAAAAGATAAGGTTTGGAGACCTGAAGCATTCAAAACTATGAAAGTTTAAGTTCTGAATGCTGGACTTGCTCTAATAATATAAAGTTAGTGGTAACAAATGTATTATGTGTCCTGGATTGAATTATGTACTCCACCTCCCACCCCACCAAAAAGCGTGTAGCAGTTTGGCTGGATCCTGATTCCCTGCATTGTATGGTTGTGCTACGTTTTGTGATTTTCTTATGTTGTCAATCCTAATCTCTTCCTGTGGTTAATAAATTGGATTATGTTAAAGAGGATTAGGGTGGAACTGTAACACTCTTGCTAAGGGAGTTTCCCTGGACTGCGGCTTGCACCATCTTTGGTTCTTCAAGATATAAAAGGAGACAGAAGCAGAGAGCTGAGGACCTCTTGCCACCAAGAAAGTAGCAGTGGGAGCAGGGTGCACCCTTTGGGCCCTGAGGTTCCTGCACTGAGATGTTAAAGACTGATGCAACACAAGGACATTCCTCCAGAGCCAAGACAGAGAAAGAGAGTGACAGAGAGAGAGAGAGAGAGAGAGAGAGAGAGAGAGAGAGACTGCTTCCCTGGTGTCTGTACCCTGAATTTGGACTTCTGGCCTGCTGGACTGTGTAACAGCTGTGTACTTGTGATATTTCTATTAAAGCAGTACTAGATGGCTAGATGACTGAAAAACTGTGCTTACTTTCAAAACAAAGTGCCCTAGAAAGAAACAAGAAAAGAAAGAAGAGACTGGAAAATGTTCTGGCAGGACTAGGAAGATAGAAATGTTGAATTAGCATTCTCCCTTTTCTTGACCATTAAATGGACCATTTCTCTTACGGACTTGTTGAATCCAGCAGTTGTTTCAAGGAAAAGATCTAGAACACCATATGCCTACGCTATGCTTTTTCCTTCAAGAAAATTAGATGCCTAGCATCCACTGTCTAGAACTCTGGGGCTATTTCAGCAGCTTCCAACAGTGAGATATTCATACTACCACCAGCTGTAATAGAGTCAATTCTGACTCATTGTGACCCCATGTGTCAGAGTAGAACTTTGCTTTATAGGAGTTTTAATAGTTGAGTTTTTTGGAAGTACATTGCCAGGCATTTCTTCCCAGGTGCCTCTAAAACAAACAAACAAACAAAACAAACCCACTGTTGTCAAGTTGATTCCAATTCATAGCGACCCTATAGGACAGAGTAGGACTGCTGCATAGAGTATCCAAGGAGTGCCTGGTGAATATGAACTGCCAACCTTTCGGTTAGCAGCTGTAGCATTTAACCACCATGCCACCAAGGTTTCCAGGTGCCTCTGGGTGTACACAAGCCACTAACCTTTCAGTTAGCAGCTGAGGATGTTAACCATTTGTACCATCTTCACAGTGAAATGCCATACTCACTACAGGAGGACAGTTATCAGGAAATTAATAAAGAGGACATGAGTGTGTATGTGTGCATATGTATGTGTATGTGTACACATGTGTAAATTCTCCTGTGCACACACAGACATATCTTTGCTTGGTTTTGGTGTATATAGAATTTTTTAATGTCTACTGCAACTCACTTCACCAGTACACCAACCAAATCAACTACATCTATAGAAAGAGATGATGGAAGAGCTCAACATCATCGATCAGAACAGGACTGAAAGGTTAGTGGCTTGCGTATGCCCAGAGGCACCTGGAAACCCTGGTGGCATGGTGGTTAATTGCTACAGCTGCTAACTAAAGGGTTGGCAGTTCAAATTCACCAGACATTCCTTGGATACTCTATCATCAACTGACCAAGGACCAACAGACCATTAATTTATCCTTTGCAGTTTCAAGTTGAAACTGAAGCAAAGTAAAACAACTCCACAAGAGCCAAAGTACAACCTTGAGTATATCCTACATGAATTTGCAAACCATCTTCACGATAGGTTTAATGATAGTGTTGAACACTAATGACCAAAGACCAGATGAGTTGTGGTATGACATCAAGGAGTTTTCACACATGCAGAAAGCAAAAGGCCATTAAAAAAATCAGAAAAGAAAAGAAAAACTAAAATGGATGTTAGAAGGGACTCTGAAAGTCGCTCTTGTATGTAGAATAGCTAAAGTCAAAGGAAGAAATGAAGAAGTAAAAGAGCTGAAAGGGTTTTTCCAAAAGGCAGCTCAAGAAGACAAAGTAAAGCACTATAATGCAATGTGTAAAGACTTGGAGTGAGAAAAGCAAAACGGAAGAACAGACTTGGCATTTCTCAAGCTGAAAGTGCCAGCCAAATGCCGTCGAGTAGCGAAGAAAAAAATCCCAGTCTCATGTTGCAATAGAGAAGGATTCTGTGGGCAACATGTTAAACAACACAGGAAGCATCAAAAGAAGATGGAAGGAATATACCAAGTCACTGTACCAAAAAATAATTGTTTGACATTAGCAGTTTCAGGAAGAAGTGTACGATCAAGAACCAACGGTACTGAAGGAAGAAATGCAAGCTACGTTGAAGGCACTGGCAAAAACAAGGCTCCAGAACTTGATGGACTGCCAACTGAGATGTTTCAACAAATGGATGCAACACTGGAGGTACTCACTTTTCTAAGCCAAGAAATTTGTAAGACACTCACTCAGTCAATGATAAATGTGCTTATTCCAAAGAAAGGTGATCCAACAGAATGTAGAAATTATCAAACAATGTCATTAAATCACATGCAGGTAAAATTATATTGAAGATAACTAAAAATGATTGCAGCATTACATCACCAGGGAAATGCCAGACATTAAAGCCAGCTTCGGAAGAGGATGTAGGATGAAGGGTAACACTGCTTATTACAGATGGATCTTGGTTGAAAGTAGAGAATACTAGAAGGATTTTTATCTGTGTTTTATTGCCTATGCAAAAACATTCAACTGTGTGGATCATAACAGATTATGGATAACATTTCAAAGAGTAGGAATTTCAGAGCATTTAATTGTGCTCATAAGGAACGTGTATATAGACCAATAGGCAGTTATTTGAACAGATCAAGGAGATACTGCATGGCTTAAAATCAGGAAACGCTTACATCACAGTTGTATTTTTTCACCATGCTAATTTAAATCGTATGCTGAGCAAATAACTTTAGAAATTGGACTATATGAGGAAGACTGCGGCATCAGGATTCAAGGAAGACTCATCAACAACCTTTGATACGTGGATTATACAACCCTGCTTGCTGAAAGTAAAGGGAAATTGAAGCACTTACTGATGGATGATCAAAGACCACAGTCTGTAGTATGGATTATACTTCAACATGAAGAAAACAAAAATCCTCACAGCTGGTCCCAATAAGCAACACTGTAGTAAACAGGAGACTGAAGTTGTCAAGATTTCATTTTACTTGGATCCACAATACCCATGGAAGCAACAGCCATTGGGCAAATATGCTACAAAAGACCTCTCCAAAGTGTTAAAAAGGCAAAACTGTCACCTTGAGGACTAAAGTGTACCTACAACCAACCTGTGATATTTTCATCCATTTCGTAGACATGAAAAAGTGGACAATTAATAAGGAAGACTGAAGAAACATTGATGCCTTTGAATTGTGTCAGCAAAGAACATAGAATATATCATGAACTGCCAGAGGAACAGTCTGTCTTGGAAGAAGTATGCCCCAAGTGTTCCTTAGGAGCATTGTAAAAAATGTTGTAAAAATGGTGTGTGTGTGAGACTGTCTAAGCTCATAAGTGGGAAGGAGAATCAAAAATCAACAGCTAAGATTGATTGCCATGAGGTGAAGGTCAGACACGCCTGATCTCTCCACCATTTTTATCGGTGCTGACACCAATTATACTTCCGGACACCAATTATACTTCTCATGGCAGTCTGCATTGCTCTGCTGAGTCTGGTAACTTTCTGCAGTGGCCACATAGAACTCACAGATGGTACTCATGATTATGAGGTTTATGAGGGAAGTAGGAGGCCTCCTCCCAGCTGTGTCATGGGCACACCTCTCTTGGCCTCTTGGCATCTGCCCTACTCAGGGAAGTGTTCAGAACTTCTATAGTTTTGTCAATACATGCCCAGAGGCACCCCACTCCTCTAATAAATCTCTGCCAAAAAATGCTCAACTGTTTTGTTCCATGGGTTGGGAAACCCATTGTGCCATCTCCCCTCCTGCCAGTCCATTCTGCCAGCCATTTTTCTACCACGACTTCTCAGTGTCTTTGGTATTCTCTCTCTCTCTCTGTCTGTCTCCTGGTTCCTGGAGCTTCTCAGTGCCAGGAGCTCTGGTCCTAAGGATGCGTTCTGTTTTTGGCTCTTCTTCCTTGGTGGTGATGAGATCCTCCTTTTGCTCCAGAATGAAATGAGGCTGGCAAAACTGACCAACCCCCTCTTTAGGCTTCCATAAACCTTGTTTGCAAGAGAATGGCAGGAAAAGCCCTACATAAGTGATGCACTGCACCACATACATACTTTGGACATGCTGTCTATCAGGAGGGACCTGTCCCTGGAGAAGGACATCATGCTTGGTAAAGCAGAGTGTCAGTGAAAAAGAGAAAGAGTCTCAAAGAGATGGATTGATAGAGCAGCCGCAACGATGAACTCAGACAGAGCTGTGAGGGTGAGGACAGTGCAGAACCGCCCAGTGTTGCTTTCTGTTGTGTACGGGATCTCTGTTAGGTGAAACTGGCTTGACAGCACCTAACTCCAACCACAACTACATCAGGAACTTGAAAGAAACCAAAATGAGAATCAGGGTGAAAGAAGAGAAAGTAAATTTTCTAATGAGTGCTTGATTTACAAGGATGGATTTCTTTTGACAGTGTATGTATAGACAGAGCCCCAGGTAATGACGGGTGAAATGAACAATAAATGTAGGTGTTTCTGTAGAGACAAAGAGAAGAGCAGGATCCCATCTGTCCTAGTCACTGGGTACTGCTGTAACAGAAAGTATCACGAGTAGAAGGTTTCATGAGGAGAAGCTTTTATTGTCACAGTCCGGTAAGCCTCCAATCCATCCCCAAGCTACAAGTCCATTCAATATGAAAAATCATCACAGTCTGGTAGGCTGATTCCGAATCCAGTGAGAGCATCACGGCACAGGAACCTTGATTCCAAAGGACGTGTTCTGCTCTCGATGCTTCTCTCTCGGTGGTATGAGGTTCCCAACTTCCTCTGCTCACTTCTCTCCCTTATATTCCACAAGCTTGAGTCCTGCCTCACTTACACCACTGTAAACCATTCTCCATCATCCATATCACAGAGGCAGGATTCACAACACATGGGAGGAAGGGCACCATATTAGAACTCCTAACCAAGTCAGATTAACACATACATTTTTTTGGGGGACACAATTCAACCCATGACACCATCCATCCAGCCATCACTCAGATCCTGATTTTATGTCTAAGAATACAGAGGGAATGCATCTGAGTCCCCCAAACCTGAACGTAGCTTCAGTAGGGGCACACTTATTCTGTGCTATTTGTTCTATGCTGTTTGCTTGGATTTTAGAGTCATCTCAGATCAGGATGACTTTTAATCTTTCCCTAACTTGACGGAGCTGCCTTCTCTCTTTCTCTGTCTCATGGCTGGCTGGGCTAAGGGCATGACAGGGGTACTTGTAGGGGAAGATTGCTGGAAGGACAGAGTGAACTCACCCAAGGTCTATAGTTCATGTTACTTAAGCTGCCTTATACTTGGAAATACAAAGGTGACAACCACCATCCCCGAGAGACACTCTAGTCCCAGATTTGTACTGGTGACAGGGGCCAAGTGGGCCTCAAAACTAATATACGCATTTCTTTTTTTATTTTTTAAAAATCCTTTTAACCTTTCATATTCATCCTTTGGGCCCTCAATTTGGAGTAGCCTTTGGAAGTGAGAATTTTATTATATTACTTCACAAAGTTAAAAAAGTTAAACATGCACTTAACTTGTTTTTGCAAACATTTATTGAACATCTTCTATTTTCAAAGCCCTGCGTGCACTATATTATTCCCTTAGAGCTGGGAGGCTTAAGACATAGGATCCTATAATCCAGACTGCATCACGGTACATACAAGCCTGTGGCTTTGACATCCCCTCAATTCCCTTTGGTTCCCCAATTAAATAGGTCAACTACTAAAGTTTGATCAGACATTAAAAGAGTCTGCCCTTTTTCAAGGCCTTATCAAAGATTTAGTATGCCTTTCTAAATGAACTAGGAAGCCATCCTTTGAAGTATCTACTCAAAGACTGAGTGTCACCTGCCGAACAGTGGAAGAAATGGTAACACAAAGATCTCTCTCTCTCTTTTTTTTTTTTTTAAATAGAGTCCAAAGGAAATCAAAATGTACCCAAAGCAGAAAGACTGAGAATGGTAAGGAAATACAGATGATACAGGTAGATTTTGTCTGTGGATGAAATAAAAAGAAGAAAAATAACTGTAACACATGAGTAATTACTATGTGCCCATGCTGTTCTGTCTTATTCTTTAACTATTTTTATTTAAACTTGCTGATTTTCTTTTTTTTTTTAAGTTTGTGTCTAAATGAAATGCCCTTCCAGTTCCTTCTAAACAATAGTTTATGGAGGCTTGAATTATCTGTATGTCCCATCTCCTTCTGTGAAAATATATAGCCTACACAGATTTAATATCTAAGATTTACAGGGTGAGTTACCTGAGTTTGATTCAGAAGTTATACAAAGGTGATTATGACATGATACCCGTCCCCAAGGAGACACCTACTGTGAAGACACAGATGAGCAATAGGTGATGATGAGATTCGCTGCAGTGATAGAGGGGTGCATGTATGTGGTGTGTGTGAGGGGGGCACAAAGGAAGCCAGTTAACTTCAGCCTGGGGGACTGGGGTGCTGAGGAAGGACAGAGAAGGCTTTCTGTTTGTGGTTTCTCCTGAGCTGAATCTTCAAAGAGGATGTCTCAGTTACCTAGTGCTGCTATAACAAAAATACCATAAAGTAGGTGCCTTTAAGGAATAGAAATTTATCTTCTCACAGTTCATGAGGGTAGAAGTTCTAATTCAGGGCATCAGCAGGACTAGACTGTCTTTCTTTATATCAGCAAAAAGGAAAGATCTTTGTCTCTTTCCTAATCAGAAGTCCCAGGCCTTTCTTGGAGTTCGTGACTGCCTACAGAAGTATCTTTACATGGTGTTTGTCCTCAACCTGTGTTTGTATATCTACTGTGTCTTCTGTTGTTGCTCTTGTGAGCAACAAGTGCCCAGCTCATGGGTACCCTGTGCAGCATAGAGCAAAATGCTGTCTGGTCCTGTGTCAACACTTCGAAGGGCTGCAGATTAGACTATTTTGATCTATAGGGTTTTTACTGGTGATACTTGGAAGTAGATTTCCAGGCCTTTCTTCCTAGTTTGTTTTAGTCTGGAGGCTTTGCTGAAACCTGTTCTGTCTCATGGCAGCACTGACAGACAGGTAGTAGCTACACGAGACGCATTGGCTTCGTGGAAGGTGGGAATTCTATCAGGGAACCACCAATGACTTAGTATATCTATATTCCCCTTCATGAGACACCCTCCCGGAAGCAATCAGATTTAAGACACCTCCAAATCCTGCATGACTTCATTATCATAAATAAAATCATCCCTCTTTCTAAACAGGATCACATCCTCAGGTACAGGGCTTTTGACTTCAAAATACATAATATTCATATGTTTTTGAGGGAACACGATTCAGTCCATCGCAGGTGAAAGTGAATGATCCAGAGAAAGAGGGGCATTTTGGGAAAGTCGTTTCTTAAACCAAAAGGAGAAATAGAGTTTTGTTTCACATTTAGCTGCTGAGGGTGACTTGCACAGCAGGATGGGAAAGGAAATGAAGTTTAAAACAGGCAAGCGGCAACCATATGGTGGACCATTATGATACAGAAGTGTTTGTGCACCATCATGTTGCTTTTTAAAAATTAGTTGAATGATATGTATCCATTTTGGTTTTTAAATGAGTGCTGTGGTAGAGTAATGTGTCTCTAATAAGCTAACATCGGCGTCAGATCAGCTTGCTAGAAATGCTGAATCTTAGGTCTCATGCTGGACCTACTGAATCAGAATCTGAATTTTAACACAGATGTCATGTTCTGAAATAGCCATTCCATATGGTGGCAGGGTGGCAAGCTTGTGAAGTTAATACAAATTGTCTGTGAGTAAACAAATAACAGTAGTGGGACACCCTCCCTACTCATCTAATCTGGCACCAGTGACTTTCTTCTTTACCCAAAGATAAAGGAATTATTGAAAGGAAGAAATTTTGATGACATTCAGTACATCAAGGGTAATATGATGACAGCTCTAATGGCCATTCCAGAAAAAGAGTTCCAAAATTGCTTTGAAGGGTGGACTAGGCACTGGCACCAATGCATAGCTTCCCGGAGGGAGTACTTCAAAGGTGACTGTAGTGATATTCAGCAGTGAGATGTGTAGCACCTTTTGTAGTGGAGTTCGTGAACTGAATTGTCAGGCCTCCTTTGTACACACATTACTGTTTAGAAATGCTGAGCAAACTACTCCAATTAACTCAGGTGTTTCAAGGTATTATTGTTTGCAGCTTGTTAGCAATCAAAAACATAAAATGAAAACCTCAATTCAGAAAAATCATAACTCTTTAGAAGAATCAGATCTATTGCAAAACAGTTAATAATGCTAAAAGCCCTCAAAAATGTTGACTTTGAAATACGTCTGATGCAGGTAGCTGAGCAAACTGAGTGGTTCTGTAATGATCAGTCCCTTAGAGAAAAAAGCAGCTATTTATTTGTTTAGCTTTAATTCTTCTTTCAAGCTGACTAGTCCTCTTAATTTTTGGATGTACAAGCCATCGGCAATCAGGAAGAGTTTCAAGAACAGAAAGATTATTTTTCTCCTTAAAAGAGATTCTTTTATCACTGTGGTTTCTCAAGAGCCGAATTAGCATGGTGACCCTGGAACCCGGCAGTCACTTGTTATGACTTCTAAATGGAGAGTTGTCACTCACAGCAGATTCTTGCCCTCATAAAAGCTCAAGTGTCTTGTTTGGCAATACATGAATGATGTGCCTGCTGCTGTTTGGTTCTCTAATTAAGAACAATTTCTCATTGTGGAATAACTAATTGGATAACACTTCAATTAATCTGAGAGTACCATTTTTGATAGACGTTTTCTAGCTATACTAATTGAGAAAGTGTATTATGCAAGGATCAAAAACTAGAAAAACTTAGTCAAAACAAATTTATTTAGATGCAGTTGACTGATTTACAAAAAAGTCTCAACTACAGTAAATGGTACTGAATCAATTAAATATCTAGATCTAATAGACCAATCTGCATGAGAAAGCTGGACAATGATTAAGGAAGATCCAGGAAGAATTGCCACCTGTGAGTTATGATGTTGGTGAAGATTATTTAATATACCATGGAATGCCAAAAGAATGAACAAATCTGTCATGGAAGAAGTTCAGCCAGAATGTTCCTTAGAAGTAAGCATGGTGAGGCTTCATCTCTGTTTTAGTCAGCTAGTGCTGTCCTAACAGAAACATCACAGAGTAGATGGCTTTAACAAAGGAAAGTTTTTTTCTTATGCGGTCTGTTAGGCTACAAGTCCAGATTCAGAATTTCTGCTCCAGGGAAAGCTTTCCCCTCATTGGCTCTGGAGGGAAGTCCTTGTGTTGCATCAGTCTTTGTTGAGGAAGCATCTTGATGCATGAACCTCAGGTCTGAAGGACACACTTTTCTACCAGTGCTGCTTTCTTGATGGTGTGAGGTTCCCCCTCTGCTTGCTTCCTTTTCCTTTTATTTCTTGTAGGATTAAAGGATAAAGGGTGGTGCAAGCCATACTCCAGGGGAACTCCCTTTACAGTGGAGCAGGGAGGTAATCATATGAAGGAATTTACAGTCCCACCCTAATCCATTAACATGCAGTATAGGAAAAATCACAAAATGCGGGACAATCATAAAACATTGAGTATTGTGGCCCAGTCACATGGCTACACACATTTTGGGGGGGGGACATAGTTCAATCCATGGCAATCTCATATACTTTGGATATTTATCAAGGTGGATCAGTCCCTGAAGCACGAGATCTTACATGGTAAGTTGGCGATCAAGGGAAAAGCAGAAGACTTTCAATGAGATGCATTGGCCCAGTGGCTCCAGTGGTGGGCTCAAGTGTAACAAGGATTGTGAAGATAGCGTGGGACCAGGCAGCATTTTGTTAGGTTGTGCAAATAGTCGCTGTGGGTCTGAACTGATTCTGTGGCAGCTAACAATTAAACCAATAAGCTCTATTAAATATCAATCAGTTAGATTAACTGGATATATAGGTCAAGCACATGGAAAGAAAAGAATAGTACTCTCTGGATCTAAGATAAAAGTTTAGGACATTTAGAAAAAGAGTGTTTTTAAGAACACTTTATTTATCCTAAAGAAGAAACACCAAAGTGGATCAAGGTCCTTCAAATCTTAGCGTGTTAGAATTCAGTCCAGAACTTACCATTCTGTCTTTTACCTTGGTTTTTAATTTATTCTTTACTGGTAAATCTGACCACACAGGTTTACCTCTTTATACTCTGTCAGTCTAACTTTTTAAGTTTTATGGTCAAATTCTCTTCTTTGGGTCTTCCCATTTTGTTCTTTCTCTGTGGGTGAGTTATAAAATTTGAGTTATAAAATATGAATTGCAAATTGGCAAATGCTAACTACCAGGTGTGTGGACAAGATAGATTTTTTCCTAAACGAAGTTCAGCTTTAATTAAACCATAATTCATAATTTGGGGTACTATGAAAGAAGACAAACAAGAAAAAGGGTTTGTATTGGTAATAACAATTTCTGGTTATCATAGTCAACCTGATTATTGCAATTTATTTTTATCTTATATTTAAAAATTATATAATACGTAAAGTATATAATGAAAGATGTACAGGAAAAATACATACATATTTTATTCACTGGATTAGATTTATGCTTAAGCTTCTCCAGCTGCATAATGGTAAATAATGTAGATGTGGAATATGGCATTGAAATGTTGCCTGTATAGAGTTGACTCATGGATCCAGTCTGTATTTACTGGGCCTCCCAATCAATTCCAACCGGTTCAGTCTTAGCAGATAAAGTGAAAGTGGAACAGACTCAAATTTTTGAAGTCTGGGTGACTCAGAACAAGAACTGGAACAGGAAAAATTACTAGTATAAACGCTAAAATTGTTCTGGGAGAAAGCTCTGAAGTTCGTTGCTACCTGCCGTAAAGCCAATCCCAGAGACAGGTATTTGATGAGTGATCAAAACTTTTATTTCTGTGTTGCTGGCAAATACAGGAGAGAGAGCATTTGTGTTCTGAAAGCCTATCTGAAGCTGCCAAGCAAGGTCAGGTATTCAAAGTAGGGTCTATGTGCTGTGCCAGCATGGGTGGGGGGCAGGTGTCAGGGAGAACAGTGAAGGTGATCTGAGGAGTGGCCTCCATCCAAGAGCAGACCTCAGGGGTAGATATGCATCTGAACTGGGGTCTGGATGCTGTTGGCTGTCATCTGAGTTAGAGGCCCCCAAACTGGCACCTGGCACCTCCACCTAGTGCCTCCACCCACCTCTCTGCTTGTTTGATGTTCCTAAAGAAGAAGCCGTAAAAAAAAAAAAAAAAAAAAAAACCTGCAAAAATTTTATCTCATTGGCTCTTACAAGTTAATGCATGATTTCCTGGGCCAGAAAGTGCTAGGAAGCCAGGAATTTTAAGAAAAGAAAAAAAAAAAAAAAGAGTGCATCCTGAAAAAATAGGTAAAACATTAGTTCCGACTGCTTACTTCAATCTCTTTGAAAATGGGGCCTGAAGTTTCAGAATAAGAAACTTTGAAAAGACATAGAAAACTGTTTCAGGAGCCTGATGTGTGACATTGGATTATTGGGCAAGACTGTGGACAGAGACAATCATTCAAAGTAGTGTGGTTGCTTGCCATCTTTCAGAGGGGCACTGCTGTTTCTGACTCTGCTTAAAACCCTACAAGCAAGAGGTTTGGTTGTTATACAGCTTGTATATGAAAGTCAAAAGTCACTGCCTCTGAGTCAATTCTGCCTCATAGCAACCCTATAGGTCAGAGTAGAACTGCCCCATAGAGTTAGCAAGGAGAGCCTGGAGCATTTGAACTGTCAGCTTTTTTGGTTAGCAGACATAGCACTTGAAACTACTACGCTACCAGGGTTTACATAGCCCTTGTTTTCCAAGAGGGAGATTAAGCTATTAGCAGGGGTTTGACTCATAGTTTTTCCTGTTCAGTTACCATTCTGGTTTGCTCAAATTTTTACAGTCTGTTCCAGTTTTGCTTCCTTGACTGTGCCTGAGTTGGTAGGAACCAGTTCAAAGTCCTGATATTTATTCTAGAATTCTAGGAATATGGTATGACTAGTACTGAGACTTTTTTTTTTACCTAGTACATATTTGGCCTTATAACTATGTTTAATACAGCTCAATTCTTAAAACAAATTTCAAAATAAATGCCTTAAATTTCTTTTATTGTGTTTTAAGTGAAAGTTTACAAGTCAGTTTATCATACAAAAACTCACACGTGCATTGTTATGTGACCCTGCTTGCCCTCCTCATACTGTGATGGCATATTCTTGCTCCTCATTCTGTGTTTCCATGTCCATTCAATCAACTCCTGTCTCCTTTTGCCTTCTCTTCTCTTCTCACCTCTCTACAGGAGTTTCCCAGTTAGTCTCATTTATCCGCTTAAGCCAAGAAGTACACTCTTTGCTAGTACCATATTATGTTGTATGGTCCCGTCTAATCTTTGTCTGAAGAGTTGGCTTCAGGAGTGGTTTCAGTTCTGGACTAACAGAGACTCCAGGGGCCATGTCTTCAGGGGACTCTTCAGTCTGTCAGACTATCAAATCTGGTCTTCAGTGTGTTTTTTAAAAAACTGTTTCAAAACAAGTTCCACATGTTCTATTTATAAATATCTTTGGGCTAATTGTATGAATGACTAAGCAAAAGTATTATGCTTTCAGTAATATGCAGATGATATAGTTAAAGCATAGTATACAAAGAGGGATGAAAATTGTTAAACATTTAAGTACTTTCTAACCAGGTTACCTTAATTTCCTCTTCTAGTTTAATTAACTCTGGCCTAAATAATCCAAATTTATTCTTCAAGCATGTACATTCTCACAACTACAAGCAGTTTTGTCTCAGTTAATGTAACAGTCACACACCCATTTTGACTGGAGTATCAAGATGTGTGTGGGGAAGTGATATTTCTAAACTTTAATAATCTAGATAATTGCTTCAACTCTCCACTTTGCTGGTAAATCTCTTCATAATTAATCAGTTAAATCACATCAGCAGTTCACTTTTTTCCCCCTATACGTAGAATTTAAAGGTAGAAAAGAAAAAGAGGAACTACACAATTTATCTAAACACAAATGTCATTCCATTATAGAACCTTATTAAATACATTTAAGTGTTTTAATTTCTAGCACTCTGTTGTTCATAATGAACTCTGCAGGGATTGAAAATGGATCTTTTATTCTGAAAATGTTTCCTTTTTGAATTGCAAAGAGTATTCCTCTTGAATTTCTAGTAGATACAATGAAACATATTTTAATATCAAATCAAGTTAGCCCCCTGGGGAGACAACTGTTCAAAAATCCATGGTATCTTTAAATCACTTTAATTATATTTTGCCAAACGCAAAATAATAGTTAAGAAAAACTTTGTTTAACTTTATGGATTCCATAGTATTCTCAATTTGATTAAATTATATACCATTAAGTAAGACTGAGTACTGAAGTTTTACACAAATAACGCATGCCTTCTAGGGTCGCCATGAGGCGGCTCTGACTCGACAGCACTTGGCTGGCTGCAACATTTGTTGGTCTCCCGCTCCCTTCTTGAAGGAGATATTTTTGTAAATGCTGCCATGCCAGTTATTTATTTATTTGTTTGTATATTCCTTCATTCATTTATTTTTAATTGCACTTACAGAAAATACCTAGAGGGAGAGGGGAGGGAGCAGTTAGCAAACAAATGTTGAAGGCACAGGGGATTTGCATCAAAGTACAGTAGTTCAGTTAGGCTGCAGTTAGGCTAGGACTCAGGGTACTTAGACATACAGTATAGAGCAAGAGATGGATTTGAAAAGAAAAGCTCAGGCCACAATATAAAGATTCTAGATAATATAGAGGTCATATAAAAAGTTTTAACTTTTATGGACTAATATGATAACTAACAGCAAAATCGCTAAAGTTAATTTAACTCTTACTAGTGCCAAATATGGAAACCCTGGTGGCACTAAATAGTGGGTTAAGTGCTACATCTGCTAGCCAGATCAGCAGTTCAAACCCACCAGAAGCTCCTTGGAAACTCTATAGAGGCAAATCTGCTCTGACCTTTAGAGTTGCTATGAGTCAAAACTGACTCCATAGCAGTGGTGGATAGTGCCAGATATGGTGTGCACTTTAAATACAGTTAAATACACAGCTACTAACCAAAACCTAGGGAACTCAAACCCCCACAGTGGCTCTGCAGGAGAAAGATCTTGTGATCTGGCCCTGTTTAGATTACCGCCTACAGAAACCTGTGAAGCAGTTTTATCCTGTCACTTGGACTCCCTGTGAGTTGCAGTGATTTTATAGCACCTAATGAAAACATTATTTGATTTTTTAAATTGTGTTTTAAGTGAAATTTACAATTCAAGTCAGTTTCTCACACAAAAACTTACACACACTTTGTTATGTGAGCCTAGCTGCTCTCCCCACACTGTGACAGCACACTCCTCTCCATCCCAAATTTCCTGTGTCCTTTCAACCAGCAACTGTCCTGTTCTTATCTTGCTTCCACATAGGAGCCACCCAGTTGGTCTTCTGTGTCTACTTAAGGCAAGAAGCATACTCTTCACCAGTATCATTTTATGTCTTATAGACCAGTTCAAGCTTTGAAGAGTTCACTTCTGGACCGGTTTCAGGTGAGGGATAACAGAGAGACCAGGGGGCATGTCTGCCCACAACCCTTCAGTGTGTCAGAACATCAAGTCTGGTCTTTTTGCTAGAATTCAAGTTCCGCACCCCACATTTCTCCCACTCCATCAGGGACTCTTTGTTGAATTTCCTGTAAGGGCACTCTGGTGGTGGCCAGGTACCATCTAGTTCTTCTGGTTTCATGTTTATGCAGTCTGTAGTTAATATGGCCCTTTCTGCCTCTTGGGCTCATGTTTTTCTTGTCTTTGATGTTCTTCATTCTCTTTTGCTCCAGGTGGGTTGAAACTGATAAAAGCTTCTTAGATGGCCACTTGTGAGCTTTGAAGACTCTAGAAGTCACTCCTAAGAGTGGGATGAAGAACATTTTCTTAATTAACTTTATTATGCCAATTGCTCTAGGTGTCCCCTGAAACCACAAGCCCCAGGCCACTGAGATAGTAGAATCTCATTGCAGTTTTGATTTGAATTTCTCTGATGGCTAATGATCTTGAGTATTTCCTTATTTATCTCTTTCAGCTGTCAGATGTCTTCTTTGGTGAAATGTCTGATCATAACCTTTGCCCATTTTTTAAATTGGGTTATTTATCTTTTTGTTTTGTAGTATATTGTAGAGTTTAGAGATCAGATGCTGTTCATATTTGTCATAACCAATTTTTTTTTTCCCATTCTGTAGGCTGTCTTTTTACTCTTCTGGTGAAGTCTTCGGATGAGCATAAGTATTTAATTCTGAGGAGTTCCCAGTATGACAGTATTATTTAAACCCCATTTTATACATATGGATACCGAGGCTTAATTGAAAGTTTAAGGTCTCACAGCAAGTAGTAGGTCAAATTCAATCAGATAGTAGTCCTTTAAAGACTTTGAATGCTTTCTAAATGATAAAACTTCAGTCTATACTAAAACATTTCATAATCTGGAGAAAGGAAGCTGGAAGGATCTGTTCACAGATCATAGTACAGGTGTGGATACAAGCAAGAAAGGATAATGACTTGAGTTTAAAGGACTAGATGGCTGAGCCACACCTGAGACCAGTTCTGGGATAGATTTGTGGCTTGGAAAGTGTGAAGGCTGGTGAGAGGAGAGGAGAAAACGATTGTCACGGCTACGCTTACATGACCCCTCCCCTCACCATGTCATCCAGAAAAGGGAGTAGCTCAGCCAGAAAGGCTCCTATTTGGTGGTAGGGTGAGAGATTCTCCACCTCTCTGCCTTTCAATAGTCACTACCATCACCATAGAAATTTCAACGTCTTTACTCTTTTGGACCCAGTGTATCAATCTGCCAGTAATCATTGGTACTTCTCCTCCACAGTATCATCTCAGGAACTCAGAGGTAACGTTTCTCATCAAACTTGTCAAGTGCTTTTTCTGCATCTATGGAGATGAGCTTGTGAATTTTAGAATTTGTTATTCTATTAATATGATGTATTACATTAATTGAAATTTCAATGTTAAAATCAACTTCATATTCCTGAGATTCCTGTATGCCTACTTAATCATGGTGTGTAAGCACTTTTATATGTCATTAATTCATTTTGTTAATATTTTGGTAAGACTCTTTGTGTTTATGTTTAGAAAAATATTACTTTTCTTGTTAATACCTTTGGTTTTGGTGAAAGCTGATACAGGCTCTTTAGAATGAGTTGGGAAATATTTCCTTCTTTTTTTATTTGAAAGAATTTTAAAAATTGGCATTAATTCTTCTCTAAGTATTTAGTAGAATTTCACCAGTGAAGCTGTCTGAGCTTTTCTTTGTAGAAATATTTTAAATTATTAATTCAGTTTACTTACAGGGTACAGTCCTATTCAAGTTGTCTATTTCTCTTGAGACAGTTTTGGTAATTTGAATGTTTCTGAGAATTTGTCAATTTCATCTACATTTTCTACTTTATTGACGTAGAGTTTTTTTTTAAATATTTCCTTATAATCTTTTAATTTCTGTAGGGTCTGTCATGATATTCTTGATTTTGGTATTTCTATCTTTTATTTTCTTAGTTAAGTGTATGTTGATTGATAGTTTCAAAGAATCAACTTTCAGTTTCATTGATTTCGTCTACTGTTTTTCCGTATTTTGTTTTCTAGATTTCCACTTGGATCTTTATTATTTCTTCTTGATGCTTGCTTGCTGTCATGGATTAAACTGTGTTCTCTGTAAAATCTGTAGCAGTTTGGCTAGGGCATAATTCCTGGTATTGTGTGATGTTCTTCCATGTTGGAATTCCTGCCTCTATGATGTTAATGAGGGTGGATGGGTGCTGTTGTATTGGTGGGGCAAGGCTTAATGTGCAAAATTGTTTTACACCTCAAACAAAGTCTTGAGATATAAAATAATCTAGTAGGGAGATTTTGGGGACCTCATACTGTCAAGCTAGAAAACAGTGCTGGAAGCTGAATGCATCCTTTGGAAAGGATGGGAATCCCTGCAACTCAGAAGCTTCTAGTCCAGGGGAAGACTGACTACAAAGACCTTTCTCTAGTGCCAGCAGAGAAAGCCTTCCCCTGTTGCTGACACGGTAATTTTGAACTTCTGGCTTATTGGACTGTGACAAATAAAATTTCTCTTTTTAAAGCTATCTACTTGTGGTATTTCTGTTAAAGCAGCACTAGATAACTAGAACACTTGTTCTGGGTTTGGTTGCTTTTGCTTTTCTAGTTTAATAAGTCTAAGAACCTTCCTATATGCTGTTTGTTATTGTAAGTGATAAAACAAATGATATATAATTTTGTTAGCTGCTTCGAATTTATGGCAACTTGATGGCACCTAAGTATGCTATTTTCATGATTATCTTGTGCTGTCTTCATGATCGTTGGTATATGTTTTAGTCAGCTGGTACTGCTCTAACAGAAATACCAAGAGTGGATGGCTTTAACAAAGGAAAGTTTATTTTTACACAGGCCGGTAGGCTACAAATCCAAATTCAGAAGGTCTTTTTCAGAGGAAGGCTTTCCCCCTTGTCAGCTCTAGAAGAAAGTCCTGTGTTGTATCAGTCTTTATTCAGGGAGCATCTTAGTGCAGGAACCTCAGGTCTGAAAGATGTGATCTTCTCCTGGTGCTGCATCCTTGATGGTGTGAGGATCCCAAATCTCTCCACCAGATTTTTCCCTTTATAGCTCAAGAGACTGCTTCAAGGTACAAAACAAACTTACACAGTGAATCCTGTTCTACCAACATAACTGCTTTCCATCTACTGTTATTAACTTCACAGAGACAGGAATTCCAACATGGAGGAACATCACACAATACCTGGAATTAAGGCACAGCCAAACTGTTACACATTTTTTAGGAAATGCATTCTATTCATGACATCCCACCCTTTGTTTTCTAAGCAAAAAAATCATATCTTTACAACATGTAAAACATATTTGCAAAAGGCTTAAAGTCCAAGTCTAGAATCCAGAAATTCCTCTTTAACTGTGAAATCTAGAACACAAGTTATCTGCTTCTAAATACGATGGCAGGCACAAACTAGACATTTCTGTTATAAATGGGAGAAATTGCAGGCAAACAAGACATTAACAGGCAACAAGCAAGTCAGCAGAACATACCACATTAGCACTCAAAGCTTTGAAAATAATCTTTAGTTTTCTGAGATGTTTTACACAATAGCTTTGCCTTCCAGACTCTAAGTACTGGCCACACTCTCGGGATTCTGAGTGGAGACCCCTGGCACTGTGCTACAATTCTGCTTAGAAAGGCCCACCTGGACAGCAATTCTGCCCCCTCAGCTTTAGATGTACCCTAAGCCTAATAGAGTGAAAATTCCACCCTTACAAACACAGGATGCCACGGCTCCA
The DNA here is from genome assembly GCA_028571685.1 of Heterohyrax brucei. Classification (NCBI taxonomy): domain Eukaryota; kingdom Metazoa; phylum Chordata; class Mammalia; order Hyracoidea; family Procaviidae; genus Heterohyrax; species Heterohyrax brucei. The sequence continues at coordinate 63,917,628 of CM053161.1, read as the reverse complement.
CCCTTTCAACCCCCTGAGGTCATGGCCATATCTTTGGAGACTGAGGCAGCTTGGCTTCTCATGTTCTTTGTCTCTTCAGCTTCTGTTTCCTGTGGCCTCATGGCCCAGGCCTCAGGCCTACATCTGCCCTGCTGGGGCATATGTTCCAAAGCTCTGAAGCCCCACTGATTCAAATGCCAGGAGGCACCGTACTCTGCTAAGAAGCCGCCTGCACATAGGCACTCAGCTCTCTTGCTATGTAGGTCAGCAAGGCCAGCTTCACCTATTCAAATGCCTGGAAGTACCCTGCTCCATCTGGAAACCTCTGTGCACAGGCATCTGGAGTGAGCATCATGAATTTGGACTTGTAATCTGCTGGACTTTGTAAGAATAAACTTTTTTGTAAAAACCATCCACTTTGTGGTATTTCTGTTAGAGCAGTACCAGATAACTAAAACAGTATATATCAATCTATTGTGGACTATTGTTTTACTCAGCTAGTGCTATTTTAACAGAAATACTGCAGAGTAGATGGCTTTAACAAAGGAAAGCTTAGTCTTACACAATCTGGTAGGCTACAAGTCCAAATTCAGGATGTCCACTCCAGGGGATGTCTTTCCCTCTTGTCGGCTCTGGAGGAAAGTCTGGTATTGCATTAGTCTTTGTCCAGGGAGCATCTTGGCACAGAAACCTCAGGTCTGAAGGACACGGCTCTTCTCCTAGTGCTGCTTTCTTGATGGTGTGAGGTTCCCAATTGTCAGCCTGCTTCACTTTCATCTCTTGCAGGATGAAAGGTTTAATGGTGGGGCAAGCCATACTCCAGGGAAACTCCCTTTACAGTGGAGCAAGGAGGTGACCCTATGAAGGGATTTATAGTCCCACACTAATCCTGTGACATACAGTACAGCAAAATCACAAAATAGAGGACAATCATACAGTACAGGGAATCATGGCCCAGCCACATGGCTACACCTATTTTGGGGGGAACACAATTCAATCTATGACAACTATCATACCAATTATATTAGCTTTTCTGTAAATGTGGGCACTTTGCACAGTGTATTTTTTGATAGATGGTTCGCCTTTTTTAGCTATTTAGTTGTGATTTCATGCATTCTCTCAGGGAGGAAGAACTGAGTGAATAAGTGGGTTGTTGGACTTTTCCCAGCAGCATTAACCAGATCGGTATCTTAACTTTATAAGCTTTATGTATTTGACTTAAATTTAAAAACATGTTTAATCAAATGGTGGCACAACTAGTAAAGTTGGGACATAACCGTCTGCGTTCAAAGCTGGCTTCTCAGGGCCTCTGATAGCACAGGAATCCTATGGGGTGTAGAAGTATCTTGTAGGGACTGGGAGTCAGCTACCTTCAATCTGTGATCGGGCATAAAACAGAATATTATGTGATTAAAGTTCTAGGCAGGGAGATATTGGGCCTCACTGTCTGCAGAGACAACCTGGAAATAAGCTGATTGCTGATGGATTAATCTGTGGCTACCTTGCTTATTGGTCTGAATGTCAACTCATCATTCTGTTCATCATAGTCAGAAAATCCCAAGAGATGCAGAAGTGGCTTTATTTCAGTGTAAATAAATCCTGCCTAGAAAGCGTAAGTGCTACCCACGTACAAATACCTTTTATAGTAACTTTCTACAGTATTGGCATGTTTACCTTTTAATGCTGTCTGGCATACTGTAGTTCATTGTATCTTTGCAGTAGCTTTTACTGCCCTACTTTTGCCTTGAAGACAAGTCTGCCTATTCAAGGAAAAAAGTAGCCATCTTTCTTTGTAATTGGCTCAGCAAGCATCAACTCTACTGGCTGAATGCTTACCCACTAGGGGAAGAGAAACAAGAACACATTGCAAGTGTGATGTAAGGATGGGCATCTGTATCCATAGACGTTTCAGCATTATACGTCTAGGAACTGCAGGCTGTCCTGTAATATGTGTACTCCTCATGCACTGTTTACATTTTACAAGTTTGTCTCTCTCTTGTTTGGACCAGGCAAGGAGGATACTAACATATTTATCTAGCACATGTCAGTTGAAATAAAGAATCCAGAATCATCTGGGAAATATACATATATGAGTAATTCACTTTGAAGCTCTTACTCTCCTCCCGCTAAAGTGTCTTTCCCAAGTATCCATTCAGCTTATTCTTCGATTTCCACTGCTCCTTCTTTCTTTAAATACTAAGGCCAGTGGTACTGAGAGCTCTAAAACCAAACAAATAACAGCAACTCATCTTTTTCTACATTGCTTAGCCAGTTAAATGACTGTCTACTTCCATCGCTCACGTTCTAGGATGTAATTAAGTAAGGGTTTTAAGCTGGCAGTTTTAAGTTTTATAGGGCAAAAGCAGGTGTAGATTTGTAGAGACAGAAGAAGTAAATGCTCAGGAATGATGTTTCCAAATTTCAGAAATGAGGTTTGTCAACTGGATGAAGTTCCTAATATAAGCCACTTTGGATGGAATGGTTTGTATCTCTTCATAATAACTTGGATTTGTTTCCTGTTAAAATGTCACATGAATAAAGGAATAAATTCCAACAGCTGTGACAGGATTATCATCACTAAGAAACTCTGATACGGTAGATTCATGTGTCAGAGACATCCACTTCACTGTCTTTCATTCGGAATAATCCAAATAGCCTCAGCAAGACTAACAGTGAGGCGCAGAAAAAAGCCCATGATTCTGACATCTTATCCCCTAAGTTTGTTGTGAAATGAGACAGTGGGCACCAAGAATCTAGTATCGTTTGAGGAAAATAGTAGTGGGACTCTGAATGAGAACTCTGTTTCTCAATATAGTAATTCCACAAGTTGAGGATAATACAAGAAGTAGCGACAAACGTTAGCTGGAACATACCAACAATCTATGACTTTTTAATGCAGCAGAGAAAAATAAAAAAATGGGGATCCTGGAGAGTCGGCAGAAATCAGCAAATGGGGAACAAATGAGAAAAGTGACCTAAGGTATCCTAAGAAAATAATGAGACGATGTTTAGCTGAGAACCAATTAATTGCTGGTGCGTATCACAGGGAATTACATCCAAGTGAGCCTTGTTACTTCATTCACTTGTTCATTTATCCATTCATTTGTTCATTCAATAAGTATGTTCTATGCATTGGAAATTAACACAGCGATAAATACTTGGTAAACTAGAGGGTCAGGAAAAAAAGAAGAGAATTGACACAGTGGATGCAACAGTGGGCTCGAACATGCCTACTGTTGTGAAGACGGCACAGGACCAGGCAAGGTTGTGCTGTTACCCATGGGGTTTTGCTTTGAGTTGGAATGTGCTTGATGACACTAAATGGTAACAACGGCAACAAATATAAGGAAGCGTGGGCTGTACCTTCAAGCAGCTCATGTTTTAGGGTACAGCATATGTGCAAATGACACCATTAGGAAGTACTATAGTTGAGACAGGTTTAAGAAACAGTAGTTACCAAGAAAGAGAAAGGTGAACTGTGCTTAGGGGCTGTTCTAGTCATCTAGCACTTCTGTAACAGAAATACCGCAAGTGGATGGCTTTAACTAAGAGAAATAAATTTTCTCATAATAAAGTAGGTAAAGTCCAAATCAGGGCATTGGCTCCGGGGGAAGGCTTTCTGTGTTGGCTCTGGTGGAAGGCTGTTGTTGGCAATCTTCCCCCTGGACTGGGAGCTTTTGTGGCACAGGGACTCTGAGTCCAAAGGACCCTCAGTGCTTCTTTCCTAATGGCAGGAAATCCCCAACTCTCTGCTTGCTTCCCTTTCCTTTATATCACAAAAGATTTGCCTCAAGGCACAATACACACTTACAGACTGAGTCCTGCCTCAACCATGGCCCACCCTACCTCATTAACATCGAAGAGGCAGAATTTGCAATATATAGGAACATCATCACATAATACCAATAATCATGGCCTAGCTAAATTTCTAGGCATTTTTTTTGAGGGACACAATTCAATCCATGACAGGAGGGACTGAGAATAAATCACAGGGGGAGGAACTTGAACTGTATTTTGAAAGATGAGTAGGAATTTACCAGGTATCTGAAGCAGAGATGGTCTTCCAGGCACATGAACAGTGAATGTAAAATCCTGGAGGCCTCTGAATCCCAAATACCTCCCCATCCCAAAAAACCATTTGCCACTGAGTTGATTCCCACTCATGACAACCCTGTGTGTGCAAAGTAGAATGGCGTTCCATAGTGTTTTTTCGAAGGTATGAGCTTTGGGAAGGTATCACCAGGCTTTTCTTCCAAGGCAACTCTTGGTGCTGTTGACCCATCAACTTTTCAGTGAGTAATTGAGAGCTTAACTGTTTGTACCACTGAGAAACTCCAGCTGTCCTTTTAACTTATCCGCTTTCTCATCAGCACAGTTTACCCCTTTCTGTTTCTCAATCCTGGTGCTTTTAGAGCTCCTGTTCCATCAAATCAGAGAAAATCCTCTTGTTTAAATACAAAATTAGGTACCCATGTGAGTATTTATCAGAAGGAGTCCATGAAAATGGCCTGAAGGTTATTCTTTATTTAAGTTCTTGGTAAATACACCTCTTACTATATCACAAACTCTTTAAAATGAGGCATCTTTGCTTCTTTAACACATATAAGCCATCTTCTATTTACTAAGTGAGAGCTAAGTAAGTGTCCTGAATTGTATGTAGTCATTGGTCTATGAGTGTGTGTGTGTCTCTTTGTGTGTCTCAGTCATATCAATCTCCAAATGAAAACCCCTCAAACTCTTTATATGTCATAGATTATAAAATCTAACCTAATTAGTACAGTACTCAAGATCTTCTGAGATCTACCGTATGTTATATTCTCCCTTTATTCCTACATTCTTCTTCATATAGTGTTCACTTCAAGCACATTTAATTAACCGGCATTTTCAAACATGCTGGATGCTTCCCCATTGCCAAGCTTATTTAGAGTAGTTCCTTCTCCTTGACATGGTTTTTCTCATTTCTAGATTTCAGAAGTCTCCGTATTCCCTCAGACCCAGTCCAAATATAATGTCCACAATGAAGTGTTCTCATATCTGTTCATTCTTAAATTATTTGAACAAGCATATTTAGTACCTCTGATATGCGAAGTGTTTAAGATAAAATGAAGAATAAATATACTTCTCCTGGTGGTGTAATGGTGAAGTGTTATTCTACTATCCAAAAGTCAGCAGTTCAAATCCACCAGACCCTCCTTGGAAACTCTATGGGGCACTTCTACTCTGAACTGTAGGGTCTCTATGAGTCAGAATCAACTTGATGGCAGTGGGTTTGGTTTGGTTTTGATAAATTCAGAGTTTAATGGGATAGATTGTTTCTACTACAATATGAGAAGGTCAGATGGAGCTATGAAAATAGTACAACGGTGCCACCCAAATCCGGACTGGGGAGGGCAGAGAAAACTTCCCAAAGAATATGCTGCCGAGTGTCCAGTTGTTTTCCTACTGTGTTCCCATTAAGTTCCCTAAGGGAAACTCAGTGCAGGTCTGCAGCGCTACTAGATGTCTACGTGTCTATGCATCCTGTTAAAATATTAGCAAAAACATCAATCTCAGCAACAAGCTCATTCAGAGCATCTACTATCTGACAATCCCTGTGTCTGTTGCTTTCCATGGCCTATCTCATTTAAACTTCACAGCAGCATCTATATAGAGAAGTGTCGTGGCCATTGCTATAATTTTACCTGACATGTTATAGGCTGGGCTAATCAGAAAACGCCTTCCCACTGCACACAATGAATGGCTCAGGAAAGGCCCCATGAACTGAGCTGGACCTATCAGATTTTATCCCTGAGTTTGAATTTAAGCCGATAGAAAAAAGCTCTTTGCTCTTCACTTTCCAAATTGCTATGATGTCAGCCTTCACTGCTGATGACTATGTACCTCACAGAGAGGAAGGTGGTTTGAGAAACTGAAGTTGAGCTATGCAGACCAAACCCAATCCTACCTAACCCACTGCTGTCAAGTCAATTCCAATCCGTAGTGACCCTAGAGAACAGAGTAGAACTGCCCGATGGAGTTTCCAAGGAGCACCTGGTGGATTTGAACAGCTGACTTTTTGGTTAGGAGCCATAGCACTCAACTACTAGGTCACCAGCATATAGAAAGAAGTAGAGAAACACTTGAGAGAACATAACCTGACAACTGGAGTTCTAGTTTTCAGACCTTCTCAAGGACAATTCTATCCTTAGCTTCCGTGCTCTCTGGTATATGAGCAAATACAGTTTTTTTAAGCTACTTTGAGCTAATTATTCTTTTACTAGAGAATGAGAATACTTGGTGGTTACTACAATGAAAATCCATATTTTAGGGATGTGGAAAGCAAGGTGTATAGAGCTTAAGAAACTTGCTCAAGGTCACATAGCTACTAAAAGTTAGACTGAGATTGAAACTGAGGTCTAATTCTGGAGTGCAAGTCTTTCTTCAGGTGTGCAAATGGACTGTCAGTATCCCATTCTCAAGGAAAACACTGAGCAAATGATCAGGCCTCATTCATATTTTATCCCTCACAGCCAATACTACATTGCATATGTTTATCTAGTGGATGTGCAATTCTTGAACAATGCATAAATCTATAAAAATTCCAGATTTACTGTCTGCTCATAGTTGCCATTATATAAATAAATAGAGATAGCTTCATCACTCATCTTTTGACTATTTTTTCTATTTTATTCTTGAACCAAAATGTCATGTGTGTCTGGATACATATTGTATTTGGCTAATGCAAGGAAAAGAGTTCTGTTGTAAATTCTTATTCTCCTTTCTGTCTCTTTGTCCCTCTGTAATTTTTTCTTTTACCAGCAAAGACTTTCCCAAATGAAGGCAACACTGAGCATTTTATAAACCTGCCTAAGGCTATTAAAATTACACATTCCTTTAATAGTGACAGAGGTGTCTTTGCAACACTCTCCAGAGTGAAATCTACATCCCAAATTTGCATTTAGCAGGCAAACATAATATTGTTGAAGAACACAGAATTATAAATTCATGGACATTTGGGTACTGGGGACACTTTATAATCCACACATCCCTGCTTTCAGCTGTAATTTTTATGGCTATATAGCTCAAATTACCCAAAATGGATAAAGCCAGCACTTTCATTATTAACTATATTTGAGGAGTTTATAACAACTGGCCCACAAATATTCTTCATAATTTGGAATTCACACAGGAAGTTGCAGGCCAAATCATGTGCTTTCTGCTTTAGGGTCTGAATTTGCCACCTCTTGATGTAAAACTCCCAAATTTGATTAGTCTTAGAAGTAGCTCTTTTGCACAACATTCAAAAAGTCACTTACTTTGAAAATGAAGAATTGCAAGTGATTACTTTACAGCTCATTTAATTGCATTTGGAGAGTTTCTGCCCCTAAAAACTCTCCCAGATAACCATATTAACGCTCTCTCCAAGCACACTTTGAACAGACTTTTATTATGGGTAGCACCTGACCTTTCAGCATAATTGCATGTGGTCCAAATTAATTGTTCTGTTCTATTGTGCAATGGATAATAGGGATTCTAAAAATGAGAATAATTATGCAGATACCTGATAGAAAGGAGAGTTTCAGAGTGAGCTCTTTTGGGTGTGTGGAATTTAGAATATAAGATAGATAATGACACTTAATTAGCTAATAAACCAGCTGACAAGGCTGACTCCACAGGAGACTTCTAGTCAACACAATTCAGAAAATGAGATCTTCCTTAACTGAAGTATAATAAAATTGAGTTTATATGCCAAACTAAATATTGTCATGAATCAATATGCTAGTGAGAGAAGCATTTCACATGAATCAGTTTAGAAGGATATCAAAAATATATTTGGTGATTTCCATTACTTATGTAATGTATACTTCATTAACTTCTGCTGGACTTCATTGATGCCTTTTTGATATATTCTTATGAATGTCATTTTGATATTGTACAGCAAACACTGACCCCAAAACCTGCTGACATCAAATCAATTCTGATTCAGGGTCCAACTCATAGTGACTCCATAGGGCAGGGCAGAGCTGCTCCATAGGGTTTCCAAGGCTGTAAATCTTTATGGAAGCAGACTACTGCATCTTTCTTTTGTAAAGCGGATGGTGGGCTCGAACCTCCAGTCTTTAGGTTAGCCGAGGATCACTTCAATCACTTCACCACCAAGGCTCCTTACAAATGCTAAAAGCCCAAATAAAACCCACTGCCATCGATTTGATTCTACCTTTGGAGACCCTGTAGACAGAGTAGAAGTGCCTCATATGTTAAAAGACCTCAATTTGAGGCCTCTCTTGCCTCAGTTTTGCTGTGTTAATTGGTTTGTAAGTGGGTAACTCATTTAAGGGGTTCAGATTATTTTCTCCTCCTCTGAACTAACTGTGATTATAGTTTCTTACTTTCTTGAATTAGTCTTTATGGACACAGGAGTAGAAAGAATGGAATGTAACATAAAGCACAGTGAATAAAGGTACAGGCTATGGGAAGAACGTGGAACCACTGACCATCGCCTGTCTCACCCTTATTAGTGGTCTCCTGCTGTCACCGTGATGCTGTGTGACACACAATAATTTCCATTCTCAGTGTGCCTTGTGGTTGTGCAGTTGCTGTGCTGAACATATAACATAGGGTGGGGAAGGTAGTGGTGATTTCAAATATTTCGTTGCATTTTACCTCGTGTAGCGCACGTATTTGAGAAGCCACGTGTCTCAGCCGTTTTGCTAACTATAGTCAAGGTACTAACACCCTACGTCTTTGTGTTGTTGTCAGGGGCCATCAGGTTGGTTCTGTCTCAGAGCAACAGTATGTTCTGTGGTGTGGAGTGAGACACTGTCCTGGTCCTGTGCCACGCTCACAATCATTGCTATTCTTGAGCACGCTGTTGCAGCCACTGTGTCAGTCCATGTGGTTGAGGGTTTTCCTCTTTTTCACTGACCTTCTACTTTACTGGTCGTGATATCCTTCTCCAGGGACTGATCCCTCGTGACAACATGTCCAAAGTATGAGGTCTGACAATTAACTCACCCTAAAAAAAGTGCTACATACCTCATTATGGAATATCACTACAGTCACCTTTGAAATACTCCCCTTGGGAAGCTATGCATCGATGCCAGCACATAGTCCACCCTTCAAAGCAATTTTGGAACTCTTTCTGGAATGGCCATCAGGGCTGTTGTTGTCATTACATTGGTATCCTGAATGTCACCCAAATGCCTTCCTTTCAATTTTAACTTGACCTCTAGGTGAAGAAAAAAGTCATCGGGGGCCAGAGCAGGTGAGCAGGGTGGGTGTTCCAATGCGGTTATTTGTGTACTGGCTAAAAACTCCCTCACAGAAAACTATATAACTAAGTTCATGAACTTGCCACCACACCACCATGTGCAATGGCCAATCCAGAAAGAGTTCCAAAATTGCTTCGAAGGGTGAACTAGGAACTGGCGTCAGTGCATAGCTTCTGGAGGGGAGTACTTTGAAGGTGACCATAGTGCTATTCAGCAATGATGTATGTAGCACTTAGAACAATTAAGTCCACAGACTTAACTGTCAGACCTCGTACACAGGGCATAGGTTCATCATCCTTGATTCTAAGGAGCATTCCAAGACAGATTTGGTTGTTCTTTTGGCAGTCTTTGGGTAGGGAAATTAAAATTTATGATGCTTCAGGGATGTGTCAAAGGCACGGTTTTATGATCCACATGCATTTTATCCTCTCAATAGCTCTGTAGAGTGAATAGCATTCTATTAAGCAGGTGTGAAAACTGGCCAGTCATTTACTTGCTCAAAGTTGATCAATGTAAAATGCTAAGAACCAAGGTCAGGTTGGCTTCAAACTTGAGCACAGCACCTACAGTGAGACTTGGATTTGAATCCTGACTCTCACTATGACCTACCCAGCTTCCTTACTTATCAGTTCCCATTTCACCCCCCGAGGAACTTAAGGTTTGTATGTTTTAATTAACATTTTCAAAGGGTTACCCAACTAGTGATTATCTTGTGTATTTTTTTGTGAGACTGGAATGAGATAATGTGTATAAACAACTTCACAGAAGTCCCAACATTTGATACCAGCCAGAACCCAAACCAAACCTACTGCCATTGAGTTGATTCTGACTCATAAATGTTAAGAATTGTAATTAATGATAGTAAAAGTGTCCACTTACGGGAATGAGGACACCACTTTGTGGCAGTACAACTAACGGTGACTTGGAATCCACAGGAATATCTTTTGGTGATTGTTGAAAAGATGGTAGATCAAAACCATAGCTTATGTAGGGTTGTTCCATGATAAGGAGCGAATAGGTGCATTGAATAGGGAGAATAACTTTTTAAAGAGCTATCTATGATGGTGAAAGACAGTGACAGAAGCCAGATGGTTTCTAGAAACAAGGAAATTGGTACCTGTCTTAGTCGTCTAGTGCTTCTATAACAGAGATGCCACAAATGGATGGCTTTAAAAAGAGAAATTTTATTTATCACAGTCTAGTAAGCCAAAAGTCTGAATTCAGGGTGTTAGCTCCAGGGGAAGGCTTTCTCTGCTGGATCTAGAGGATTGTCATTAATCTTCCCCTAGACTGGGAGTTTCTGAGAAACAGGGACCCAGGTCCTTTCCAAAGGACAAGCTCATCTCCCGGCAATGCCTCTCGGTGGCATGCCAAGCCAAAGCCAAGTGCCGTCGAGTCAGATCCGACTCGTGGCATGAGGTTCATTTCATAAATCTCTTTGCTAACTTCACACCTTTATATTTCAAGAGATTGCCTCAAGGCACAGAACAATCTTACACATTGAGTCCTGCTCCACCAACACAACTTCGGCCCATCCTTCCTCACTAACGTCATAGAATCAGGGTTTACAACACGGAGGAGCATCACACAATACTGGGAATCGTGGACCAACCAAACCACCACACGCTGTTGGAGGGGAACACATTTCAACCCATGGCAGCACACTTGCTGGCTTTCAAACGGTAAATTTTCATCTAGTTTTGAACCTAGTTCTCTTGAGCCTAATTATAGGGGCATGCTGTTTACAACAAGATTTTAAGCGCTTTCAAATGCAATAGCAAAATTATTTTTCACTTTTGGGGGATCAGAAATAACGTTTGCTTTAATTTATAGTTTGTAAAAATGTCACTTGTGTTAATTTAATTCATTTCCGTATGTAAATACCTTTCTTGGTTAACTTTTTGGATGCAGTTAGGGATTAACAGTCTAAAGTTAGCTTAATATCAATAATTACCTGCTGACTATATGACAATTTAAAAGGCATTCAAAGAATCCAGAATATGTCAGTATATGACATATTAATTTTTCCCTTTACAATACTTGTTCATGAGTTGGTTAATTTCTTTTCACATAATAAACAAATTATGTGTGTTATGGTATTTCAAGAAATGAAAATCAGTTCACCTAATTGTGCATAATTATCTCAGTTTTCTTTGGTTTAGGAACTATGTATAGTTTCTTCTTATTAAGGTGAAGAATAAAAATCTAGAAAAGAAAAATTGGAAATTTTAATTTATTAATTGAGCCTTCCCCAGAGTGTTGCTATGATAATATTACATAGCTTAGCGGTTGATTAAGTTTGCTTAGTAATTGCCTGTTACAAGACAATCATGCAACACCTAAGAGAACAAAAGACAGAGAATTGCTCCTTTCTTCCAGCCCAAAATACCTTTTGTGATTCACAAAGACAGAAAAGTCCATCATTAACTTTCATTGTACGGAAAAACAATAACGCCAGGAGAGACTGAACTTGGAGATAGAATTTTTGGCTTTTGGAATTACTGAAATGTGCATTTTGAAACTTTAATTCTGGTGTTAAAATTGTGTGAGTGTGTCTACCTGGGAAGTTTGATTGAACTGAATTGCTATGAAATGCACACTTCTACGCAAAGGTCAATTATGATACAGGCAATCTATTTTAGAGTAAGCTTCCTTGCACCTTGATAAATGATTCCTTTTTGAGCTAAGTGAGAACCTCTTAAGGAATACATAAACTGAAGAAAAAAAAATCAGGCAGTGCAGTCCTGATATTTTTTCTTCTGAGTTTCCCCAGTAGAGGCCGTCCTGTCCATTCATTCAGAAGAGGCAGCAGACTGCTGATCCTATTGCCTGTAGTAACCTCGGATGAGTTTGTCTCTCAGAAGAGAGAGGTGGGAGGAATTAAAAGCTGAAATACAATGACAAGAGGGGTACTGATCTAGCATTGAAAAGGATCAATAAAAACTGGGTAGAAAACAGTGTAATTCCATTTTATTTTGGAAGCTGTTTACAAACCTATGCATCCATTTGCATGAAAACATTGGGTTGAAATGCATCAAATTTTTAATGATCTTTATTTCATCATATGAAGACTGGTGGTTTGAACTTTATACATTTTTTATTTTTTCCTTATTTTTACTAATGATAATACATCTTGTTATCATTAGAAATTGGAAACCCTCGTGGCGTGGTGGTTAAGTGCTACATCTGCTAACTAAAAGGTCAGCAGTTCAAATCCACCAGATGCTCCTTGGAAACTCTATGGAGCAGTTTACTCTGTCTATAGGGTTGTCACTAGCAGGGATTGACTCAAAGGCAGTAGCTGGCTGGCTCATGAGGAAATGCAATGGTTAAAAATTCTGGATGAAGATAAATAGGAGCTTAATTTCTCTAGGAAACCTCTAGCCACTGTGTTAAGGACCCTGATTTAAATAAAAATCACCTGAAAATATTCTTTCCATCATTTTAATCATTAGTTTATGCTATATGTCAGACAAATAAGCTACAAAGATGAATACTGACCTTGTAGAATTTATTCCTGTGGAAGATTTTTGATATTATGTACAATTCCTTTTCACTGTCCCTATATACATGTAATTATTGTGCAGTTTGTATATTACAATCCACATACAATTTGGAAATACACCCTCCCTCCCCACCATTTGATGTATCCGTTTCTTCTTCCCCACTCTTTCTTGATTCATTTAAAATGTTCTTGTGGTTGTTAGGTGCCCTCAAGTCAGTTCTGACTTATGATGACCTTGGGGACCACTGAATGAAACATTGCCCAGTCCTGTGCCATCTTCATAACTGTCTCCATGCTTGAGCCAGTGGTTGCAGCCACTGTGTCAATCCACCTTGTTGAGAGTTTTCCTCTCTTTTGGGGACCCTTTATTTTACCAAGCATGGTATCCTTTTCCAGGGGCTGGTCCCCCCGATAATGTGTCCAAAGTAGGTGACATATAAAAATCAAAAAACAACCCAATGTCATTGAGTTGATTCCAACTTGTGGTGACCCTATAGGACATAGTGCAGCTGTTCTATTGGATTTCCAGGGTTGTAATCTTTATGGAAGTAAACTGTCACATGTTTCTCTTCAGGAGCAGCTGGTGAGTTTAAACTGCCAATCTTTCAGGTAACCATGGAACACTTAACCACCATGCCACTAGGGTTCCTCATACACAATGACTGATATTCGGTTCCTCAGTAACCAAATACTGAATCGTGTGTGTGTTGAAGGATCATTTTGCTGACTTTTTATCATCTGCAGAAACTACAGAAGAACCTCCCACCCAACAATTTGAACTTGTCTGAAAATATTAATTTCTATGCTTCCGACCATCCTTTATGCATACTGAGTAGAGGACAGTCCTGAAGGGGTAGATGACTCTATAGTAGAAACTGCACTGAGAAGCTTCCTGTCTTAATTGGCAAGCATGATATCAAGAAAAAGGGAGCTGATAATACTCTATATAATAATGCAAATTAACCACTAACACCACAAGAGTTCTCCTCAGGTCAGAAGGTGCATGTAATCTGACTGAGGAAGAGCTGTCTCCTCCAAGTAGAGTTAACCTTGATGATATAGGAGGAGTCAAGCTTTTGGGACCTTCATTTGCTGATGTGGCACAACTCAAAATGAGAAGAAAAAACTGCAAACATCCATTAACAATTGGAACCTGGAATGTCTGAAGTATGAATCTAGGAAATCATAAAAAATGAAATGGAACAAATAAATATCTATATTCTAGGCATTAATGAGTTGAAATGGACTGGTATTGGTCATTTTTAATTAGACAGTCATATGGTCTATTGTGCCAGGAAGGAAAACTTGAAGAGGACTGTTGCTGTGTTCATCAAAAACAAAACAAAACAAAACAACTCCAGATCTATCCTGAACCATAGCTCTGTCAGTGATACGCTAATATCCACACACTTACAAGAAAGATCAGTTAATATGACTGTTATCAAGTTTATGCACCAACTATTAAGGCCAAAGATGAAGAAACTGAAGATTTTTACCAACTTCTACAGTCTGAAATTGATAGAACACACAACCAAGGTGTGCTGATAACTACTGGTGATTCTTATGTGCAAGTTGAAAACAAAAAAGAAAGATTGGTAGTTGTAAATTACGGCCTTGGTGATATGGCCAGGGAATGCATGATTGAATTTTGCAAGACCAATGACTTTCTTGTTGCAAATACCTTTTTTTTACCAACATAAACAGAATCTGTTCACATGAACTTCCCCAGACAGAATACACAGGTATCAAATTGACTACATCTGTGGAAAGAGATAGTGGAACAGCTCGCTATCATCAGTCAGAACAAGGCCAGGGGCCCACTGATGATCAGCCCACTAATTATTCATATGCAGATTCGAGTTGAAATTGAGGAAAACTAGAACAAGTACATAAGAGCCAAAGTTAGATCCTGAGTGTTAAAAAAACCCAGTGTCATCAAGTCAATTCTAATTCATACGACTCTATAGGGCAGGATAGAACTGCTCCATGGAGTTTCCAATGAGCACTTGGTGGATCTGAACTGCCGATCTTTTGGTTAGCAGACATAGCACTTAACCACTATACCACCAGGGTTTCTGATCTTGAGTGTATTCCACCTAAATTTGAAGATCATCTCAACAATAGATTCACACATTGAATATTAATGATGGAAGACCAGACATGTTGTGGAATGACACGAAGGGATTGAGGAAGCATGAGGTCATTAAAACAACAGCAGAGACAGAAAAGACCAAAACGGATGTCAGATGACACTCTGAAACTTGATCTCGAGCATCAAGTAGCTAAAAAAAGAGAAAAAAAAAAGATGAATTAAATGAGCTGAACAGAATATTTCAAAGAGTGGCTCCAGAAGACAAAGTAAAGTATTATAATGACATGTACAAAGAAGCTGGAGATAGCAAACTAGAGAGGAAGAATACATTCAGCATTTCTTAAGCTGAAAGAACAGAGGAAACAATTGAAGACTTCAAGTTACATTACTGAGAGATTCTATGGGGAAAATGTTAAAAGTGCTCAGAAAGCATCAAAAGAAGATAGGAGGAATATGCAGTCACTATACCAAAAAAAAAAAGGTTGACATTCAACTATTTCAGGAAGTGCCATATGATAAGGAACCAATTATATTGAAGGTAAAAGTTCAAGCTGCGCTGAAGGCATTGGTGGAGAACAAGGCTACAGGAATTGTGACAATACCAAGAGATGTTCCAACAAAAAGATGCAGTTCTGGAAGTGCTCACTTGTTTATGGTAAGAAATTTGGAAGACAGCTACCCGGCCAACAGATTGGAAGAGACCCATGTTTATGCCTGTTAAAAGGAAATTGATCCAACCGAATGGAGAAATTATCAAACAATATCATTGATATCACACTCAAGCAAAATTTTGCTGCAGATCATTGAGAAGCAGCTGTAGAAGTAAATTGACAGGGAGCTGTCAGAAATTCAAGACAGATTTAGAAGAGGATGTGGAACCAGTGATACCATTGTTGATGTCAGATGGATCTTGGCTGAAAGCAGAAAATACCAGAAGAATTGTTTACTTGTGTTTCTTTGACTATGCAAAGGCATTTGTCTGTGTGAATCATTACAAATTATGGATAGCATTGGGGAGAGTGGGAATTCTAGAACAGTTCATTGTCTTCATGAGAAGTCTGTACATGTTATAAAGAGGCAGTCATTTTAACAGAACAAGGAGATAATGCATTGCGAGGTCTGACAATTAAATTCATGAACTTATCCTATAAAAAGTGCTACATACCTCACTGTTGAATATCACTACGGTTACCTTTGAAGTACTCCTCCTGAGAAGCTATGCACTGATGCCAGTACCTAGTCCACCCCTCAAAGCAATTTTGAAACTCTTCCTGGAATGGCCATCAGAGCTGTCATTGTAGTACTTTTGACATCCTGAATGTCATCAAAATGTCCTTCTTTTAACGTTTCCTTTATCTTTAGGTAGAGAAAAGTATCATCGGGGGCCTGATCAGGTGAGCAGGGAGGATATTCCAATATTGTTGTTTATTTGCTTAAAAACTCCTTCATAGACAACTATGCAATTACATTTGTGAACTTTCCATTGTACCACTGCATGCAATGGCCACCCCAGAAAAAGTCCCAAAATTGCTCTGAAGAGTGGGCTAGGCATTGGTATTAGTGCATAGCTTCCCAAGGGAAGTACTTTGAAGGTGACCATAGCGATATTCAGCAATGAGGTATGTAGCACTTAGAACAATTGAGTTCTTGGACTTAATTGTTGGACCTCATATTTAAAGTCAGGAAAGATGTGCATTAGGGTTGAGTCCTTTTAGTCTTATCTATTCAGTCTGTGGAAACCCTGATGTAGTGGTTAAATGCTGTAGCTTCTAACCAAAGGGTCAGCAGTTTAAATCTTCCAGGCACTCCTTGGAAACTCTATGGGGCAGTTCTACTCTGACGTGTAGGGTTGCTATGAGTTGGAATCAATGGGATGGCAGTGGGCTTGGTTTTTTGGTTTTATTCAATCTGTATTCGATATAAGTAATCCAAGAAGCTGAACTATGTGAAGGATAGAGCATCAAGATTGGAGGAAGACTTACTAACAACCTACAAATATACAGATGACACAATCTTCGTTGCTGAAAGTGAAGAGGACTTAAAGCACTTACTGAAGAAACCCAAGACCACAGCCTTCAGTATGGAGTATACTTCAGCATCAGGAAAACAAAAATCCTCACAACTGGACCCATAAACAGCATCATGATAAGTGGAGAAAAGACTGAATTTGTTGACAATTTCATTTTACTCGGATCCACAATCAAAACCCATGGAGGCAGCAGTCAAGAAACCAAAAGATGCATTGCATTGTGCACACTGGCTGCAAAAGACCTCTTTAAAGTGTTAAAAATCAAAGACATCACCTTTTAGACTAAGGTGCCCCTGATCCAAGCTATGGTGTTTGTAATTGCCTTGTGTGCATGTGAAAGCTGGACTATGTATAAGGAAGACTGAAGAAGAATTGATGCCTTTGAACTGTGGTGTTGGTAACCCAACCCAACGCAATTGAACCAAACCCAGTGCTATTGTGTCAATGCTGACTCATAGTGATCCTAAAGCACAGAGTAGAACTGCTCCCTAGAGTTTCCAAGGAGCACCTGGTGGATTTGAACTGCCAACCTTTTGGTTAGCAGCTGTAGCACTTAAGCACTACATCACCAGGGTTAAGGATATTGAATATACCCTGGGCTGCCAAAAGAAGGCACAAATCTGTCTTGGAAGAAGTCCAGCCAGAATTCTCTTGGAAACAAAGATGATGAGCCTACATCTCGCATACTTTGGATTTATTGCCAGAAAGGATCAATCCCTGGAGGAGGATATCATGCTTGGTAAAATAGAGTCGTCAAAGTGAGGAAGACCTTCAAAAAGAAAGACTGACACAGAGGCTGCAGTATTGGCCTCAAACATAGCAACAACAGTTGTGAAGATGACACGGGACTCAGTGTAGAGTTGCTGGAAGTGACTAGATGGCATCTAACCACAATATGAGCTAATAGTGGCTATAGTTATCCCAGTGCCTAATGTTTGTTTCAGCTTCTCTGTGGGTCCACGCTGGAGTTTCTGAGTAGTGCAACAAGTTAATGTATTTGGCTGCTAACTGAAAGATTGAAGGTTCAAGTCTACCCCGAGACACCTGGGAAGAAAGGCCTGGGTGAGCTACTTTTTAAAAATTGGCAATCAAAAACCCTACAGAGCATGACTATACTCTGACACACACGGCTTCATCATGTGTTGGAATCAATTCAGTGGCAACTGGAAAAATAGGTTCAGCTCCCCCTCTGAGCTCCATCTTATAGACACAGGAGCCTGCCCCACCCAAGTCAACCATCTGTCTAACTGCACTCTCTGCAAGCCTCTCAAAGAAGCCCACCTGGGCTGAGCAGAAAGGACCCAAAGTTGCATTTGCGTGCATTCAGCGCCCACACTATTGGATCTTTCTGTAGGTGAAGAAAGAAATGTGAGTGGAATATAGAGATCATATGCCCTTTATTAATTAAATCAACAAATGTTTGTTAAATACATAACCAAATACTGGATTAAGCATTAAAGAATGAACAGTGATGCAATATAGAGAAATCCACTTCTAATTGAGTTTTTGTTCAAGCAGAGAGATGGGAAAACAAACAAATAAAATAATTGCATATTGTTGTTTGTCTCATGAAGAAAATGAACAGCATGGTGTCTGAGAATAAAAAAGGGAGACTTTTTTGTGGTTGTTGTTTATCAGAGTGGGTCCAGGGTGTTCTCTCTTAAAAGGTGACGTTGGGGCTAAGACTTGGAGGAGAGAAAAAAGTAGACATATGAAGAATTGGGAGAAAAAGAGCTCCTGGGAGAAGGTATACATAAACACAGATACTGTTTTTTCAGCTTTTTAGGTTACAATGACTTGAAACTAACTTCAGTTTCTTTATAATATCATTTGTACCTTTCTGGATTTTTTTTTCTTTATCATTGTTTAAAAAACAAGCACCAAGAAGCACTTTATGGTTCTATACATCTATAGGATATCATCTTGCTGACCTCTGGCTGGAGGAAGGGGAGTGGACGGAGAGGACGGGAAAGGAGACTGTTGGGAGGATGAGACAGGTATGGAGCAGAGAGGAATAGTGTGCAGTCACCGGACAGGGAGAGCAGTGGAAGCTGCATATAGGGGGGCATGTAAATTTACATGTGAATGTACATTTTCACTCAGTTATGTTAAATAAAAATAAAAAAAAAATCCAAACTATTGGTTGATTCCAACTCGTAGTGATCTTATACGACACAGTAGAACTCCCCCACAGAGTTTCCACGGAATGCCTGGTAGATTTGAACTGCTGACTTTTTGTTTAGCAGCTTGAGCTTTTAACCACTATGTCACCAGGGGTTTCCTGTCATTATATTCTACACAAAAAAGAATTCATATATTCTTTTAAGTTCTAATTTGGAAAAAAAAAAAAGAAGAAGATCGAATTTGTAAACTTGTGTGAGTTATTCAAGTGGAAAGTAAGTCTTTCCATCTTGTATGTATTTGTGTATGTATGAGTTGGATCCGACTCAACGGCACTTGGCTTTGGCATGTGTTGGAAATGATTCCTTTTTGTGTTTCAATTTATAATGATACTAGATTGTACGGAGGACTTCTCTGGAAATAGTTAATAATGGCAACACCTTACAAAGCTTCTGTTGAGTTGATTCTGAATCATGGACACTCATGTATGTCAGCATAGAACTGTGCTCCATAGGGTTTTCAGTAGCTGATTTCTTTCAGAAATAAATCTCTAGGCCTTTCTTCCTAGGTGCCTCTGGGTGAACTTGAATGTCCAGCCTTTTGTTTAGCAGCCAAATGTATTTAACCACTTGTAATACCCGCCCCCCGATACCAAACCCATTGCTGTCAAGTCAATCCTGACTCATTGCTACCCTGTGGGACTGAATAGAACTGCCCCACAGGGTTTCTAAGAAGTGGCAGGTGGATTCGAACTGCCAACCTTTTGGTTAGCTGCTGAACTCTGAACTACTTTGCCACTAGAGATCCAAGTATAGGGCAGAGTAGGACAGACATGTAAGGGTTTCCAATCTTTAAGGAAGCAGACCACCACATCTTCCTGAGAGCTGCTGGTGGGTTTGAACTGCTGACCTTTAGGCTCGCAGCTGAATGCTTAACTGCTGTGGTGCAAAATTTGTAAAAAACCCAAACCCTTTGCCGCTGAGTCAGTTCTGACTCATTGTGACCCTATAGGAAACAGCAGAAGTATGCTTCATAGAGCTTTTGATAGCTGGTTTTCTGAAAGCAGGTTGCCAGACCTTTTTTTTGAGGTGCCTCTGGGTAAGTTTGAACATGCAGCCTTTTAGTTGGGATTTGATCGCTTAACTGTTTGCATCACTCAGGGTGTCCTGAATTCTCAGTGGCTGTCCTTGTTTGACTGTCAATGCAAGCCACTGTGCGAAATAAATATTTTCCATGACTTATTTTATTAACTCTTACAACCACTCTTTGGAAGTTATTATGAATGTTGCCTAGGATCAAAGCTAGGCTTTGCCTCTTGGTAACTGTATAACTTTAGACTAGGAGCTTAATATGTCTCAGTTTACCCATCTGTAAAATATGGTCTGATTTTAGAGCTTGTGATCTTAACAATTTATATAAGACCTCCCACTAAAACCAGATGATTTCTGATGGAATAAGAATAATCTAATTAGTTTTAAGTTTCATATCTTATAATTTATGGTGTTCAGCAGAGCATCGTAACTGTCAGTTGCTCTAGCTCCAGAAGAGTTGACAATGACTGGTGTAGTATGTTTTGTGGAACTGGCTTCCTCAAATCTAGACTTGGGTTACCAAGAAGCTGTGGACTTTTAACCTGAGTTATTCCTACCTTTACAGCCTTGTAATTACTGTCCTGAGTTTAGTGAGCAGAAGTGGACCAGACCAAATAAGATCTTTTCATTTTTCAGCATTTTTAAATTGAATAACAGATAGATCCATTTGTCAGTAATACCAATCTCAAATCTATAGCAAAACAATCAAAATGTAAAATGCCAAATCCAACTGTATAATCTAGAATGCAATTTTATTTCATTTTTGTAGTTGTGCTTATATCTGTAGAATTTGAATAACCAGACCATGGTATTTTAATGGGTGATTTGGCTTACCCAGAAGCCGAGTCAATGAACTGCAACAATTGACTCTTTCTTACAGCATGTGAAACCAAGTCGACCCTGAATATAAACAGACAGTTTCCCTTTCATAGTGCAGAGTAAAATGCAAATAGTTTTCAAATATGGGGAAACTGATCTAATAGATGGGATTGAATCTAATTTTAAAAATCATTTTTGCATACATATATGCAGGAGAAAGATGTTGCAGTCAGCTTCCATAAAGATTTACAGCCTTGTAAACCCCACGGGACAGTTCTACTCTGTCGACTTGATGGCATTGGTTTGGCTCGATTATATACATTTATGTAAAATAACTAGATAAAAGCTTTTGTTGTTTTTCCTAGTATATACATTTTGCTAGTTAAGTTGATCCATCTGGATAAACTCATGAAAAGAATTGTAATTAACATTTATTGAACTCCTACTATGTGCCAACTGTAATATCAAGAGATTCCAGTACTACAATTGGAACATTTATCTTTGCAGTCCTACTGTGAGTTAGGGGTTATTTTTCTCTTTACCAGGAGAGGAAATTGAGCTCCAGGGAGGATATTTAACTTCTCCAGGTTGTCATATGCATTAACGGGAGGAGTAAAATTACAGCCTACCATTCTATAATGCTATTTTTAACTCCCAGCCCAAGAAAGACATTTTCCAAGACTTAGCATTATTAATTAGACCAATGCACAAACTGAGCAACATGTTTGTTCTTAGTTTGATCTCTAGAGAATCTCTCCTGCAAGGAATACCAAGGTTTTCTATTTTTGTTTTTTAATAGAAGTAATTTTCCCACAAAGAATTGAAGCTAGTTGCCTCTTGCATTTGCTTCTCAAGGATCTATACTTAGCTATCTTCTCATTCCAATCTGCAGATGCTCTCTGGGTGTGGCTGCCTGCTCCCTTGGCTTTTCATGGATGTATATACTGATAATTTCCACAAGCTCTGTTTCTGTACCTCTAACTTCGTATGGAACATGTAAACATTTGGTTGTGTGAAGGACCTCAAACTCAACATGTCAATTACTGCGTACATCAGCTGTCCCTAGGAAGTTTTCCTTGCTCCTGGCATCTCCATGTCAGTAGATGCTCTAATCTTTCATTTGTATAATCAGAAAACTTGGACTTCATCCATAACACCTTACTAATTACATTAAGTTCTGTCCATTCTGTTTCCCAATGACTTTTTTTAAATCTTTGTTCATATCCAGAGTGACACAATTCTTGTACAGACCACAATCAGCATCTTGCCTATATAATTTTTTAAGCCTTCAAACTCATTTTGCTGTCTTCTAAGACCTACCTTCCATCTCTAGGTCCCTCCAATCCATGCTTTACATACAACAGGAAACTTCTTTGGAAAATCAAGTGTGATCATGCCTTGCTCTGCAGTAACCTTTGAATGGCTCACCATTAGTTTCAGAAGAATGTCCAAGCTATCAAATGTGGTGCATTTTCCTTTCCTATCCTAGTGCTTCTTTTGCTCTCTGATCCCATCTTTTGCCTTTCTCATCTGTACTCTGTGATCCAACCATAATACCACGCTTTATCAAAGATGCTGTATTCCTGCTTCCTCCCAGACTTCCGCATTTATCTGAGATACTCATCCCTCCCTTTTCCTTTCCTGGTCAACTCCAATTTATCCTTTAATTCTTAGCTTAAATATCAGCTCTTCTTCATGTCCAGTCATAATCACTGTGTCTGGCTAGGGAATCGGTTCATGTGCTGCTGTATTATTATTGCATATTAACCTCTCACCTAAACAGATCATAAGCTTCTTCAAAGGCAGGAACTCAGTACCTTGTAGGTAGTACCTTCAGTTGGTCAGTCCATCTGTACTGTCTTTATCTATCTGTCTGTCTGTCTACCTATCTATCTACGTATCTATCGTCTCTATTGAATCACTAATGAGTATTAAATAATTGCTGCCAGTGGGCACAACTCATTTTCCCCTGTGATAATAGTCTGGATTAACAGAAAGACATGAAATTCTAGAGTTATAAAGAATCTTTAAATAATAATATTCTTTAATCTTAGTTCCAGGGCAATTCTGTTACTCATTTTCTATGCAAACAGATACATTATTTGTTATCCCTGGAGTTTAGGAACCATCTGTTCAAATCTCCATAGATTAGGCTCACTTACTGTCTGTGATTCTACGTCCATTTAGAAGTGGCCTCAAATCATTCACATGCTGTTAGTGTATGTTGAACAGAAAACAAAACAAACAATAAAAGCCTCTCACAACTTTGTTGCCTGTAGGTGACTATCGTCATTTTCGTCAGCCTTGTCTTTAACAGTTTTGTTGATCAATTTAATGAAGCATGAAATAAAGTCTTCAATTTCTCACACTAAAGTCCATTCTTATTTGGTGGTTTGTTTGAATGTTTGCTTTTATCAGAGGCAATAAGTAAGGCATGGCGTGTTTAACAAGTAGGGTTGGCTGACTACATAGTCAACATGGTTATGTACATTTAGAGGGCTATGCTTTAAAAAAAACTGTTTTTTTTTTTAGGAAAAACATCTGTTCTCTCTTTGTGGAATGGGAAACAGTGTTTATATGTAACATTAACCTTAATATATCAAGAGTAATCACAAAAATGCCTTCTCCAATTCACACTGGTCAATGATGGACAAGAATTCCTATTTGACCAGCACTTTATACTAAATGGAATCCAGGACTAATTGGTCATTGAAATTTTCTCTTAAACAAAACAAACCAATCCTTCAAATACATAATTAATCATTTCATTGATATCATCCTTCAATCCTACTCTATTAAATCCCTAAATTCATGCTAGGGACTGCATAGCAAGGAAATTAAAATGGGATTCTTATAAAATGAGAAAGATAAAATTGTGCCTTCTGAAGAAGCAATGTAATCATAATAAATTATTTTTAGTATTCCTTTTTCAATGGGGCATTGCAGTGACCATAAAATGAAGTATAAAAGGGCACTGGTTGAGGAAACTGAGTTACAAAGAGACTGCTGCACTCTTGAACGGTTATACCTGTAATAATTTACTTCATAAATTTTTATGTTGCATTTTACATTTTTTAAGAAAGTGAGTATTCCCAACAGTGTCATAATTAGAATTGTGACAGTGTGTGAGCAACTAAAGGAAATTATATTTGATCTCTGGAGTATTTAGCTAAATAGTTTTAAATAGGAATTTGTTGCTTTGTTAAAGGTAGATTAGAGTCAGCATAGAAGATGCTCCTACAGTAGAAAGCCTGTACTCTGAAATGGTCTATACACCAAACCACGGGTGCACAGAAGGGCTAAATGTCAGTTCACCTGAGCTGGTAAGTGGAGATGATTTGCCCAGGAAGTTTATGGAGTATTTATTGAAATAAAGGATCTGAATCGTCATTGCTAAATGTTAGCATGTGCTATATACTAGCCTCTTCTTTCAGCAATTTTATTTTCAGGGCTTTATCTCTGTTGGTCAAGAAGCCAAAGCTCTAAGAAACATCCCTGTGAGGCACATTCTGTACTAAATAAACTCATGTTCCACTTTTCTTTGCAAAATTTCTTTCTCTACTGTCTATACTCTGGGCTGTTTTCCTAAAATGTATGATATAGCTGACTTAGTGTTTCAGATAGTTTTCAGAAAGGGCTTGCTTTCTTCTTAGTCTAGCATGAATATGCCTCTTGAAAACCTTTTCTCAACACCTCTGAATTCCTGAAGACAGTACATTGCAGCTGTTTGATAAATGATAGTCCTTATTCTTCCATATATGTGGCTTTGTAATGGAGCCTAGACTACTAGGGAACAGCAGGGGCAAGTGTTCTTTGTCACCTGTAAATGGAAGACTTCTGCAACCAGCAAATGCGTTAGCAGAAATGACAGGAGAATAAACAAATAGGAGCCATATGTGTATAGGATAGAATGGAAATTTTATCCCCTGGCCAGTTTATTATCAAAGAAAAAACATTTTGAAACATAAATGGACTTGGGTTGATTGTAAAAGTTTATCGTGTTTTCTTGATAGCAGTTATTCCACCTTCTTTTAGTGGTAAAAGCTACTAGAAGGAGACTTGGTCATGAAATTATAGTGGACCTGGAACTTTTCTTACTTGACCCTAGGTGTAATTCTCTGTGACTCCAGGTATACAAAGCTGGGATATACCAAGGGAACTTCTGGAAGAAAGCAGTTTGGGGCCACCGTGAGGCTAATATGGTAATTTCTTTGGAATGAACCACCCTGGCCCCATTAAACTTGGATGGAAACAAGTGGAAAATTTTACAGTGCATGAAAGATCCTTATATAGAACTCCCAGCATGTAGCAGCTATTGGCAAATTCAGCCTTGGGGGAGAGGAATTGTCTTAACTTCCAAGCTTGTTCAAAGACCTGTAACAATGAGCTTCTTCTGTTGGTGGACAAAAACCATGCCTCAGACCAAGAGGAAGCCGTATTTAACAACTAATAGTGAACTAACCTTACCTTTATATTCTATTGCTTAACATGTGACTTGGTGACTGACATCTTTGAACTTAGTAAGTGACCAGATTCTTCAGAGGATTCAAACAGTGTAGGAGCCTCCAAAGGTAGGATATGGGCTTCCTGCTAATAAGGCTTATGAGAGCTAGAATAGTTGATTAGAAAAAATCTAAAGAGATGGTCATGGTTTATGATATTTGGAACAAATCTTATCTATCAGAAATCTTACATTATACCCCAAAGGTCCAAAGAACATCTTTTGTATATGTCAAATCATGTCAAACCTAACAAACCAACAAATCAACATCATCCACCTATACCAAGAATGTACTATTACTCCTCCATTCCCTAAAACCCACTGCCATCTAGTCTAGTCCGATTCACAGCAACCATATAGGTCAGAGTAGAACTTCCCCGTATAGAGTTTCCAAGGAGCACCTGGTGGATTTGAACTGGCAACTTTTGTTGGCAGACATAGCACTTAATCACTGTGACACCAGGGTCCTACTCCCTCTGTGACTACTTCAACAGTGCAGTCTACATGAGATATTAGTGAGACCTTAGTAGTAATCTCCTAAGGGGATTCCACATAGCTAGCCTGGAACTGTCCATTGTGCTACCAGATGCTTACATGTTTTGGTAGCAAAAGAAGGGAACTATGTGGCCTTTCAGTTGCTTAACTAGTATTTTATTCCCCCTCCACAATGAAGTCCAAACTCTTTAGCACAGTCTGTGAGTCCTTTTATGAGCTGTGCTTGGCCTACCTCAGCCATTCAGGGTGGCTCTTTGAGGAAGAGCTAAATGTATTCATTTTGCTCAAAACTCCACGACCTAGTATGGTATTTTGACTATAACTAAACCCTCAAATATTTGCTAAAATCAAGTAAAATCAATTTGTTTGTATGGAAAATAATACTTGGAAAGCTGGATCTCTATAGCATTTAAGCCCCTCATTGTGTAATAATCATCTCTGGTGCCATTTCTGGCCAGTGATGTAGTTTTATTTACCCTCAAGAAATTCTCCTCATGTCTCCTCTCTCCCTGTTAGTGAAGATTATACCTGCTGCTACTTTATTCCAGAAAGTGGGTAACCTTCTGCCTTGTTTTTGTGTTGAGTGACCCTTTTGACAGACCCTGTGGCTCTGACCCTTTAAATAGTAGCAGTGTCCTGGCGTTTCTACTCGGCAGTAGATCGTGATATTTAGAAATCTCTTCATAGAGCACCTTTGATTCCCCAGGGATGCCCATACTAAATATTTGCATTATTAAAAGAGTTGGGAACACAGTATAAAAAATGAGTACACAAGGAAGTCACCACTTGGCTTTTGATTATGTCTACCCAAATGAAAAATGAATGAATAGGTGATTAATAATAAATGTCCTTGTGTTCTTGTTTTAATTTTTAACTCATCAGAGGATGTTAAAATTAAAGTGGAGCCAACATTTGCTTTGCTGTTTTCTTAAAGGCAGAGAGGGGCCCTCATGCAGCAGATTCCTAAAATGCAAATTTATAGGACACAGTATTCCAATATCTGTACTGTCACTTTTCGGGTATTAATTTTGTGCTAGTTATTTATTCTCTATTAACTTCAGTGTCCTTAATCGTAAACAGGAATAATGATAATGTGTATATCATTGATTTATTGATGCTATTAAATGAAATAACTCACCTGGTGTATGTTGTTGTTAGGGCCACCAACTCGCAGTGACCCCCTGTACAACAGTATGAGACATTGCATGGTCCTGATCATCTTCATAGTCATGGTTTATGCTTGAGCTCGCTGTTGCAGCCACTGTGACAGTCCATCTTGCTGTGAGTGTTCTTCTTTTTGCCAGCCCCCACTTTACCAAACATGATGTCCTTTTCCAGGGACCCAGCCTTCCTGATAACACCTCTAAGGTATGTGAGATGTAGTCTTGTCATCCTTACTTCTAAGAAGCATTTTTGTTGCACTTCTTCCAAGACAGATCTGTTCATTTTCTTGGCATTCTATCATATATTCAATATGCTTTATCAGCACCGCAATTCAAAGACATCAATTCTTCTTCGGTCTTCCTTATTCATCACCTAGATTTCGAATGTATGTGAGGCTATTGACAACACCATGACTTGGTCAGGGGTACCTTAGTCTTCAAGGTGACACTTTGCTTTTCATCACTTTAGAGAGGTCTGCAACACATTTGCCCAATGCAATATGTTTTTTGATTTCTTGACTGCTGCCTCCATGGTGGTTGATTGTGAATTTAAGTCAAGTGAAATCCTTGACAACTTCAATCTTTTCTCTGTTTATCGTGATGTTGCTTATTGATCCAGTTGTGAGGATTTTTGTTTTCTTGATGGTGAGGTTTAATCCATACTGAAGGTTGTGGTCTTTGATTTTCACTAGTAAGTGCTTCAAGTCCTCTTCACTTTCAGAAAGCAAGGTTGTGTAAGCTGTATATCCTCAGGTTGTTAATGAATCTTCCTCCAGTTTTGATGCCCTGTTCTTTATACAGTCCAGCTTCTCAGATATTTGTTCAGCATACAGATTGATTAGGTATGGTGAATGGATACACCCTGATACATGACTTTCCTGTCTTTAAACCACATAGTGTCCCCTTGTTCTTTTCGAATGACTGATTGTTCAGCATAATTAAGTGTTCTAGAATTTCCATTCTTCACAGTGTTATCCATAATTTGTTATGATCTACAGAGTTGAATGCATTTACATAGTCAATAAAACACTGGTAGACATCTTTCTGGTATTTTTGCTTTAAGCCAGGATGTATCTGACATCACCAATGATATTCTTGGTTCCATGTCTGTTTCTGGTTCTGGCTTGAACCTCTGGTCATTCCCTGTTGATATACAGCTGTAACCACTTTTTGAATGATATTTAGCAAAATTTTAGTTTCACGTGCTATTAGTGATTTGTTCAATCATTTCCACATTTGGGTCAATCACCTTTCTTGGGAATAAGCATAGACACAAATCTTTTCCACTTGATTCACCAGGTAGCTGTCTTCCACATTTCTTGGCATAGATGAGTGAGGACTTCCAGTGAAGCATTTGTTTGATGAAACATGTCAATTTATATTCTACCAATTCCAGAGCCCTGTTTTTTCCCAACGCTTTCAGTGCAGCTTGGACTTCTTCCTTGAGTACCAATAGTTCCTGGTCACAGGCTAACTCCTGAAATGGTTGAATATTGTCTCATTATTTTTGGTATAGTGCCCCTGT
This sequence comes from Heterohyrax brucei, assembly GCA_028571685.1. Taxonomy (NCBI): domain Eukaryota; kingdom Metazoa; phylum Chordata; class Mammalia; order Hyracoidea; family Procaviidae; genus Heterohyrax; species Heterohyrax brucei. The sequence goes on along the minus strand of CM053161.1, from coordinate 63,889,057 downwards.
GTATTACTTCTGTCTTCTTTTAATAGTTCCTGCATGTTTAACCTTTCCCCTGTAGACACCTTCAGTATTGCAACTTGAGGTTTGAGTTTTTTCTTCAGTTCTTTCATCTTCAAAAATGTCAAGTGTGTTTTTTCCTTTGGTTTCTACCAAATATGAATTAATATGACAATTTTGTTTGAACCTCTGCATTGTGAGGTTGGCAGTCTAATTTTTTCCCTCTCATTTTAACGATGAAGCAGTGTTGGGTGTCACAGAATTAAAATAATGCAACAAAAGTACTTAGTTCTTCAGAATCCAGCTCTCGTTGTCAGCTGCCATTGAGTTGCCTTCTTGACTCGTGGCAACCCCATGTACAACAAAACAGGTACTGCCAGTTCCTGCCCCTGCCTCGTGATTGGTTGTGGATCAGACCATTATGATTCACAGAGTTTTCACTGGCTAATTTTTAGAAGTCAATTGGTAGGACTTTTTTGCCGAGTCTATCTTAGTTTGGAAGTTTTGCTGAAACGTGCTCAGCATCATACCAACATGAAAGCCTCCAGTGACTGGTGGTGTCAGGGGCAGATTAACCAGTAAGCAAGGTACACCTGAATTTAACAGTAAGCAGGGTGCACACAGGCTGACTTGTGCTTTATTGTCAATTTAGCACCAGCCAGAATGTAGTACAGCCCACATGGAATTGTGCACTATGGATTAGCAGGTAAACACAAGTAAGCTCGTGTGTACCTTGCCTATTGGGTAATACATCCCTGGATGTGGCTGCACATAAGGTGCAGAGGGCCACAACTGAACCCAGATCTCTCATCTGGGAAGAGAGGTCTGCCACTGAACTGCCAGTACTTCCATCTGACTACAGATTATATATGGAAAATTGAAAACCAATTGACAAGATGGTGGAGTAAACAGACATCTCCTCATCTCCCTCTGAGAACTAAGGCCTGGATGATATTTTTTTATGGAGCATTGAATACCTGAGATGCCTTGGGACCTAACACATTTGACTGGGCGACAGTATTGGACTAATTTTCTCCTCTCAAAAACAATCCAGCGACCGTTTGACCTCTGTTTCTGCTGCTACATTGTAACAGAGAACTGCAGCTTCTGCAAAAGACCAGTAATGGTAACATACTTTCATTATAGGTGGGCAGGTGAAGTTTGCTGTTCCCCACTGCCTGTTCAGACCAGCCTTTTGGACAGCTTCCAGCTGCCAATTCAGCACCTGAACAGCTCCCTGCATAGAAGTTCAGTTTACTTTCACTTTTAAGGTTTACTTTTTTAAGGCTGAGAGGCTTGTATTTTCTCTGGAAATCTCGCTATTGAAAAACCTCTTTTCTCTCACTCACATTTTAAGATTGGCTGACAGCCCCCAGTTTCTCCATAAACAGAGCAACCTCTTTGCTACTCAATAAGCAAAGTCTTCCACCCTTGAGAGTCCACCTACAGTATTAGAGTCAGCTGGTGACCAACAATTCTCTTAGATCCATTATCAGAGAAATCAAGTAACATCCAAATGGCACACAGGCAACAGACCATAATTAATCATTTAAAGAAACCATCTTCAAATGCTCCAGAAAATTCCCTAAATAAAGATTCAAAAAATTTCCCAGATGAAGAAGCCTTTCTGAATCTAACAGAGATTGAATACAAAAAATTATATATAAAACCCTCCTAGAGATTAAACAACATGCAATAGAACAAAATGAAAAATTTGGTAAACTATTTGATATGCTAGAACATCAACAATCTGAAATACATCAGGTTAATACCAAAATTACAGGATTGGATAATTCTATTCAAAGCCAAAAGAGTAGGATTGAACAGATGGAAGTTAGAACCAGTGACCTAGAAGACAAAGTAACTAACGCCAACATTTATGAGGTAAAATCAGAGAAAAGAAATAAGAAAAATGAAGAAACATTAAGAAACATATGAAACTCCATAAAGAGGAATAATTTACGTTTAATTGGAGTTCCTGAACAAGGGAGGATTAATGACAACATAGAGAGTATTGCTGTAGAGAAACTGACAGAAAACTTTCCTGAGATTATGAACAAAAAGAACATAGATATCGAAGATGTTTACCAAACACTGCAAAAGTTAGATCCAAGAAGAACAATGCCAAGGCATATTATAATTAAACTTAATAAACTAAAATACAAACAGATGCTTCTGAAGACAGCAAGGCTCAAATCAAAACTACCATTCTGAGGGAAACCCTGTAGACTTTCACTGACTTTTCTGCTGAAACAATGCTGGCCAGAAAACAATGGACAGACACATTCAAAGTCTTGAATGAGAAAAACTTCCATCCCAGAATAATTTATTCCACTAAATTGTCTATCAAATATAATGGTGAAATTAAGATTTTTGAAAATAAAGAGAAATTTAAAGACTTCATAAAAACTAAACCCAAATTACATGAAATATTGAAAGAAGCTGTTCCCTAAATATATGTTTTAGGTGATAATTTAAGGCACTTTATCCAAACTTCTAATCAGCTAAGGAAGGCACAAAACTTTACCAAACCAAGCCAAAAACTACAATATTATAATAAGGAAATCCATGATATCATGACAACTATAATATCATCACATTAAAAGAGGGGTACACTACAATAGTTATAGTTGTTTTTGACGCAGCGACAGTTTCTGACTTCTAAAACAGTTAAAAATTGATTTCAATAATTATACGTTAAGGGGTATTAGGTATGTAGCCATAGAACTGATAAACAATATACCATTTGAAATGAAAAATTACAGTACACGAGTCTCAATAAATATAAAATCAAAACTCATACCATCCATAAAGAAGAATGTCCCAGGACAGGTTAATAAGAACAACAGAGAAAATACCAACATGAAAATAAACATATTGCAATGACATCACTAAACGTATACCTATCAATAATCACATTGAATGTAAATGGACTGAACGCTCCAGTAAAGAGACAGCGAGTGATATTGTGGATCAAAAGACATGACCCTTCTATACGTTGCTTACAAGAAACACATCTTAGACTTAAAGATAAGAACAAGTTGAGAATTAAAGGTTGGACTAATATATATCAAGCTAATAATACACGAAAAAGAGCAGGTGTGGCAATATTAATCTCAGGTAAAATAGATTTTAATGTAAAATCCACTATTATGGACAAGGATGGTCACTATTTATTGATGAAAGGTTCAATACTCAAGCAAGACCTAACAATATTAAATATTTATGTACCCAATACCAAAGCACCTAAATACATTGAACAAATATTGACAACAATGAAAAATGAGATTGATCATTCCACAATAGTTGGGGACTTTAACACTCCCCTTTCAGTTAAGGATAGATCACCCAGAAAAAAGCTCAGTAAAGATACAGAAGATCTTATTACAACAATCAACCAACTTGACCTTATTGACATATACAGATCTTTTCGTCCATCAGTGGATAAATACACCTTCTTCTCCAAAGCATATGGAACATTCTCCAGAATACACAATATGTTAGGTCATAAAACAATTCTCCATAAAATCCACAACACTGATTTATTGCAAAGTACCTTCTCGGACCACAGAGCTATAAAAGTTGAAATCAATAACAGAAAGTTCATAGGTAAAAATTCCAACTTGTGGAAACTGAACAACACTTAACTCATAAAGCCCTGGGTTATAAAAAGAAATTAAAGACACATTAAAGAAATTTATGGATTCAAATGAGAATGAAAACACATCCTACCAGAATTTATGGGATACAGCAAAAGCAGTGATCAGAGGTCAGTTTATAGCTGCACACTTTCGGAAAGAAGAGAGAGCACAAATTAAAGAATTAACCTCGCAGGTTGAACAAGTAGGAAGAGAGCAACAAAGAAACCCCTCAGACACCAGAAGAAAACAGATTATAAAGATTAGAGCAGCACTAAATGAATTAGAGAATAGAAAAACAATTGAAAAAATTAACAAAACCAAAAGCTGGTTCTTCGAAAAGATCAACAAAATTGATAAACTATTGGTTAAACTTACAAAAGAAAAATAACAGAAGATACAAATAACCCAATTAAGAAATGAGTTGGGAGATGTTACAACAGACCCATCTGAAATAAAATATATCATAACAGAATACTATGAAAAGCTATACTCCGACAGGTTTGAAAACCTGGGGGAAAAGGATAAATTTCTAGATTCATATGACTCACCAAGACTATCACAAGGAGAAATAGATCAACTTAATATATCTATCACAAAGGAAGAGATTGAGGAAGTCATCAAAAATCTACAAACCAAAAAAAGTCCTGGCCCAGATGGCTTCACTGGAGAATTCTACCAAACTTTTAGAGAAGAATTAACTCCAATACTAATGAGGCTATTTCATACCATAGAAAGAGATGAAATACTTCCAAACTCACTCTATGAAGCCAGCATAACCCTGATACCAAAACCAGGGAAAGATCCCACAAAAGAAGAAAATTACAGACCAATATCACTCATGAATTTAGATGCAACAATCTTCACAAAATTCTAGCCAATAGAATTCAACAGCATATAAAAACAATCATTCATCATGATCAAGTTGGTTTCATTCCAGAGATGCAAGGCTGGTTCAACATCAGAAAAACGATTAATGTAATCAACCATATTAATAACGCAAAAGATAAGAATCACCTGATTTTGTCAATTGATGCAGAAAAGGCATTTGACAAAGTTCAACATCATTCATGCTTAAAACTCTCAGAAAAATAGGAATAAAAGGGAAATTCCTCAATATAATCAATAGCATCTATACAAAGCCAACACTTTCATCATCCTGAATGGTGAAAGACTGAAAGAATTCCCTTTGAGAATGAGAACTAGACAAGGATGCCCGCTCTCACCACTTCTATTCAACATTGTGCTAGAAATTCTAGCCAGAGCAATTAGACAAGACAAAGAAATAAAAGGCATCCGTATTGGCACTGAAGAAGTAAAGATTTCCCTCTTTGCAGATGATATGATTGTTTATACAGAGAATCCAAAGAAATCCATAAGTAAACTATTAGAGCTAATAGAGGAATTCGGCAAAGTATCGGGATACAAGATAAACATAACTAAATCAGTAGGATTCCTTTATACCAACAATGAAAGTATTAATGAAAAAATCACAAAATCAATTCCATTTACTACAGCCCCCAAGAAGATAAAATACCTAGGAATAAACCTAACTAGAGAAATAAGAGATCTTTACAGAGAAAACTACAAGACATTGCTACAAGAAACTAGGAGGGACTTACATAAGTGGAGTAATCTGCCCTGCTCATGGATAGGAAGACTCAATATTGTGAAAATGTCTATTTTGGCCAAAGCACTCTACTTACAGAATGCAATCCCAATACAAATTCCAGTGACATTTTTTAATGAGATGGAGAAACAAATCATCAGCTTTATTTGGAAAGGGAAGAAACCCCAAATAAGTAAAGCACTACTGAAAAAGAAGAACATGCTGGGAGGCCTCTCATTACCTGACTTTAAAACCTATTACACTGCCACAGTAGTCAAAACTGCCTGGTATTGGTACAAAAAGAGACATATAGACCAATGGAACAAAGTAGAGACCCCAGAGATGCCACCATCCTCTTATGAACAGCTGATATTTGACAAAGGTCCTAAGATTTTGAACCGGGGTAAGAACAATCTCTTTAACAAATGGTGCTGGCATAATTGGATATCCATATGCAAAAAATTGAAACAAAGCCCATATCTCACACCTTATACAAAAATCAACTCAAATTGGATAAAAGACCTGAATATAAAAGCTAAAATGATAAAGCTCATCCAAGATAAGATAGGGTCAACAGTGAATGTTTTAATATGCAATATAGACAGACTTCAAAATCTGACAAACAAAACACATTCATCAAAAGAGAAAACAGATAAATGGGAATTAATAAGAATCAAACACTTCTGCTCCTCCAAAGACTTCATCAAAAGAATTAAAAGACCACCTACAGAATGGGAAAAAATATTTGGCAACTCTATGTTGGACTGAAGCCTGATCTCCATAATCTATATGGTTCTACAAAATATCAATAAGGAAAAGACAAATCATCCAGTTAAGCGATGGGCAAAGGAGCCAGACAGACACGTCTCTAAAGAGAAGATCCGGGCAGCCAAAAAACACATGCAGACATATTCACGATCATTAATTATTAAAGAAATTAAAATCAAAATGACAATGAGATACTACCTAACCCCAACAAGATTGGCCATGATCCAAAAAATGCAAAACAATAAATATCGGAGAGGCTGTGGAGAGATTGGAACTCTCCTTCACTGTTGGTGGGATTGCAGAATGGTGTAACCTCTTTGGAAAGCAATTTGTCATTACCTTAAAATAATGGATATAGATATACCATTTGACCCAGTAATTCCTCTGCTTGGAATATATCCTACAAAATCAAGGCCATTCACACCAACTGCTACATACACATGAATGTTCATTGCAGCACAGTCCACGATAGCAAAAAGATAGAATCAACCCAGATGCCCAACAACAGAAGAATGGATGGGTAATCTTTGGTATATATACTCCATGGAATACTATACACTGATAAAGAACAACGATGATAGCAGGAAACATCTCTCAATTTGGTCTCAACTGAAGGACATTATGTTGAGTGAAACTGGTCGGCAACAGAAGGACAATTATTATATGAGACCCCTACAATAAAAACTTAAAAGCATACTCATACATAATAGAAAAGAGTCTTTGACGGCTACAAGGGTGGGAAAGGTGGGAGGGCAGGAAGGCAAGGGGCGAGGGTTTAGATTAGATAGTTGTTAGAAATTTGGTAGGGTGAAATTGGTGACAATACACGTTAGTAAGAAGATCAGTATTATCGGGACTTCGACACAACTTGTGTACTCCTCCTCTCTTAACCCAGTATTGTAAGCACAGAGTATGTACACTTTCATTTTTTTATTTAATAAAAATAAAATAAAATAAAAACCAGTATCCAGGAAGAGATTAAAAATACTCTGCATAAAACAAATAGAGTCAGATGCTTAGGGAAGGACCAATATATAACTGTGGTAAGTAAAATTTCTTTTTTTGTCTTATAAAAAGAGTAAAAAACAAATCTTTTGCTTTTATTCATAAGGCAATCAATATCTTTGATGATTTTCTATTATTTTTTTCTGAGAATTTTTTTTTTTTTTTAAATTACGATGGAGTGGAAGTGTGCAATCCAATCTAAATTTGTATGCCCGCCTATCAGCATCTCCTTCTGCTCTCCTTGTCTGGGGACAGCACAGTTCTCCTTTCCATTCTATACGTGTCATATCCTCTTTATGACCTCCTGTCCGCTCCTCTCCACACTCTCCATTCCCCTCTAGTAAGAGGCCAGTTGGATGACATCCTATAGATGCATAGAACCATAAAGTGCACACATGATATGGTCACTCTGTGTCCCCAAGTCTGATGCATTCCTGTCCAAAGAGTTGAGCTCAGTAATGACTTATGGACAGGGGCAGCATCAGGTCTAGGGGCCATGCTCCCAAGGGAGACCCCAGGCCTTCAGACCATCAGTTGCAGTCTTTTAGTGGAGTTCTCAGGGTGCACCCCTTTTTATTCTTGTGTTGCCACTGAGACCCAACTTTGTGAGGCCGATCACAGCTGTCACTGGCGGTAGATGGGCACTATCTGGTTTTTCTTGTCACATGTTGATGTAGTCACCCATTCATGTAGGTCTTTTGGGTTCTCTTTCCCCCATGTTATTTTTTTCCTTGGTGATCATCTGTTCTTGCTGAGTTGGGACCATTTGGAGTACCTCAGATGGCAGCTTACTATCCTTTAAGACCTCAGATGCCAATCACCAATATGGGGTGCAGAAGTCTCTCTTAGCAATAGGCTAGTTATGCCAATTGGCCTCGATGTCCCCTGAGAGCATGGTTCCTGAAACCCCACTCCTGCTTCTCTGTCCTAGCAATATTGGGCTCACATTGGAAGAGTTTTCAGGTTATGCTGAAGTCCAGTTGTACTGATCTTCCTTCTAATGTGTGTTGTCACTGATTTTACTCAACCAAATTTCTATCAACTATCTAATCTTATACCCACTCCTCTCCATCCCTCCCTCCCCTCCCTTGCAGCTGTCAAAGATTCTTTTCTTCTGTACATGAGTCTGTTTTCAAGTCCTGGTAGAAGGAGTCTCATACAATATTTTTCCTTGTGCCACTAATTCCAGTCAACATAATGTCTTCCAATTGAAACCAGGTTATGAGATACTTCCTAAAATCATCACTGTTCTTTATCATTGCATAGTGTTCCATTGAATATATATACCATAGCTTATTTATCCATTTATCTATTGTTGGGCATCTGGGATTGATTCCATCTTTTTTTGCTATTGTGGACTGTGCTGTAATAAATGTTTGTGTGCATGTATCTGTTGGTGTGAATGCCCTTGTATCTTTAGGATATATTCCAAGCAGTGGGATTACTAGGTCAAATGGTATATCTATTTCCAGTTTTTTAAGAAAGCACTAGATTGCTTTCCAAAGAGGTTGCCCATTTTGCAATCCCACCAGCAGTGTAGGAGTGTTTCAATTTCTCCACAGCCTCTCTAGTATTTGCTGTTGCTTTTCTATTCTTTTAAAAAAAAATCTCATAATGCAACATGGTAAATTTTTGTTTATACAAGCTGATGAGTTGATTTTTTTCCCTTTAAATTTTGATTATTTTGCTATTGAGAATCTGCACACCAAAACATACACTGATTCAACAGTTTCTGCAGGTACGACTCAGTGACATTGATTTATGTTCTTTGAGTTATGCAACTATCCTCATCAAGTTTTTCAGAGTCATCCCTCCCTCACTAAGAGAAACTCACCATACCCTAAGGTTTCCTGCCAATCTTTAGAGTTGGCTGCTGTCAGTTTGATCCCACATAGATATTTCTTAAAAAGGCATAATGCAGAAGGGAGACTTTAAAAGCAAGCAAACAAACAAATAAAGAAACAAAACTAAGCTGAACTGTTTTGGAGTTTTCAGAAGGCTTCAGGAAATATTTTTGGTTCAAGAGTCAAAAAATTATCTAAGGGCAATAGTTGCAGGGATTGATTCACTGTTTATGGGCAATTACTATTTCTAAAGACAAAATGCCTTCAGAAATAAGGGATGTGGAGAATTTCTTAAAGCAAGTAAAAGGAAACTAGTCCAATTTGTGGGAGAAAGGTATGTAGCTTGTTGAAAATAGTCTGAATTTCTCTCCCCTTCTCTCAGACCTCTTAAGCACTAGGAGACCTAGCACAAGGAGTTGTATTTCACATATTGGTCACCATGAGTTGGATCTGACTCGATGGCACTTTTGTTCCCTTGGCTATTGGTCATGATGTTATTATGATGATATTAACAAAGAAATGGTCTCTAAGTCATTTCTTTTCTGATAGAGAATGGTGCTAAAGTCAAGGTATGCAAAGGGGCAGTAAATGAGGTATGGTCAAGTCCCCCACTTGACCAATATAAAGCAGCATCTTACCCAGAAAAAGAAAGTGACTTTCACTTGCTTTTGCAATGGCACAATTTAAGAAGGAATATATTAGTCTTTCTTTGCTTATAGAATCTCATCTTTTTTATTAGAAGTTAGTTATTTTTCAGAGAAATATTAAAACGTAGTAGACATTCTTTCTGAAGGGTCATAATGCCACAGTCCTCAAGTGAGTAAATTTCTGCATTAGGATTGGGTGGCCAGAGTCTAAAAGGGAATAATTAGTTCAATGCTTTGGGGTAATTAGTTTCTGTTGCAAACCAAACCTATTGCCTTGGAGTGCATTCAAACTTACAGGGACCATATAAGACAGACTAGAACTACCCCGTAGGACTCCTAGGAAGTAGCTAGTAGATTTGAACTGTTAGTCTTTTGGTTAGCAGTTCAGTTCTTAACCACTGAGCCATCAGAGCTAGGAAGGAATGAAAGAAGAAAGAAAGGAATGCAGAAGAGAAGGGTAGGAAAGAGAGTAAGAGAGAAGAAAAGTAGTGGAGGGAAATGAGGGAAAAGGAGAAGAGGGTGGAGGGGAGGGAAGGAGAAAAAGGGAAGGGGAAAGACAAGGTGAGGAGGGAGGAAGGGAAGAGTAGGGGAGGAAGGATGTGGAAGAATGTAAGAGAAGAGGAGAGGAGGAGAATGGCAGGGAAAGGGAGGAAGAGGAGGGGAGGGAAGAGAAGAGAGGAGAGGAGGAGAGGAAGGAGGTGGAGGAGAGGAAGAGGAGGGAAGGGAAGGGGAGAAAGATGGAGACCAGGCAAAGGGAAAAGTGGGAGGGGAGGGAAAGAAAAGAAGGGAAGGGGAGGGAAAGAAAAGAAGGGGAGGGGAGGGAAAGAAAAGAATGGGAGGAGGCAGGTGTCATGGACTGAATTGTGTCCCCCCAATTGTTGATTTGATTTGGCTATGAGTCCCAATATGGTGCCCTTCCTCCCTTGTGTAGTGAATCCTGGCTCTGTGAGATTGGTGATGGAGAACGGGCAACAGTTGTTTAGTGACGCAGGTCTCAACTACAGGCTTGTGGGTTATAAGGGACAGAAGTGAGGCGAGGAAGTGGGAACCTCATACCACCAAGAGAGAAGCACTGAGGCCAGAGCACGTCCTTTGGACCCGAGGTTCCTGTGCCGAGATGCTCTCACTGGATTTGGACTCAGCCTACAGGACTGTGATCAATTCTCTTACTGAATGCACTTAGAATTTGTAAATGGATTTGCAGCTTACCAAAGCTTCTCTTCATGCAACCTTCAACTCATGGTATTTTCTGTTAGAGCAGTACCAGGGGACTAAGACAGTAGGTGTACAACATGGAATTTTTATCCAGAAACCCAAGAGGAAGAACACTGCTAGTTTGTCTCTTATTAGTGTGTGGGGAAAAAAAAATTGATAAAACGAATCTTGTTTCTCTTTTTGAAAAGAGAAGACATTAGCTTTTGAAATTGAAACTATTTACAAGACAAACTGAGTTACGTGGGAACAGCACTATCAACGTTCCAACACCCAGTCATGCATCGTATTGTGTATCCACTTAAGAAAAACTGGCTCCAATTAGGGATCTCCTGTGGAGCATCTTATTTATCAGCTTCCAGAACAGCTGTGAGCCATTCGGGATGCCATCAGTTTTTTCTCGTTACACTCTCCTTAAAATTACAGATGTGCATGGTTCATCCCAGGGGAGCCACATTCTAGTAAACACATCCTTCTCTGTTCAGCGCTTCTCTGAAGCTAGCTTGTGAACACAGGCTGACATGGTCAGTTGAAGTTGGCTTAAGGGACTTACGGCCGTAAATACACCCTGTAATTTCTTGGGAAAGGAAAGTTGGATAATGAAAGGGATTTAAGATATGTAGAGAAAGGAATGGAGCCTGTTAAAATAACACAACTTTATGTTTAATCAGTTCTGCCAAACAAGTTGAATGGGGAATTTCTGACTGAGAAGTCACCACTGGAAGCACATACTTTATTGTCACACGTTTATTTAATCAGAGGTCAGGGAACGAGGCTGGGGAAGTAAGAGGGAAGAAGCGAACCCATGTATTTCAAGGAGCACACACATTTTTGCTTTGATAGTACCAATAACTGCCCTGTAAGATCTTGGAAACTGAGTTCTTCCTGAGTTTGGAGAACGGCTTAGTAGGAAAAGCATAATACATTTAGCAAGAAGCCTCCAAATCTTATTCCTCCTCTGCTCCCCATCCCTCCTTGCTCTCAAGAGTAAATCACCGTGTATTAATGAGCCCAGCTGTAGTTGTATTTATTACTGCAAAGGAAATGAAGGTTTTCATGTTGGCAGGCATAGGGGTATCTGGGGAAAAGAAACATCTCATCAAGACATAAGAATCAGTGATCAGAATTTATTGAGAAAGAAAAAGTTTGGCAATGTTGCAGTGTTGGCTTTTAATTTGTTCTCATCTCACTGTGCCCACAGCCTTGTGGTGTCCTCACGTTAGATTCATGGGAGTGGGGGGCCGGGTCAAGGGGCCTGCCGTAGCCCTGGGACATCTCTGATGCAAGCAGAGACTTGGATAAGCGCTTGCACTGTGGGGCCATAATCCCTTTGCTGCTCTTGGGAACTCTGTAACTAACCACCTTGTGCAGAAACCCCAGGCTAACCTGCTGGGAGCTGCTGACCCATGAGGAATTCCAGCTGAGATCAGTCGAGTCAGCCCAGAGCTCAGTGATCTCCCCGCAGGTCCACAGAAACCTGAGCAGGTGATGAATTGTTGTTTTAGCTTCTAGCCTTGGAGGTGCTGTTTTAACAACAAAAGTTAACTTACAAAGAAAGCCAGATGACAAAGTGCTTTAGGATGTGTATGTATGTGTTGAAGTGACATAAATACATCTGTGTGCATATATGTACGTATATATACACACACACATACACGCATACACATACACACATAGAGAAGGAATGTTCCTGGCTGGTGCAAACAGAACACTGGGCTGTTAACTGAAGCTTTTAGGTGTGAGTCCACCCAAAGGTGCGTCAGAAGAAAAGCGTGGCATGTGCTTCCTAACAATCAGGTGTTGAAAACTCTACAGAGTACAGTGGTGCTCAGACACACATGAAGCTGCCGTCAGTTGAAACTGACTGGTTTGTTTTACCACTTACTGGATACTGGCCTGGTGGTTAAGAGTTTGGCTGCTAACCAAAAGGTTGGCAGTTTGAACCTACCAGCTGCTCCTTAGAAACCCCCTGAGGCATTTCCAGTCTGCCCTGTAGGGTAACTATGAGTCAGAATCAACTCCATGGCAATGGGTTTGGATTTTAGTTTTATGCAAAATTCTGGAGATGCAGGAGCAAACAACTTCTTTTCTTTTAGTTTGTTCTGGATAACAATGTTACCAGCAATTATAAGAGGTCATAAATATTATAAAAAAAGAGGGAATTTACACATGTTGTTCAAATAGTTAAAACATTTAAGTACTGGACTGCTAGCTGAAAGACTGAGAGTTTGAAATACCCAGAGGTGCCTCGGAAGAAAGACCTGATAACCTGTTTCTCAAAGTTTGCAGCCATAAAAACCCTTGTGGAGCATAGTTCTATGCTGAAACACGTGAACTGACTCCATGGTGTCCTGCTTGGTTTGGGTTTTAGTGCACACGGCAGCACAGAGGGAGGGCTCTCGATCCACAACTGGGAGCTGAGTTAATTGTGGGAATTGTGGGGAATTGTATTAATGCCTGGAATGAATGCAGAGTTTTGATGACAGTGATGTTGTTAAGGTGGAGGAAGACAGATAAGGGGTGTGGAGGTGGGGGCTGGGTGGGGTTCCCGATACAGGGAATAGCAAAACAGAGCTTAGAGGTGAGAGGGAGAACTGTTCATTGGAGAATGTCAAAGAAGTTCAGAGGGAGGAAAAGAACTAGCTTTCCATGGCCAAGTCTGTTCTGACCCTCCTCTGTGCCTTGCTCCAGGAAATTTCTGTTCTATTTGCTAAGGTTACGAAAGCTTGCTTAGGTTTTCTTAGTGATCTGTGAAGGCAATACCAGCAGTATTGTTGGTGACATGTAGCCAAGTAAGCGCAGCTTATTGTGCTGGGAGATTTGCAGCACCACTTTAGATAAGTAGTAAGCCCTGAGAATGGCAAATTGCAGAGGGAAATGTAGCACAGAAGGGCCCATGAACCTGACCTGTGCCTCCCTGATGTGTGTCTAGCAGGGAGTAAGCACTGAAGTGCTGACAGCTGAATTGCCCTGAGTACTTTTTAGTGTTGTTTGAAGGATAAAGGAATATTGCAAGGTCATAAAGCACCGATTTAAAGTCTTCAAATGCAAGGTGGTAATATAACTATAATTCAATAAATTTGATGGTTATTCATTATCATAACACTAGCACCATTGGGCAAACATACTAATGTATCTCTGGAATAGACACCTTCAGGGAATAATGGAACTGACTTATAATGGTGTCTGGAACTGGAAACACTTTAGCCCCCTGCGTTCCTCTACCAACACTGGTTAACTGGTATTATTTATTCATCTTTCAAATTCCAGCTCTCTATTGTACATTTTCACATGTTCTCATTTATTTGCAAAAGGTACAAAAACAAAACAAAACAACAACAAGAGCAACGAAAGCTGACCCATTGCTATCAAGTTGATTCAGACTCTGCGATTCTACAGGACAGAGTAGAACTGTCTCCACTGAATTTCTAAGGAGCACTCCGATGGGTTTGAAATGCTGACATTTTGGTTAGCAGCTGTAGCATTTAACCACTATGCCACTAGGATTTCTTTGCAAAAGACACCACGAAAGAAAAGTTATTATTAGATATTTGACATCACATTCCCTTAAAGCATGTGACTCTATCCAGAACAACGACTGGAACCTGCTAAAAACTGGCTTCTTATCTAACTTTTTGATTCTGAATGCCATTAAATCAAAGACCTGTGCATGCTTCTAGCTTCAGAGCACTGCTTTGACCTTGTTCAGTCACAACTGCCGAAGTAAAGACAGAACAGACCTGAACTTTTAAAATTTCGGTGATTTGGAACCATAACTAGAACAGGGAAAATTATAGGTCAAAGCCCTATAATGGAAAACTCAGAAGAGGCATAGTGAACCCTTTTGGGAGCCTGATGCATGAGACTGGATTATCGGCAGGACTTTGGAGGGCAACACATTTTCAAAGCAGTGAGGTTGACTGCCGTCTTTGAGTGGGCATGACTGTTTCCAGCTGTGCTCTATTCATGTACCTGTGGAGTACTGGTTAAGTACTACAGCTGTGTACCAAAAGGCCAGGAGTTCAAATCCACAAGGTGCTCCTTGGGAACCCTCTGGGGACAGTTCTATTCTGTGCTATAGGGTCAGTATGAGTCAGAACTGACTCTGTGGCAGTGGGTTTGATTGCTTGGTTATAAAACCTGTGGTTATAACCCTACTGTAGGACGTTTGGCAATGGTGAGAGACAGTTCTGGTGACATAGATGTAAAAGAGAGTATTCTACTGGCAACTACTGAGTAGAGGCTAGAAATGCTGGTAAACATCCTACAATGCACAAGATACCATCCCGAGAAAGAGTAGTTCAGCCCCAAATATCAGTACCTATAGGGTTGCTATGAGTTGGAATCGACTTGATGGCAGTGGGTTTGGTGTTTGTTTTTTAAATATCAATACTACTCAGGTTTACAAAATTTCTCTAAAAGTGGCATTTATGAGCTAATTACAAAAAATAAATACAAGTTAATTGTTAAACATCTGAGGAAAAACAAAGAGCACAAAGCAGGAAATGAAAGTTGTTTATAATCCCACACCGGGAGATAACCTCTGTTAATATTTTTCTGTCTTATCAGCCCTTCTCTTATGTTCAATTATACTTTTAAGAAACAGATTCTTGCATGCGTGTTTGGTAACATACTTTTCAGCTTGCTGTTTTAAACACCATTCATTGTCAATAGTTGCTGGCAACACCACTTGGAGCAGGGTGTCCTGACTTATGAGTTTTTAGAAATAATTTAGCCCATCCACCATGGTTGGGCCTTTGGTTATTTCCAAATAATGTTTTATGAAATAAAATAAGATGTTTAGCAGCAATGAAGATTTGTAGAATTGCACTCTTTGTAACACCAAAGACTATTTTGTTGGGATGAAAATCCAGTGTTCAAAGTGTACGTATATATATATATTTTCATTCTTGTTTTGAATGTTGCCATTGTAGTTGAAGAAAGTGTTTGTCAGCATTTCCTCCAATGAGCAGGATGTAAGAACTCCTGTTTCCCACCCTCTTGCCAGTCTGGCTGAGGTACTGTATCTTAATGTGAAAATCATTATTCTTGAATTTTAATTCTTCTCTATTAGATAGCAGTGCATAACCAAAGACTGCTCAGAAGTCCTTCCTTTAATGGAAGAGACTATTCAGTATTTCAAAGGTAGCATCTTTCAGTCCCTAAAGGACCTCCCTTAAAGAAATCATTGATTTATACCATCAAAAACCAAGTATTCAAGTAGCGGGCTCAGACCCAGGCTGAAAGCAAAGCTTGTGTGTTTCCCAGGAGTCCTATCTGTAAAAGGATCATTGATTTTTGACCTTTTGGGGTGTTTCATCTCTCTCCCTTTTCCTCCTTTTTAAGAATTCTTCTGGTGTTTTACTCTGTGCATGGTGAATACGAAGAGGAGAGCAAAGAGGAAGGCTAGTGATAACAGTTGCCTGGGGTAGTGATTGGTACGTGTTCAGGACCACAGGCATCCTAGGTTACATAGTTAAACATTCTTAAACAAACAAAAATCAGTATGTCCTGGTGAATGCCCTTCTCCTGTAATCACTACAGACAATTTGTTTGTGTTTGATTATTGAAACATGACAAGTAAGCAAGAAGAAGTTTCCCAAAGGTGACTAATTACCACAGCACCCATGTTCACGTAAGGATCTTCATCTCCGAGGTGCTAGGTGTGGTTCCCTAATTGGAATCTCATTTATTTACAGGATTTTAATGATCCAGGTCTAGATTATCAAAAGTTGCTATGTAATTTTTCTGTGGTGCTAGATAGCTATCTACTCTGTGATGCTGCGTTTCACGTTTTAGATGACTCAGACAACATTAGTAAAATCTCAGATTAACTAAAGGCTGCAGAAGTGTCACCTTCTAATCACTTAAGACCCAGAGAGTTAGTGGAGGGAAAAAAAAAAAAGAGAACCCATACTCCCATTTGTTAGAAAATTTTTTTCTTTACATCTGTCTGACTATCCATCTGTCTGTCTGTCTCTGTCTCTTTGTATCTGTCTGTCTGTGTCTCTGTCTGTCTATCTGTCCTGTATTCATAAGTTTTTACCGTGTTTCAAAGAGCTTTAAGATCTCAGTGGTTTGTAGCACAAACGTACATTTTCATTGCATAAGTGTCTGCACATCTATTGACGCTGTGCTTGGCTTGACTCAAGACACATTGGGTTTAGATCTACGTCACCTGTTTGCTCAATCACCTTGGATCAGCATCCACATGGGGCATGTTCTCTGCAGGATAAATAGCAAAAGTGTGAGAGGTCAAGCCAAGTACCCAATTCGTTAAAAACCTCTGCTCCTGTCGTGTCTCCTAATAGTTGTTTGCCCAAGGCAAGATCTAGTGCTGCTATAACAGAGACTCTTCAAGGGGGTGGCTTTAACAAATAGAAATTTATTTTTTTGTAGTATAGGAGGCTAGATACTCAAATTCAGGGTGCTGGCTCTGGAGGAAAGTTTTCTTCACTTTATTGGCTCTGATGGGAGGTCCTTGCCTCTTCTCAGCTTCTGCTTCTGGACTATCCTCATGTGACTTGAAGTCTCTCTCTTCCCATCTCTGCTTGTTAACTTGCTTGTTTAATCTCTTTTATAAAATCTTCAAAAGAGATTGACTCAAGATATGCCCTACACTAATCCTGCCCAGTCACGTAACAAAGACAACCATTCTCAAATGGGATTATAGCCACAGGCATAGAGATTAGGATTTACAGCACGTATTTTTTAGGGGATACAGTTCAGTGCCTCACAGCAGGTCAGGTGGCCAAGACTAATGTCAGCGTCAATATGCTGAGGACTTTGGGAAGAAGACGACAGATGCAGAGCCCATTTACTTAACTTTCCCCAGTTACAGGCTAGGAGGCGTCAGAGCCGAGATTCCCACAGCCTGACCGTGCTATGTTGCTATGTCTATGCTGTCTTTGTTTAGCTTCAGTTGATTTCTATTTGAAAATCATAATCATTTGTTCAAGTGTCTGTTCTTGTATCTGTTACTGGATAGTGAAGTTCTCACCAGCTCATCAATCCTTAATGTTTATCTGAAGCATAACCCTTGTAGAGGACGTCTATGAACAGTGTACCAGTGAAAACATAGTTTAAGAATTAAAAGTAATAAATAAATTATAGTAACACAGCGAAAACCCAGTTACATAGCTAAGAGACATGTTAGATTGTTTAACCGTAAGAATGTAATATAAACATTTTCTTAAAATTAGCATTTAAAATGCCTGTGCTTATGAAACTGTGTTGTTGTTACGTGCTATCAAGTCCCTTGTGACTGATAGTGGCTCTGTGTAAACCAGAATACAGCACTGCCTAGTCCTTCACCCTTCTCACAATCATTGCTGTATTTGAGTCTACTGTCACAGTCACCGTGTCAACCCATCTCGTTAAGAGTCTTCCTCTTTTGTTTGACATTCTGCCTCACCAAGCATGATGCCTTTCTCCAAGGACTGGTCCCTCTTTATAACACATTCAAAGTACCTGAGACAAAGTCTTACTACCCTTGATTTTGAAGAGCGTTCTGGCAAAGTTTCGTCCGAGACAGACTAGTTCACTCTTCTGGCAGCTCCATGTCAGCCAAGCCAAAGAGATATTCAATATTCTTTACCAAGTCCATAATTCAAATGCATCAATTCTTCTTTGTTATAGTTATTTCAGTGAGTCCATTTAAATCTGTTATCAATATGTAATGGAAATAGCCATAAGTGATGGCATAATCACATTTCTGTAAATGATTCCAGCGCTCTTTATCCTAAAATCTCACCTCTGCAGTGTATGTGCAGTCACTTTATAAGAGAAACCACTGCTTGAAATTAGGGTGGGGAAGGCTATCGAATACAGTGAGTGCTTGATAACTCTAGGAACTCTTAGTGTGGTCTTTGTTTAGGATATCGGTCTCACGACTTACAATTTTTCATGATGTCCTGGCTGTTGGTGAAAAAAAATGGCACATTTGTTACTAGAACCGTACATCTACCACACAATGACAAATACTAAAGGAAAATGGAAAAAGCTTCTATTTTTTTGTATTTGTTCCAATGTTTCTTTAACAATTACTGGAATAGAAAGAACTGTAATTTGTAATTATACTTTGAGACTTACATATGAACATAAACGTTAATATATACATATAGACACAAACCCAATCTCCTATACTTATTTAATGATGCTGACACAAACTGATGCCTTCTGGGAAGAAGTACCAAAAGGGGAAATGGAAAATAAATCCTTCACTGCCTTTCAAGATATAATTTGTCCTGACACTTACCAAAATCTGGAGGTGGGGGGGGGTGGGTAGTTGTCTCTGTGATACAAAATATAAATCAACAAATACAACCAAAGCCATTCAGGTTTGTAAGGATCAAAGATAGTTTGCAGAAATCCAAAGACAATCAATCTGTAGTTATAGATCATAAAAATATGGTTTCTGGAGGCAGATTTGGGTTTGAATCCTAGCTTCTTCATACTTATTTTCAAAGATCACCAAGATTCTCTGAGCCTCAGTTTCTTTCTCTTTAAAATTGTCATACAGGGCTATCTTTAGATTGACATGGGACTAAGGCAACTATGGGTTTGATGTGTGGCTGCAAGCCAAATGCCAGATAAATTGTATTTCCCAAAATGGCCTTATAGAATTAAAAGAAAATGTAAGATCAATCAAACTGCTTTATTGTTTCAGCATTAAAGCTAAGGTCAAAGTAGGACACAGAACCAGTTCTATACAGGCTTATTACTGCTAATAAACAAACATAGCAGTGTTCCAGGACATAAAACATCTTTGTAATAAAACATCGAAACCAGAATGAATATTCTAATTCACGTATTGCAGAAAAATCATGGACTTTGGAGTCAGACAGGCATGGGTCCAAAGTTGAAATCCATCAATTACTAGGCATGCCCTTCAGACAAATGGTTAAACTTTTCTGAGGCTTGATTTCCTAATTGGTAATTGTAGTCCCTGCCATTTGCAGAACAGTCTTGTTCAACAGGCATTATAAAGCATTGTATTAAAAATGCCAACATGTTTATTCACTCATTTATTTATTTATTAAGCGTCCACAAAATGCTAGCCGCCATGAGAAGCCTTGAGCGAGAGGAGGGAATGATTTTGGCACCATTCCAACTTTCAGCCACATGAAGGAGAGATGTTTCCCCTCAGTGGTACTTTTCTCATTTTTAAATTATATATTGATAGTAAATAGGTAACGAGGATGCCAGAAAAGATAAAAATAAAGTGATACAGGTCCTTAAATAAGGTTAAAATAGAAGCCTTCTCTACAGAGGAATTATTTGAGACTTGATGGATGAGATGCAATTAAGCTAAGAATGTTCTGGGGATGGATGACAGTGTGTTTGGAGGTTGTCAGACAACTCTCCTACCTCTTAAAATTAACCGTAACATGTAGATGCTATTTAATGAGAAAACTATCCCTGTCTTGTGGACAACAAAGACAACAAACTTTCATGACTTAAACCACTGTCTTAGTTATCTAGTGCTGCTATAACAAAAATACCCCAATTGCACAGCTTTAACAAAGAGAAATTTATTTTCTCACAGAAAAGCACACTAAAAGTACAAATTCAGGGCATCAGCTCCAGTGTAAGGCTTTCTCTGAGGGCTCTAGAAGAAGGTCCTCGTCATAATTCTTCCCCTGGACTGGGAGCTTCTGGGGTGCAGGGATCCCAGGTCCTTTTCAAAGGATGCAGTCTGTTCCAGGCACTGCCTGGTATGAGGTCTCCAACTCTGCTTGTTTCCTTTTCCTTTATATCACAAGAGACTGCCTCAAGGTACAATATGCTCTTACACATTGAGTCCTGCCCGGCCAATGCAACTGCCATCTATCCTTCCTCATTAACATCCTGGAGGCAGAGTTTACAGCCTACAGGAACATCTCACAATACCAGAAATCATGGCCTAGCCAAATGGCTACACACGTTTTTAAGGGGGACACAATTCAATCCTTGACAACCACTAAGATTTGGGGATTGTTCATTTTTAATAGCTAACATTCCATGTACTGACTAATAAACTAATCCGTCACGGTTCATCATGGCTGAAAATACTTTGACTATAATTTTGTTTTTTAAAGAAATTATCAACTTTTTTTAACTCATTTTTTTAAAGGTGCAGTACAAGCTATCTTCTCTTCCTGATGAAAAATCCATTTTTGAGATCATCCTGAAATGAGCTAAAAGAAATAGGATTTGAGAGGCAAAATACTCATAGTCCATTAGGTTGGTCTATAACCACAAAATAGTGATTAAAACCCAAAGAGATTTCCTTCTTTATTCTTTGTAAATAAAAGGGTAATGGCTAATGCCTACATAAAATCTGGACAAAAGAAGCTGCTATTGAAGGCAAAGCAAGCTTCGCTACCTTAGATGTATTTCACACAAAAGAATTAAAACACACATACATGCTGAGACACACACAAACCTTTTGAAGTACATGACATTTCCATTGTCCTTAGAGGCAGCCCAGCCCTCTCCTGGGAACATTTAATTATTAAAAGCTCTGGTTCACAGTAAATGTTTTCTCACTGTATCTTCCATACAAGCTGAAGGTACTTATCGAAAATCGTTTGTGAGGTCATTGTGGTGGATGATCACCCAGGGAAGGGGGGTGACATAGTGGACCCAGTGAGCCCAGAACTCAGCTTGTCCTACTACTATCTGCCTCACTTAGGTCAGGCATCAGTTTCGCTATCTGCAAAAAGGGAACAATAATGCTTTCCTTCAAGATGGTTTAGATCATTAAATAAGGAGTCTGACGTGTCTCTGCCTTTTCAACTCACACGCTCTGGCTGATGTGCTTTCAGAGGGAATCATGCAGCTTTGCAGATTTATGTTCTTTATCCTCAGATGCACCCCAAGGTCTATTCAACAGCCCTGCATCTGTGTCTGGGCAGCTAGCTTTTACACGTCCCCAAACATCTATTCCAAACTTGAATCACTCCCTTCTGACTCGTGGCCCGGCCACTCTCACTGGTTTACTGTTGTAGCCCTCCAGCCCCTTCTAACTCGCTGCTGCTCCACTCTTGGCCAGTGCCCTACCTCCTTCTAGTGGGAAGTGGAGGCCCTGGACCTGGATCTGTCTGCTGCCATGGCATGGAGGTTTCCAACTCCTCAGCCTCACTCTGCATATTCAGACAAAAATCTCCCTTTCTCTCCAGCCAGAGGCTCAACCTCCTTCTCTTTCTCTCCAGTTCATCCCTGGGTGTCACGTATGCCCTTGTACCAGTGCTGATTCGTCCTCTCCTGTCAACTTCAGTTCTTCTTCCCATCTGCCCCTCCTCCGTAGCCTGTCAACACACAGAAATTTATTTCTTCTTTTGTAGGTGAACAATAAGGCCAGAAAGGGTTTTCTCCCCTCTTTATTTTTCTTTGCTGATCCTTCTCCATTCTGTTATTAGCAAACTCCTCCTTTTAAATCTACTGCAGTATATTTTCTTTCTAGTCATTCTACTAGAAGTGGTCTTCCATTTGCCAACTCAGCTGACTTCTCCCGTTAGTCTTCTCTTACGTGATCTCTCTGGCACTGGACCTGATGAAGTCCCTTCTCGAAACTGTCACTTTCTTTTACATTTCTAACACTAGGTTTTCTTGTTTTCTCTCCTACCTCTCTGAAGTTTTTTCTTTTTGAAGTAGTCTATGAGACATTTTTCATCTTAAAATGTTGCAATCCACCAATACTGTCTTAATGATCATCTTTTCTGGTTGTTTTTATCATTCTCCTTTCTGACTTCAATCGTTTCTCTTTCACTGTAACTTGACAAAGCTCCACCTAATGACTTCAACACATTTTTATTCTCTGCTGTGTTTTAAGTCACCTGACCTTTTCAAACCCTGATGGCATAGTGGTTAAGTGCTGTGGTCACTAACCAAATGGTTGGCAGTTCAAATCTGCCAGGCACTCCTTGGAAACATTATGGGACAGTTCTACTCTGTCCTCTAGGATCACTATGAGTTGAAATTGACTCAGCAGCAATGGGTTTGGTTTTTTTGTTTGTTTGTATCAAGCTTCTTAAATCTAGGTTTGTTCATCTATAAAATGAAAATAAGAGAATGATATAGTAATCTCAAGAAAAGCTGCTAGTTATTGCATATTGGTTACTTTCTAAGTGCTAATCACAGCCCAGAGTTTGACATCAATTGTTATTTATGGATGGTATTAATTTTAGCATTCATTTCAATTTGCAAATTACAGCATGTAAGTGGTTACTGTGGAAACCCTAGTGGTATGTTGGTTAAGTGTTATGTCTGCTTGCCAAAAGGTTTAAACCTACCAGGTACTCCTTGGAAATTCTATGGGGCAGTTCCACTCTGTCCCATAGGGTCGCTAGAGATTGACATGGACTCCATAGCCATGGGCTTTTTTTTTGTAACCAGCAGGCTGGTGTCTGAAGCTCACTTCTTTTTTAATTCCATCCTCATTGAAACATGGTGCATGTGTAAGCCAATTTATCAACTCTTTTTTTTTATTATGACTGAGTGAAAACGTACATTCCCATATAAATTTACATGCCTACCTATATGCAACTTCCACTGCTCTCCCTGCCTGGTGACAGCACACTATTCCTCTCTGCTCCATACATGTCTCATCCTCCCAACAGTCTCCTTTCTGCTCCTCTCCACCCACTCTCCTTCCTCCAGCCAGAGGGCAGCAGGATGATATTCTATAGATACATAGAACCATAAAGTGCATCCAATATATGGTCACTCTGCATTGCCAAGTCCAATCCATTTGTGTCCGAAGAGTGGACCTTCGTTATGATTTATGGGCAAGGGCAGCATCAGGGCCAGGGACCTTGCTCCCAGGGGAACCCTGAAA
The DNA here is from genome assembly GCA_028571685.1 of Heterohyrax brucei. Classification (NCBI taxonomy): domain Eukaryota; kingdom Metazoa; phylum Chordata; class Mammalia; order Hyracoidea; family Procaviidae; genus Heterohyrax; species Heterohyrax brucei. The sequence continues at coordinate 63,865,520 of CM053161.1, read as the reverse complement.
CTGCTGGACCATCAGTTGCGGTCTTTTAGTGGAGATCTCAGGGTGCACCCTTTTTATTCTTGTGTTGCTAGTGAGACTCAACTTTGTGAGCTCCATCGTGGCTATCACTGGTGGTGGCCAGGCACCATCCGTTTCTTCCAGTCCCAAGTCTATGTAGGCACCCACTCATGTGGGTCTCGCTATCTTCTGGGTTGTCTTTACTCCATGTCATTTTGGTCCTCTGTGAACATTCTTAAGAATCTACAAACCAGTTTACCAACCCTGGTGTCATAGCGGTTAAGACGCTTGGCTGCTAACCAAAAGGTTGGCAGTTAGAACTCACTAGCAGCTCCATGAGAAAGAAATGTGCCAGTCTTTTTCTGTAGGATTTACAGCCTTGGAAACACTATGTGGTAGTTCTAGTCTGTCCTATAGGTTGTCACTGTTAGTTGAAACCAACTCTATGGCAGTTAGGTATAGAGATCTACGTAAAACTCGTCTGCTTTAGAGTATATGGGGATGCCAGTTTTCCCAAATATAGGGAACAACTCAAACAATTAAATATGTGACTATTTATGTATTAGAAGTTATTTACTCAAATTTCTTAGCACAATTGGCTTCCCCAAGTGTTCTTTAAAGTCGGACAATAATTTAGAAGAGTTTCTTCTTGAAATGAAAGCATTTTGCCAAAAGCCAGTGGATAAAGCACTGAGCTTATATAACCTTTGGGAGAAATTATATCTTTATCTTTTATAAAGAAAGTTTTTGGACCTAAAGAATTAAGCCAACCATAAAGAAACCACATGATAATGGAAGAACAGATGTATAAAGCATTGTAATACTTTATACACTACATAATATAAAGAATGTTTACTTTTATTTGTCTCATAATATACTGATTTTGAGAGTATGTTTTTATGTTAACTAGATTATAGCATACAACATGTTTGACATATAGGTGGCTTTCCAGTTATAATTTAGCTTCAAAGACCTCCAGCAGATGTGACCCAAAAAGTGTCTATGGAGAAACAAGTCTAAAAAATATTCCTGTTGATGGTATAAAACAAATATAATGAAAAGCTAGTTACAAAAAATACATATAATGCATATTCCTCTTAAATGAATATCATTCTTTTTATTCTCAGCCTTATGTTTTCTTTAATGATTTCTAATATAGTACCTAAGGTGCTGGGGCAGGCTTCAGAGAGGAGATAATTTTGGGAACTGATCTCAAGAGCAAAATAAAACCCACTGCTATCAAGTTGATTCTATCTCACAGTGACCCTACAGGACAGGGTGGAACAGTTCCATAGAGTTTCCAAGGAGCGCCTGGTGGATTTGAACTACTGACCTTTTGGTTTAGCAGATGTAGCACTTAACCACTATGCAGTCAGGGTTTCTAAGAGCAAAACAGAAGCTCACAAAATGAAAAGACTAAAGGCAGAGTGGAGAGGGTAGGCAAAATCATAGCATTGTGAAACACTATCACGTTCTACAACAAAGTCTCTTAATCCAAATAAAACTGACTCATTTTTAAAATTCATACTGGTATATCATGGGTACCTTTCTTGATATATGTTGTGTGTTGTGTTTACTATTGGTTTTGGCAACTGGTTTATCTATATAAACAGCAAGAAAGCCATCTCTTCATCTTAACTTTCAATACACAACCACTAACAATCCAGTTTATCTCATATGGTGACATTGCTGTCCAATTTTGATTAATGCTTGCCAAGCCAAGTGCCGTCTAACTATATATGAAGTTTGATGTGATGAAAAAAAAATCCAGCAAAAAAGAGTGTTTGGTAGCAGGTGGAATCCCTGCATTCTTGGAGTAATGTTGGAGCTATGTGAGATTTCATTAACTCAGTAAAAGGATGACTTTTGCTGATTGCCCGTCTGCTCAGATTTATGAAGGCATAAATAAAATGTTATGCTCATGAACCCTCACAGTGTTCTATATAATAGATACTATATGGTTTCCAAGACAGGAAATTAAGGTTCTGAAAGATGAAATGAAAAACCCAAGACCCCAAAACTCATGGCAGAACCAGGATTTGAATCTAGCCACTAAGGCTTCAGAGCAAACACTGTTATTCATTGTACCATTATGTTTGTGATACACTGACAGACCTGAGCATCTGATTGGGAAAATCTATCACTTCTCTCTGTTTAATGATTGTCTTCATGCTTTCTCTTGTTATTTTTCTACTGATTCTGTCTCACCTTTGCCCCAGTACAATTAGAGACTCATTTTTGGGGTTTGGAGACTGATATTTTAAAACACAATGGAACAAATATATATATATATATATATATATATATATATATATATATTTTTTTTTTTTCTCATGCAATCACTGATGTATGTTTTTCAGAGCAGGACTAGGACTCTGTTTCTGGCATCACAGTGTTCATACAAAGGGAAAATTCTCCTACTGGTTTTGTGAATACTTGTTTCTCTATCTTTCTCTGTTCAGCATTTTGAGTGGCTTATTATATAGGGTCCCTGATGGGTCAGGATCAACTAGACAGCAGCAGGTTAATATATGGAAACTCTTTCCCATGTTAGTTCTGCTCTTATTGAGTTATAAAATCAGAGAAAAAGTTAGGTAGCCAAGCCAAGTTCTACAAACTGATACTGGAGCATACAGTTATCTCTGGGAACAACGTCTTTCAAATAGTGAACCTCAGAATTAAACAAATTCACCATTCAGTTCTACACCATGGTCTGGGATAAACTCCACTCCAAAAGAAGCAGAGTGTGATAGATGATTTCTGTAGGTAGTGTACACCAAGAAGGAAGGGAAAAAAGACCAAAGGGATCAGTTACACACATAATTTATTCTTCTGAATTCCCAAATCAATCATTTTATTTTTTCTTTTTTTACTGGGAAGAGAAGGACCAATCTGGATGAGGACAGGAGGAGAGAAGCCAGAGGAGCTGAGATGCATGGAACCAAACTTGCAGAGTGGGGAACTACCCCCGCCACTTGACACACATTGTTACAGGAGGAGAAAGATTAAATTGTAAGAGGAGTCAAACAAAGAATGTGGCTATCACGACAGAAAGACAATGTAAAATTAGAGAGAAGGCTGGGGCCAAATAAAGCAAACATTTTTTTAAAGGGGAAAACAGAGAACTTGTCTTTAATTCAGTCTTTTCCTGTGTGAGAGGCATAAATGGTCAGTAAATATACTACTCTGCCGGCATCTAGTCATCATTTTTAGGTTTTCTGAAAATATACAACATTGTCAAAACAGTTCAGGTCATGAAAACATTGAACATGATTCTTTGGATGTTTTGATTAAACATTAGAAAGATGACAGCATTACAGTCTGTCTCAAACTGCTCAACAGAGCACACATTTTGAGAGGAAAGTGCATTAGAGGAAAACGTGTCCGTTTCTTTTGTCAATTGTCTATGATCCCAAAAAGAGCTGTTGAAAATTGAAGACGGCAAGTACAGGCCCCTTCTTTTGTTGTAGGAGAAAGTTAAGAAAAAAAAAGTTAAGAGGAGAATAATAGGCTGAAAGTTGAGATTTGGCAGACAGTATGAGATGATCTGATTTTCAATCAATGTTGAAGGAGAGAATTTAAACACCTCCACCTGACATAAAATAGAAACGACCCATCGGTCATATGGTCAGTGTCTCAGAGCTGAGGATGCCTTACAAGAAAAGATTTTCTGCTTTATTTGACTTTTTTTAGTCTACTCTATTCCCATATTCCCTTGTCTGAGTCTAGGACAAGCCAGTAGTTTGGTAAGACAGGGCTGTGGAAAAAGTGTTGGGATATGACACAATCTCTTGGAATATGAATGCTGATACTGGTTTAAGCCTTACAATTATGGGGAAAATATACAGTATCTCTGAGATTCAGCCTTTTCACGTAACAACTGATGATAATACTGTCTTGTAGCTTTGCTGTGGAGTATTTTTTAACCTAAGGAGCCCTGGTGGCACGGTGGATGAGTGCTTGGTGGCCAGCAGAAGGGTCACTGGTGTGAACCCACCAGGTAGCCATCTGTTCTTGTTATGATAAGCTGGATACCAAACATGCTGCCACTGAGTTGATTTTGACTCATAACAACCCATTAGGTCAGAACAGAACTTCCCCCATGGATTTCTACGGAGTGGCTGGTGGATTTGAACTGCTGCTGTTTGGGTCAGCAGCTACGCTCTTCACCGCTGCCCTATCTGGGCTCCCCTGTAAAGATTATATAGCCTAGAAAACCCCTGCAGGGGTGATAGAAGTTGGAATAGACTCGACTGAAAAAGAAAATTCAAATTAAGATGTATGGTCTAGAAGCTCTATGGGGCAGACCTGTTCTCGTCCAGTGGACAGTACAGCACTGTGGCTGCAGATAGCAAAAGTGTCATTAGTTTGCTTGCTTGTTTATTTTAATTTCTCAGTTAGACTTCAACTGAGCTACTTAGAGCTGGACAGTGGGGATTTAATGTGAAATGTGTGCTGAATCGGAGTCATGGCACTGTTTTGTAGCTGTTGTATCCAGGCCGTTTCTGCTTCAGTGTTGAAGAAAATCATATTGCCTATTGAAAGAAGAGAGCTAAGCACAGTACCTTTTCTTTAGTTTTCTCCTTATAAATTTGAGCAGCCAGGGAATTAGCTAATGCTGTTTTCTTCTGGAAGGAGTTCTGGGGTGCAGTTGTTAATGCACTTGACTATGAATGAGCAGGATGATGGTTTGAACCCACCACTCACTCTGAGGGCCAAAGATGTAACAGCACTCTGCTTCCATAAAGATTTACAGACTTGCCAACTCTATGGGAGCAGCTCTGCTCGTCCTTTCCGGTCTCTATGAGTCAGCATTGACTTGGTGGCAACGAGTTTTTCTTCTCCTGAGTCAAAGAAATTTCATGCTAAAAAAAATGGAAATTCACCTCACTTACCTAAGACTCTCATTTTTTTGTCCAACAGGTATGTTGATAATAATAACCCTCTTCATTTAAGATGTTCTTTTTTTTTAAGCATTTTTCTTTATGTTTGAATTTTACAGTCCAAATTAATTTTTCACTGAAAAAGTTTATACAGAAGCTGTCTTGTGATATTGGTTGTAATTCCCGCAACATGTTAGCAGTCTCCCCCTTTTCTTTTTGGCTCTGGGTTCTCCGTGTCCATTTGTCCAGTTTTCCTGTCCCTGCCTGCCTTCTTGTCTTTCAAGTGCTGCCTATTTGGTCTTGTCTACTTGAATGAACTAAGAAACATGCGAGGACTGACAATTAAGTTCATGAACTTATCCTAGAAGAAGCGCTGATAACTTCATTGCTGAGTATTACTACGGTCACCTTCAAAGTACTTCCCTTGGGAAGCTATGTACAAATGCCAGTGCCTAGTCCACCCTTGAAAGCAATTTTGGAACTCTTTCGGGAATCATGTAAGATGGCACAGTGGCAAGCTTGTGAACTTAATTGCATGGTTGCCTCTGAGGTGGCCTTCTGCCAGTAAACAAATAACTATGTTGGAACACCCTCCCTACTCACCTGATCTGGCACAAATGACTTTTTGCTTTACCTACAGATAAAGGAAATATTGAAAAGAAGACATTTTGATGACATTCAGGACAACAAGGGTAATATGATGATGGCTCTGATGGCCATTCCAGAAGAAGAGTTCTTTGCAGTGGCCAATAGAGATACGTTCATCAATTTTGGCCATTACTTAATAAGTGTATGCCTGTTCCGGGCATTCTACTAGGCAAGTGACATCACCTGTTTACTTAACTGGAAAGTGAAGCTGAGAAAAAATGATTTGTTGAAAGTCACAAGACTAGTGTACAGCAAGGATTTCTGTTTCAGCTTTTTGTTGTTATTGGGGGCTGCCTTTCACTAGCACATCTATTAAGGCAAACAAAATGCAGCTATCTTGCCCAATAGCGCAGCAGTTTGACACCACAAATATGGATTATGTTCTTAATGATAATTAATGGGAGAGAAAACTGGTCCTCCATTCCTGCACACTGCTCCTCCCCTTCATCCTTTCTGAGCTTGGAAGAGTTTGAAATTGGGCCTTGTTGGTGGTGTTAATAGGGAACCCTAGACCCAACTTGACAGCAGTGGTTTGTTTGTGGGGTGGCATAGTGACTGCACATAAGTGCTATAGTTGCTAATCAAAAGATCAACAGTTCTCATTTTCCAGGCACTCCTTAGCAACTCTGTGGGGCAGTTCTACTTTGTCCGTATAGGGTCACTGAGAATTATAATTGACTTGACGGCAATGAGCATGGTATTTTTTGTTTTTTGTAGGTGTTAATAATGACGTGGACCATGCAGAGACAGGACAGGCAAAGGAGCCTCACAGGGCTTCTTTTCCTTCTGGGAATCTGCAGGAATGAAATAGATCCAGAGGGAAGCGGGGTTGTTCATTGCTATGGAGTCATTGCCAACTTCTGGTGACCGCATGTTTGCAGAGCAGAACAGCTCCACAGGGTTTTCGTGGCTGTGACCTTTTAGAACACCCAGCCTGTATTGTGAGGCAGCCTGCATGAGTATGGATCTTCAACCTTTCAGCTAGTAGTGGAGTGTTTAACCATTTGCATCCTCCAGGAACTCCTATCCAGAAGGTGCCAGGTAGCAAGTCTGATTGTCCAGAGCACAGCTTCACTCGTAGTTGGAAGTGTGTAGAGTAGGGCTTAACACACCCCCATGTTATAGGTGAACCATGGAACCACAGTATGGTTAAGTGATGTGTTGAAGACCACAGAGCTAGAAAGAATTAGAGGTGCTGTGAGTGCTGAGTGGAGTTCTATATACTTCTTCAGCTGTAGATTAAAATCTTGATGGAGTTTTGTAGAAATACTTTTTTACAGGTGAAAACAATTAGGAGACAAGTTAAACTAGTTAAACTGAAATTGAAATGGTGCAACTTGGTAAATTCTCAAAATTTCTCAAGGATGTTTAGCAAAGCGTTGGATATTTTTGGGTGTTAGACCTCTCAGCTGTTAAATGACACTGTAGAATATGATTTTTTTAAGGCTGTGTAAGTTCTGGATTGTATCCCACCCACTGTTTCTATAATTAGCTAAATATAGAGATTCCTTGACTTAAATCAGTGATGAATTACCAACCAAGAGTCAATTTATTTGAATTTGCCTAGTTTTCAGGCCGCAAACTCATTGACTGATACATTTCTGGTACAAAGTTTATATCATTTAGATTTTTTTTCTTTAAACAATTGATTATGCTATGTTGGTTTTAGCAGTGATTTTTTATTTAATATCCACAATGGGACTTAGTAACCAAACTATCTATGCTACGTGGTCTGATCCTGTCTCCAGTAACCTCATGATGATATACTTAAATGTTAACAGTCAAAAGGAGAACAAGAGCCACATACATGTAACTCACTAGAAAGCCTGAGTTTTATCACACTGGTTGGCTGGCTGGAAACCAAGCTTGATGGAGCCTTCTTACCTTTATGTACTTTGTTTTCTCAACTGTGTAAATGGAGAGAATGTCAGATGGTTTCCCTCTTAAATGCCTCTGAATACCTGCTATAGGGGCTCCTTACATTTCAGTTCAATCCTTTCTCTAGATCACACAGAAAAAAAAAAGTAAAAATGTCAAATGTGAGAGGAGAATAGTAAATCAACAGGAAAAGTGCTCGGAAATCATGAGGCCGAGTCTACCTTGGAAAGCCTTTGGTCTTTTAGGCAGGACACAGTTTTGAAGTTCAAGGGCAGAGTCCTTGAGTTAAAAGGTGAATACTTTCAGAGTTAAAAGCAATGTCTTTCATGTTTTTTCTCCCTCTCTTTTTAAAATGGCTCTGCAAAGCTCCAAAGGGCCTGGAAAAGAAAATAAAAGGATGTCTCTCTTTTCCTCCTTCCTCATTTTGTTTTTCTTTGTTAATAAAGAGGTGGAGCTACAGCTGAGGTTACGACTGTGACCTCTTCGCAGTGACACATGAGAGGAAGGGTCCCATTTTCGAGCAGCAGTTGTACTGAAATGAGAGCAACCACTGATACTAAGACTTAGCCTCAGCTTGGGACAGGGGACATCTGTGTCATTCACATCCTTGGAACAGGGCAGGTGGAAATCTGCCCAAGGTAAAGGTGGAGAATCAGAGGTAGATAAAAATGTGCCCTCTTGACAGATTCTGCAGCTCAGAAAGCCATCAGCAGGTGCCTGTGAGAGACGACACTATGATTTCTGCCCCCAAGAGTACAATTGAAGCAAAAAAGCTAGGAATAGAAGTAGAACTTCAGACAGTTTTTAAAAAGAAAAATCTAAGGACATGGCAAAGATGACTATTTGATATTCTTTTTTCCTCTCTCTCAAAAATTACCCCTAAGGTAATGATTACTTGATTCTTTGGCCAAAAGGGAACTGGAAGGCTAATAGAGAGGAAAAACTATTACAGAGGAAAGTGTCAGGTTTAGGAGGAAGGGCTTGGGGGATAGAGATGAGAAAATCTAGCCCAGAATGCTGCTGTGAAGTTAAATTAAGTAAAACATGTTCCAATAACATATATACTTGTGACATGTATTTGAGTGGAAAAGGATATGGGTCAATTTTTCCGGCACACATTTGTACATTTATGTAAAAACATGTACACACTCACACACAAACACCCACACACACCCACACACACACACTCACCCCCCTCCCCAACTACACACCCCTTAGATTCCTTCAGTTACTACAGCTGGGAGTGAGGGTAAAGGACTCAAGGAGAAAACTTACTTTGGTACTTACATCATTTTGTGTTTGAATACTTGCAGAGATTAAATAGAACAAAAGTTTCCAGACGCAGTGTGTAGGAAAACATTGGAATCTATTTGTTGTTTGGTGCCGTTGATTCGGCTCTCGTTCACAGTGAACCTACGTACAGCAGAACGTAATGTCGCCCAGTCATGGGTCCTCCTCATCACAGTAGGTATATTGGAGCCCCCTGTTGTAGCCATGGTGTCAACTCACCTAATTGAAAGCCTTCTTCCTTTTCCTTGGCCTCTGCTACACCAAGTACCATGTCCTTCCCCAGGGTTTGGTCCTTCCTGATATCATGTCCTGAGTAAGTGAGATGAAGTGTCACCGTCCTGGCTTCTAAGGAGCATCCTGGCTGCACTTCCTCCAAGACAGATTTGTTCATTTTTCTGGCAGTCCACAGAATGTTCAATGTTTGAAGACAATAAAGTTTGTTCTCCTTAGGTCACCCTGGAGAGTATGACTGTCATTGTATTTTCTAGAGTGTGAGCTCAAGGGGGTAGGGACTGTCTTTGACTTTTTTTTTGAATTTCCAGTGTGTACCACTTAGCCTGACATATACAGAGGCTCCATTTAAATTTTTTTTTGTTGTTGTTGTTGAATAAATGGCGTGGTAGATGAACTAGTGAAAGGAAATAACAGAATGGTTGAAGGTGCTAAGCACCCAGGTCATTCAACTGGCTGTTTTTCAGGGTTACTCAGAGTTTTCTGGGAACCTCTCTTGATCAGGGGGTAAAAACAAGAGCTCTAAGAGCTTCAGATGGGAAGAAGTGCTTGAAGGCTTTTGTGACTAGGGTTGGACTCTGGAGCACAAAACAGACAACATTGGCTTACATCACTCTTGCTAATAAACTGGATAAGTCACCTCAAACCAAAAAACCCACTGCTTCCAGTCAATTCTATCTCAGAGTCAATTCCAGCTCATGTGGGACAGAGCACAGCTGTTCCATAAGGCTTCCAAGGAGCAGTCGGTGGATTCAAATGACCAATCCGTTGTCTAGCAACTGAGTTTTAACCACTGCATCACCTGGGTTCCAGATAATTTGCAAATATTATAAAAATGTGTCTTATACCTATAGTTGAGGAAGAGGAGATATAGAATGCAATCCCTTTAATAAAAGAAGCCCAAATCTGCTGCTGTAAAGTTGATTCTGAATACCAGCAGAATGACAGGGCAGAGTAAAACTGCTCCATAGAATTTTCAAGGAGCTCCTAGTGTATTGAAACTGCCAAGGTTTTGGTTAGTAGCAGCCACAGCACTTAACTACTATGCTACAAGGATTACCATGCCTTTAGTATGGTGAGAATTTTATTAATAGGAATATTTAAACATTAAGTGATGAAATGGGAGTAGTTCCTCCGGGAAGAACAGAAACCAACTTGTACTGAGGGTATCCTAGATGCCAGACCAGTGGTGGTACTTGACATGAGCTGGGCACCAGTGAGGCATTTATTTATTTATTTTTAAAGTGAAATCTCTTCATCTGTGTTGCTAGCTGGGAGGAGGGTGAGAGTAGCTTCTCGGATAGAGGAGAGGAGAACAGAGACATGAGACTTTCCACTAGTCTCAGAGCCTACGTTGGGGCAGTGTTTTTATAAAGAAAGATAATCTCAAACTCTTCCCTGATCTCCTATAGTACTGGCAACGTGAGAACCTGGATTTCCATCTTGGTAATCTCATCTACTGGTGTGTGTGTGTGTGTGTGTGTGTGTGTGTGTGTGTGTGTGTGTGTGTGTGTGTGTGCGCGCGTGCAACCAAACCTGTTGCTATCCTGTCAATTCTGCCTCATTATGACCTTATAGGATGGAGTAGAACTGCTCCACAGGGTTTCCAAGGAGCAGGTCATGGGTTCAAACTGCCAACCTTTTGGTTAACAGTCTAGGTCTTAACCCTTAGGGCTTGTACTTATAGTATTTACATGTTGGGTTCTCAGCCATGACAGAGTAGAGGGTGCAGAAACTTCTTGGGGCGTAACACCTGGAGAGTACTGGAGCAGAGACTGGGAAGCAGTAATTCATTGTTAGATTCTTGTGTGCTATGTGGAAGACTCAGCTCAATTCCTGGACAGTGCATCTCAAACACAGCCACCAGCCGTCTGTCAGTGGAGGACTCTGTGTTGTTGCTATGCTTCTAAACAGGTTTCAGAAGAACTTTCAGGCTGAGACAGACTAGGAAGAAAGGCCTGGCGATTTACTGCTGAAAATCAGTCAGTGAAAACACTCTGGATCACAATCTTGTGATCTTGTACCTTTGATTTCCATGGGTCAGGAGCTGCCTCTACGACTTGTAACAACAATCGCAACACAGCCAGGATGTCACCGTTGTGCTTAGTCACGAGCAAGGGGCATTCCTGAGAAGATTGGGACCCTGGCTCTTAAGCTGACTCCACCCCTGAAGCTGAAGAGCAAGAGGCTGTCACCTAAAGCCACCTAGTTCTTTCTTGAAGGAGTTCTGGGCAGTGTCTCTTGCTTAGCTGGGTCTCCAGACAATATTTGCTGAATACTTTTTGAAAATATATGGATTTTTTCCCCCATTTTTATACAGGAGGCTTCAGGATGCAGGTATATATCCAGATTCTGAAGGAAAATGTAAAATAAATCAAATGCTTTACCTTAAAGAGTGATGTATGAGGCGTCACCAATCTTTTGCTATTCTGTGGAATTTTACATATCTGGATCTACAGACTGCAAATACTCACTCTTGCATCACATTTTTTACCTGTAAACTCATCATAAAATTTTAATTTACATAATATGGCTAGATATCCATTAGTATTTAATTATGCCCATCAATATAGAAATTTAATTTCTAATCCAATATGTATTTATTTAATTGTGTCAGACGTAATGCCAGTCATCATTGAACTCATGCTTTGAGAAGCAGAGAAGGAAATGATTTAATTTGTTTGCTTATTTATTTAGTTAGTTCTTTGCTGTGAAGCACTCCTGATTTTGGTAAGTAATATCTGAATTTAGTGTTGAAGGAGCAGGAGAGGATCACCTATCTAGGTGAAGAAAGAAGGGAAGTCCAGAGAGAAAGATCCTGTAAGTGTGGGGAGGAATAGCAGGTGTGATGTCTTAGAGGAAGGAGATACATTTGCTGAAGTGATTAATAAGAGTGTAATCTCTGTTGTCATAGAGATCTGCACTCCAGTTCACATTCTGTTATTTTCCAACTGAAAAAGATGACTTTGGACAAAGGTACCCAGTTCCTTTAGTTTCCTCATCTGTATAATGGGAACCATAGTACGTACTTTAGATAGTAAATGGTAGATATTAAATGGTATCTGATAAGAGCTGTTACCTTATTGACTCATGGTGATTTCATGTACAGTAGAGTGAAACATTGCCTGGTTCTGTATTATCCTCATGATTTCAATAGTATCGGAGTTCACCGTTGCATCTACTGGGCCATTCCATCTTACTAAGAGTCTCCCTTGCCCTTGGTGTCCTTCTGCTTTGCCAAACATGATGTCCTCTTCCAGTGATCAATCCCTCTTGATGATCAAAAGTACTGACAAAAGCAAGAGAGCTGGATACTGTTCAGGAGTGATTTATAAGATCTTAGATTGTTTGCTTTAGGAAGTAGACCTCCAGGCCTTTCTTCCTAGTCTGTCTTAACCTGGAAGCTTTGTTGAAAACTCTCCTTTCTGGTTGACCCTGCTGGTATCCCAAATATCAGTAACAGAGTTCCAGCAACCTGGCAACATGTAAGCCAACATAGCATGACAAACTGACAGGTTAGTGGACAGTTAAATGACATAATGACTATAAAACATTTAGCCCAGTGTTCAACATTAGGTAAACATTCAATCATGAGGTAATATTTAAGAATTACAGTAAGAACATCATTCATATTACAGTTATTTTATATTTCAGTAACTGTGTATGTCATCTAAAAGGTGTCATTAAGCACTCATGTATATCACATTCCTTAAATACCAAGGTCATCTGTTTGTGCAAGACCATGCCATGAGATGCGGTGCCCACGGCAGCCTGCAATCTAGACACTGGGGGAGAGGTTGAGAGGTTCAGAACTTTGCCTCCAGTGCTGGAAGCAGAGACACAGATCCTAATTAGGTAGGCAGGGGGGTGCACACGGAAAGTCTCCTCTGCCACTCCTCACTGCAGGTTGCTTTCACAACACCCCCTAGAGGAATAGTCTTCATCTGTCTGTTTATTGTATTTCCTTTCCTGTAAATTAGTGAGAAGCCTGTGGCTATAATCTTTAGGTAGTTAAAAGAAACAAATGATTCAGATGAGGTCCTTGGTTTATGTTTGTTTTCTTCTCTCTCTGATAATTAGGGAAGAATCATGACTTAGATTTATTCTCAGTTGGGGAGTGTCCATAAAACTTACTTGGCATCAGTGGCCAATTAGGACAATAGATGGCAGGATTTTGCCCATCACCCTTTACCCTTCCCCGCTCTTCTCTGCCCACCTACCTCCATTCAAACTTCAACTAGAATACATAGTTATCTGTCATTTCATTAATGTAAGATGACCACAGACAGACTTGCAAGATGTTGGTCATTAGGGTCCTGCTGATAGTGGGGCTGCCTAGTGTCACAGAGTAATCATTTATACTCTGATTGACCTAAAACTGAGAGCTTTATTTAAACAAAAGAGACAACTTGAGCTGCGAATGGACAGATTCCATGCAGTGGAATCTAGCAATTCAAAATGGCAACTCAGCAGTGATGTCTTATAGGGAGAAACAACGGATACGAAACACATTTCTTGATTTACAAACTTAGGTTATTGAAAAACATTATTGATTGGTAATTACAGTGGCTAGATCATTGAAACACATTATTTTATTGGTAGTAGATCATTGTAAGTCAGGACTTCCAGTGAGAAGAACATCTTAAAACAAAGAAGAACATCTTAAAACAAAGGTTTCTGTGCTGGTACCTCCTCAGCCGTGAATTCCAGTAGTGGAACTTGTAAGCAGGAATTCCCGTGCCAAACTCTGTAAGGCAATTGGCTTGGAAGAGTACACAGCTCGTAGATTGGTTACAGCGTGGAAATTGCATGTGTTGGTCAGGGGTCACAGCACAGTTACATCATTATTATGCAACATGACTCTCTTAGAAGTAGTACAGAGGGTGGCTGCCACTAGGGTGAAAATGGGAACAGCCAAATAGAATGGCACCCAATTCTCAAACTAGCCACTGTGGGTCGTATCAGGTACCTCAGTTTTTCTTTAATTCCTTTACATACTAGAAAAAGTGGTTCCTGGTTCTTAACCTGAATCAGAAACCAAACTAGTTGCTTTTGAGTTGATTCTGATCCATGGCAACCATTTGTGGAAGCAGGTTGCCAAATCTATCTTTATTTTTCTAAAAAATTTATTGTATTTTATTGTATTTTAGACGAAGTATTACAGAACTATCTAGCTTCTAACAATTAGTACATGTATTTTTTTATGACATTGGTTGCCAATCCCTTGACATGCCAACACCCTCCCCTCCTCAATTTTGTTTTTCTTGTTACCAGCTTTCTTGTCCCCTCCTGCCTTCTCGTCTTTGCCCTTGGGCTGGTGTTTGTTTTGTTTTATGGGCCCGTCTAATCTTTTGGCTGAAGAGTGAACTTCAGGAGTGACTTCATTACTGAGCCAAAAGGTGTCTGGAGACCGTAATGCTGCAGTTTCTCTAATCTCTGTCACACCCGTAAATCTGGCCTTTTCCCCTGTCTTTCTTTCTTCTTTTTTTCAGTGAGTTTGAATTTTGTTCTGCATTCTTCTCCAGCTCTGTCCCGGATGCTCTATTGTGACCCCTATTAGAGCAATCAGTGGTGGTGCCTGGGCACCGTCTATTTCTGTTGAACTCAGTCTGATGGAAACCATTGTAGATGTGGTCCATTAGTTCTTTGGACTAATCTTTCCCTTTTGACTTTGGTTTTCTTCATTCTCTCTTGCTGAGGTGGGGTGGGACCAGTGGAGTCTCTTAGATGGCTGCTCACAAGCTTTTAAGACCCCCAAAGCTACTCACTAAAGTAGCATGCAGAACGTTTTGTTTGTAAACAGGGTTATGCCTGTAAAGCTAGATGTCCCCCAAGGCCAGGATCCCCAGAGCTCTCAGTCCAGTAATTCCACACCTCAAGGAGTTTGAATGGGTCCACAGAGCTTCCCTGACTTTGGCCAGACCTTTCTGTTGAGGGAGTTCAGGGTGTATTTGAACCACCAACTTTGCATTTAGTAGTTGAGTGCCTGACCTTTTGCACAACCCAGGGATTCCTCACTGCTAGTCTCATCTGTTCCAACACCACTACCAGTGATTCTCTGCAACTTAAACCAAAAATATCCCTTGAAGTCTTCTAAAACCAAACGATAGTTTAGCTGAGCTGATACAAAAAAGTCAGCCTCAGGCACCGTGCTCTAGGAAGAATTTTCTGTATGGGATCAAAATGACAAAAAGACCAAATCCACTGCCATCAAGTCGTTTCCAACTCAGAGCAACCCTATAGGTCAGAGTAGAACTGTCGCAACTCAAAATATTAGATAGGAACCTCAGGAAACATGGAGTTTACATTAATGGAGGAGAAACAGTTCTTAAAAAGAGGCTGAGAAAAGTTGCACAACTCAAAGGATGTAGTAAACAACGCCAAGGTGTACACGCACAAACTAGTGAATTGGTGTATGTTTTGCTGTGTATTTTTTCAACAAAATAATCAACAATGCAAATGTGATCATATAAACTTCCTGCTTAAAATCCTCCCAGTTCCCACATTTACTTTCTAGGTAAATATCAGATTCTTCTTCTTTTTTTTAAATAAATTTTGTTGTGATTTAAGTACAAGTAACTAATCCATTTCTATTTACTATATAGCAGAACTCACACACTATTCTACTCTACCTGCTCTCTCGTTTCTTCTCCACTTTCCTGTGACAGCGCACTCCCCCTTAGCATCCGGAAATTCTCACGCCCACTTGATCAAATCCTGTCCCCTTCCACCCTATCTTCCCGCCTCCAGCAATGCGCTTCTTGGACAGCCCGTGTGTATTTATTTAAGCCCCAGAGTTTGTTCAGTGCCAGGATCACAGCGCGTCTTACATAGTCCAGTTCAATCTTTGTCTAGGGAGCTGGCGTGATGGCTGGAGGCTGTTTGGGGTTAGAGAGTCTGGGCGCCATGTTCGCAGGGGTCCCTCTAGACCGGAGGACCGTCAGTTGGGGTCATTTGGTAGTTCTGCACATTTAGGTTTCTCCTGCAACATCAGGGGTCTATGTTGTGCACCTCATCCTGGCTGTCATTGGTGGTGGCCAGGCACCATCTGATTCTTCTGGTCCCGTGTTAAATTAGTCTCTGGATTATCTGACCCCTTCCTTCTGCTAGGCTTATATTTTCCTCCTGCCATGGCTGTCCTCCTTTATAACCATCATATTCCTTAGTATCATGTTTAAGGCTCTTACCGTTGAAGCACCCCACTTCCGCCAGTCCTACTGACATACTTATAGGCTTCTTCACAGCCGATGAACTGAAATAGGAGACTCAGCCTCTGCTTTCACATCTTCATGCCGTTCCACAGTGCTGGGACATCTCTAACGCTCACTCATCTATCAAAATCAACTCAAGAGTTGTCACCTTTTCCTAAAAGCTTTCTTTATCCCCGGCCACCTGACCTACCTAAATTTAAATTTCCTTTCCTCTGTTTCCATAGGTACCTGAATAAACCCCTTTCATAGTAATTATGATCTTTTTTTTTTTTTAGAAAATAGCAACATTCGTAATTTGAGAATAGGTTCACTGTGAGTCAGAACCGTCTCGATGGCACCTAACAACAACATAATCTGAGACAAGTAGAGGGAAGAGAGAATTAAATTAGAATTCACATTCAGACACAAAGGCTTTGATAAGAGAAGAATGAAGGAATAAATAAAGATACTATGATAAGTTTTTCATGAGTACTTTGAAGATACAGTGAGGTTCACTACAGACCCTACTCTTGAACATACATGACTGATAAAAATACTAGGGGCTTCCTAGAAACAAGCAGGAGCTCTGTTGTGTGCATGCATAAGCCATCACATAATACTAAAATTAACAATTGGTCTTATTAGTTAAGCTACGAGTCAGAAATAACTTGATGGCAATGGGCTTGATTTGGTTTGACTTGACCACATTGGCTTCTTTTCATATATTGTCTTTAAGCCTCATGATTGAAAGTGAAGAATACTTCTCTTACGCAGATGACAAGTGGAAGCCCTGGTAGTGTAGTGGTTAAGTGCTATGTCTGCTAACCCAATGGTCGAGTTTAAATCCACCGGGTACTCCTTGGAAACTCTAAGGAGCAGTTCTACTCTGACCTATAGAGTCATTATGAGTCAGAAATCAACTCGATGGAAGTGGCCTTTATTTTTTAATTTTTTTGGCTTATGCAGAGAACAAGGCTGACACTTAAGGCATAAGAGCAAACTTCCAGATCTCAAAGTCAGTAGCAGAGCTAGAATTAAAACTCTGCTTTGCTTCATACACATGTCCATGGTGGTTGCAAGGATGGCACCAAAGGCATCTTAGGGAAATCAGGAGAGATGAAGTGCCCTGGGTTGAAAAGTTCCTACACGGTTTGACCAAATCCCCAAACCAAACTTGATGCTATCTAGTTAATTCTGACTCAAGGTGACTCTGTGTGTTACAGAGTAGAACTGGTCCACAATTTTCTTGACTGTAATTGTTACATAAAAGTTGGCAGTTTAAATCTACCCAGAGGTGCCACGGAAGAAAAGCCTGGTGATGTCAGCAGGCTTTTCTTCTGTGACATCTCTGTTGTTGTTAGGTACCACTGAGTTGGTTCTGACTTTTAGCTATGCTATGCACAACAGAATGACACACTGTCCAGTCTTGTGCCATTCCCACAATTGCTTTTATGCTTAAGCCCATTGTTGCAGCCACTGTGTCAGTCTGTATCGTTGAGGGTCTTCCTGATTTTCACTGACTCTCCACTCAAACACATATGATGTCCTTCTCCTGGCAATACGTTCAAAGTATGTAAGACATGGTCTTGACATTTTTGCTTCCAGCAAGCACTCTGGTTGTACCTCTTCTAGAACAGATGTATTTGTTCTTTTGGCAGTCCATGGTGCATTCTATATTCTTGTGCAACACTACCGTTCAAAGGCATCAATTCTTCTGTCTTCCTTATTTATTGTCCAGCTTTTGCAAGCACATTATGCAGTAGAAAATATCATGGCTTTGGTCAGATGCACCTCTAGGTGAGTTCAGACTGCCGACCTTAATGTTAGTAGCTGAGAACAAACTGTTTGCCCTAGCAAGGAATCCTTGTATGTTTTTACAGACCCATATTACTCAACGTCACCTGTGCCACTACGTAGGACCAACCTAAGGAGAGACTAGGGTACAATGACATACAATCAGCCTTCCATATCCTGGGGTTCTGCATCTGCAGATTCAACCAACTGTGGATCAAAAATATTTTGGGGGGAAAAACCCTAACAAACTTTTTTCCTTGTAATTATTCCCTAAATGACACCATATAACAACTATTTACGTAGTACTTATACTGTTTTGGAGTCCTGGTGGTATGGTGGTTAAGAACTCAGCTGCTAACTAAAAAGTTGGCAGTTCAAATCCACCAGCTGCTGTTTGGAAACCTTGTGGGGCAATTCTTCTCTGTCCTATAGGGTTGCTATGAGTTGGAATCGACTCAATGGCAACAGATTTGGGTTTTTTTTTTGGTTACATTGTCTTAGGTATAATAGGTAATCTAGAGATGATTTTAAAGTATGTAGGACGAAGTGTGTAGGTTATATGCAAATATGGTACCTTTTTATATAAGGAACTTGATCATCCTCACATTTTGGTATCGTGGGAAGTCCTAGAATCAGCCCCACATGGATCCTGAGGGAGGCCTCTGCTTTTAAATATCCTGATCATTATATAATTCCAATTACTGTGAACCCTTTACAATTGAACTCTCAGAGACCCTTCAGGACAGCATAGCAGTGTCCCATAGAGTTTCCAAGGAGTAGTTGGTGGATTTGAACTGCTGACTTTTTGGCTAGCAGCCAGACTCTTAACCACTGACGCACCACGGTTCTAGTGACCATTAGGAGGCTATAAGTCATTCGAGGAAGTGGGAGAGGGGTCTGTGTGAAAGAAAACATATTGCAATTGTCTGTTTAATGATCTCTTTCCTTCTTAACTGTGAGCAACATAATGCAGGGATCATTTTTCTTTTATTCCTGTTTCCTTGATGTCAAATTTAGTAGCTACCACGTAGAAGGCAATCAATGTTTCTTAAATAGTTTTGAATGAATGCAGTTTATCAGTCTTTTAGATAGAGTTCTATGCTGAGAGAAACATTTAAAAATCTCTTGAGTGTAGATTTCTAGATATGGATTTGGAAGGTGTCATGGGTTGAATTGTGTCCCCCCAAAAATGTGTGGTTTCACTAAACTGTATGTTAAAGGATTAGGGTGGGGCTTTAAATTCCTGCATAGGATTACTTCCCTGCTCTGCTGTAAAGGGAGTTTCCCTGGAGTATGGCTTGCCCCATCCTTAATCCTTTCAGCCTGCAAGAGATAAAAGGAAAGAGAAGCAAGCAGAGAATGGGAACCTCGCACCATCAAGAAATCTGCACTGGGAGAAGAGCGTGTCCTTCAGACCTGAGGTTCCTGCTCCAAGACGCTCCCTGGACAGAGACTGATGCAATACCAGACTTTCTTCCAGAGCCGACAAGGGGAAAGCTTTCCCCTGGAGCGGACACCCTGAATATGGACTTGCAGCCTACCGGACTGTGTAAGAATAAACCTCCTTTGTTAAAGCCATCCACTCGGTGGTATTTCTGTTAGAGCAGCCCTAGCTGACTAAAACAGAAGGCAGTGGAGGAATTATTTTATAGGTGAGGATGGGGGGTGATGTGGACTGATGAAATGAAAGCCACTTAGTGGCAGAGTCAGTCTGGAAACCAACTTTCCAGTTTACTCTTCACTGTATTTTCATCATGCCTTCTTCTTTAGTTTACTTTTCTCGGCATTGAATGGCTGTCAGATTCATAAGACTAGAGAATCACAAAGGAACATGGTGATGAAATAATTCACCTTCTCACTCAATAGAAGAAAAATGTGTGTAGATTTCTCTGCTCAGTCTAGGGTCTGAGCAATACCTCTTGGGCAGTGTTCTCTTATTCAGGATGATGACAGCAAGGCAGCACTGGGAGCCTGTTGTTCAGGTGCTAGCTGAGGGTCAGAACAATGGATCTTGCGTGAAAATGTTTTCTGAAGGTCTTGGCTACAGGGCTTCAAACCAAAATGTTGAAATGTGGCAGATGGTCAATATTTATAGACAGTATTGCCAAGGAACCTTCACAGAGCTTATTACCAGGAGGACACAAGCACATCCAGAGGCCTGGGTTACTTTTGCCAAATTCTCTCCTATCATCAGGCAAACATCCAAAGAAACCCTGATTTCCAGCCAACTTGGGCTTCAACCCTAGTGAAGCAGTGTTTAAGAGCGGTGACTGCTAACCAAAGGTCTGTAGTTTGAATCCACCAGACACTCCTTGGAAATCCTATGGGACAGTTCTACTCTCTCCTATAGAGTTGTTGGAATTGACTCATTGACAATGCTTTCATTTTTTTTCTGTTTTAACTTTATCTTCCTTTTCATGACTGATGTTTTTATCTGTATAGACTTTATTCCTTGATTTTGGAAAATGAGAATGTCTGACCACGTTTCTGATGAGATCCTCTGACTCAGTCAAGATGCCAGTGACATCTTCACTTTGCCAAGATCCAGAGCTACTTAGGGATGGAGGACAATTTCCTGGGTATAATCATGACTCTGAACTATGGTCATCTAAAAGCACTTCAAAGCCTCTCTCATTTTCTTCCCCCAACTGTGTCTCTTTTCAATTCCATATACAGCATTTCAAATCATAAGAACGGCTATTTATATTGACATTTCCCAAGCAGTGGTGTGTGGAGTTGGCTCACGAGGGCCAGTTGTTAACTTTTCAGGAGTTTTAAGAGACAGGTATCAGCCATGATGGGAATATTTACAACCGGGAAATGGTCAGATGCAACAAATCAGTGGTTTCTTTTATTTCTTTCTGTCTAATAAAGAGCATATGAGAAGTGCTTATATATTAGTCATTCCTTCAAGGCCTTGTTCAAATGTCCCCTCTCTTGTAAGCTTTCCATCATCCACACAGCTGGCAGTAACTTCTCTCTCCTCTCAACTCTTTGTAGTATTTTATTCTGAAGCTACTTAATGAGGTAATTATTTTCAATCACTAAGCAGGGGCATTTATTCACATCCACATGTTTTATTTTCTTACTAGAATCTTGTAGTTTATTGGACGTTGAACTGCTATGTGTTTTAAAATCTTTGAAAGTGCTTAGTCTTACGCCTTGCTAGTTTGGCACTCAGAAAATATTTGCAAATTGTGTCAATTAACATCAACCCACAAGCAATCCAAGGTCCTACTTATGCTCAGTTAGAGCGTTGCTGCCACAAAACCTTGTTTGATAGTCTACCAGCAGGAACCATGTGGGGTGGGGTTGAGATGGCAGGGGGCTGAGATGACATGTTGAGCAAGGAAGGTGGGGTGGGTATGTGGTATAGGATGATAGACCCTGTACCTTAGCTTTATTATTTTTTTTATTTAATATGACTGAGTGAAAATGTACATTCCAGTATAAATTTACATGCCCACCTATATGCAGCTTCCACTGCTCTCCCTGTCTGGTGACAGCACACTATTGCTCTCTGTTCCATACATGTCTCATCCTCCCAACAGTCTCCTTTCCCCTCCTCTCCACCCACTCCCTTTCCTCCAGTCAGAGGTCAGCAGAATGGCATCCTATAGATGCATAGAACCGTAAAGTGCATCCAATATATGGTCACCCTGCATCGCCAAGTCCAATCCATTCGTGTCTGAAGAGTGGACCTTCATTATGATTTATGGACAAGGGCAGCATCAGGGCCAGGGGCTATGCTCCCAGGAGAACCCCCAAACAACTGGACCATCAATTGAGGTCTTTTAGTGGTCTGATCACTTGTTCCATTTGTAAGATTATAAACTTGCTTTGCTTAGGATGAGGGCTGGAAGAGACAAACAGATAAATTATTTCATGAAGCACCAAACCAAAAGTCAAATCAAAACCCACTGGCATTGAGTCAGTTGTGACCCCCAGGGGCCCCATGTATTCTAGAGTAGAACTTCTTCGTAGGGTGTTTTTGGCTGTCATCTTTACAGAAGCAGATTATCAGATCTTTCTTCTGTGACACTGTTGGGTGCGTTCAGACTGTCAACTTCTAGTAGATAATCCCAAATTGTTTACGCTACCCAGGGACCTTTGGGGGCAGCAAGTAGAAATATTAAACTTTTTCTCTTTTTTCCCCATGATAAACCTGTTGCCATGGAGTAGATTCGGACTCACAGTGACCCTATAGCACAGAGTGAATCTCCCCTATGGTATTTCCAAAGAGCAGATGGTAGACTTGAACTTCTGATTTTTTGGTTTGCAGCTGAGCTCTTAATCACTGTGCCACCAGGATGCCTTTCAAGACAGGGTAGTTACAAACAAGTTTATAGAAAAGAGGAAGACTTGGAGATGCAAAAATGATTAAAATTTCCTTCAGCCACACCTATAATTATTCATTCATCAAGCAGGTATTGGATGATTAATATATTCTAGACTTTATTTTAGGCACTAACAATACAAAGATAAATAAGAACTATGGAAATCACAATCTATTAAAAGAAGATGAAGGTGGAGGAAATGTATTTAGGAAGAGACTTGTCTTTGTCATCTAGTGCTTCTGTAACAGAAGTATCATGAGTGGGTAGCTTTAAAAAGAAAAATTTTAGTCTGTTATAATCCAGTAGGCTACAAGTCCAAAATCAGGGCATTAGTTCCAGGGGAAGGCTTTCTCCATTGGCTCTGGAGGAAGTTCCTTGTCATCAATCTTCCCCTGGACTGGGAGCTTCATAAGTACAGGGACCCTAGACCCTTTAAAGGATGTTCTCTGCTCCTGACACCGCTTTCTTTGTGGTATGAGATCCCTAGATCTCTCTGGTAGCGTCTTTCTTTTACATCTCAGGAAAGTGCCTCAAGGCACAAAACAATTTTGTATGGTGAATCCTGCCCCACCAACACAACTGCTACCCATTCTCCCTCATTAACTTTACAGAGGCAGGATTCACAACATACAGGAACATTACAGAATACCAGGAATCCTGGCCTAGCCAAATGGCTACATGTACTTTTGGGGGGACACAATTCAATCCAGGACAAGACTCCATCAAGTTTATGGGAAATTTAAGAGCTAAATAGAATGGATGATTGATCACTTGTCAAGAAACAGTTGTAGAAAGCCAAGTGTGTTATATCTAGCAGAGAAATAGACCAAAAAAAAAAAAAAAAAAAAAAAAAAAAACCAGTTCTTTTAATTGGAGTTGAGTTCATCTCCCTAGGGAGAGAAAGGAAGTGATAACAATCTGGGTTTGAATAGATCTTTCTTCTTCTTTCCCAGATTTAAACCTCCAAAGGTATATACACAGATGCTATTTATACTCAGTGGAGTCATTGGTGCCGAAGAGTTTAGCTACATGGCTAGTAATTAGGAAGACACAAGGAGGAAACCTATTTCCCCAAGGTCCTTGCCCTGATTCCCATAACTTCAGTCTGCTCACTTGTGTGATGGAGCTAGCTGAGCAATTCTGTTCCAACAGTGGCACAAAACACATCACTGAAAGCCATTTTGCACTTGCCCAGGGACTTTCAAGAGAAGATCTCAAAGTGAATCTGGGCTGCTGTGTGCCACAAAGAGGACCAACATTTCTCTTTGGCTTTAAAGGATGTCCCATTGTGAGAATGAACTTTGGGTTTTATCTCTGCCTTTGAAATAGAATACATGAAAGTGAGACATTTGAAGGCAAAGATACAATGATCCCCAATCCAAAGCAGCCCAGTTCAAAAAAAAACCACAGAGATGATTTGTGTTATTATGAAATTGTGTTTGCTGGCTGAGAAGGTGGACAAAGAAAGATTAAGTTGCAAACATAAAATGGACCTTGAAATTCCTGTTAGTCTTGGGCCCTGGGGCAGATGTTTCCAGTGGGACACTTATTTTTTTTAGACGTTTGGAATCGCTGACATGTTTAACACATTGAGGCCTTACCTTTCTCTGAGTCTGAAGTATACAGAGTTATTAAAGTGAAATTTATGAGTGATTGGATGATGGATGAGAACAAAACAGTCTTGGAAAGTTGTTGCTGAGAAGTTTTTCCTTTGAGGGGTGGGGTCCAAGTTCATTCTTCCAAGGGTGATATCAAGTGTTAGGTATTTTAAATACAGCAACGGATTTCCATGGGCCATCTTGCTAAAGTGCCATTCCAAGTAAGGCACACTTACCTAATTGTAACTGTGCTTTAAACCTTACATTTCAATTAAATTATATAGCTATCCATCATGTTAAAGGATAAATGCTTTCTAACACAGCTGGATTTCAGTATGGGAAAAAGCATTTGAAATCTGTCCATTTTTATTCCTTGTCATGCCATTATTTCTGTGTTCCTTTTGCTCTAGTAATACTGGAATAGTTTATTCATTCTACATGCCGCTCAGATTTATTAGTGTCTACCATGGCTCAAGAAGTCCCTTGGGAGGCATGAACAGTTAATGTGCTCAGCTGCTAACCAAAAGTTTGGTGGTTTGAGTCCACGCAGAGATACCTTGGAAGAAAAGCCTATAGGTTTACTTCCCCAAACCCCCACCACTCAGAACCTTGTGGAACACAGCTCTACTCAGACATGGAGTCATCGTGAATCTGCATTGACTGGATGGCCACTGGTTTCCTATGAGCTGCTTGATTAGTGTTGGTGGTCTCAGATCATGCTATTTTCTGTTGTCATTTAAGTTTTCCCAGAACCAGATCCTCAGACAAGGACTCCAGGATAAGAAGTTGATTTGGGAGGTACGTGGAACACAGGCAGGGAAGAAGGTGGAGCAGTAAAGAGAAGGCAGCCGATCAAAGAGGTGCTCTTAAGCCATCCATCACTCTGGGTAACCCGAGTTTCTACTACTGTTTGCACTGACCACTAGCTCTCTGAGATTTATGTTCCTCACTGCTAAACCCATATCTTTGACAGCATGGTTTTCAGTTTAAAGCTTGCAGTCGTTTACCAGGAACTTGGCACATAGCTGCCGTCTGCTGAATCCCTACTATGATCGTTATTATTGAAGCTAAGTAACTATACCGAATAAAAAAAGTATTTATAGGACTTCTGAAGACAGACATTCTCTCAAAGGCAGAAATCTTGTGTTATGTAAGGGAAGCAAGCGGGGTGGGGGTGGGGAATCCATCTTTTTTTTTTTTCTTTTTAATCTTTTGCCTGAATCTGCAGCCCGAAGATGTGACGAGCTGCAATTTTGTACTTACTAATCGCTTTCATTTGAACACATTAAGCATTTCGCTGGAGCTGTTTGAAATTTTACAACTTGGTCTGATCTCACGTTGAGAGTGAAAAGGAACACTTTCGGAGATGAATCAAGCCCACCTAACCATGAATGAGACGAACTGAGAACGCTCATTTCCGGCAGCATTTCAGAAATTAGCAATTTGTGAAACTGCGATGATGCAGGGAACAGAACGGAGAGCCTCTTCTTTCCCTTTTGTCCATCTAAATGCAAATCTGAACTCGGATGGCAGCCTGTTTGTGCGTTAATACCTCTGCGCTGTCACCCTGGAGATCTCTTTAGACAGCCTAAATTAGGTTTAAGGAAGGGGTCATTTCATTACATAGGCTCCCTCCCAGAGGCACAGCGCGCAGACCTGGCAGTCCGCAGGAGACTCCTAGGACCTCAGGGACGGCCGCCTGGCGGAGGGCAGGGGAGGAGTGTCAAGGGCCAGCAGTTGGTCAGAAGCAGGTCCCCCAACGTCTCCCTGAAGATGGAAGAAGAACGCGAATCAAGAAAGGGTATGCGTACTCTGTGGTCTCATTGGCATTTGCTTCTTGTAGTCCGGGAAATGTCAGTCACCAGTTGGTAGCAGCATAAAGATGCTATGTTAGTGATAACGAATTAAATTGTGGCCATTTGCATTGGAATGCCGTGATAATGATCTGGAATTGCCATTGTATATATTCCCCTTGACAGTTCAAAATTGGACTCAAAGCTAATAGTATTTTGCATGAACTTTAAACCAATGAAATGTCTTTAAGAGAGCACACTCCTTTTGGCAAGCCATGTGGATTTCAGAAAGTTAATTTACCTCGGCTTTGTTCAAGCTGTTTGGTAATTGATGAACATGACATAAAAGTTTTAATGAATAACCACAGGGACCATTTAACTTATTTACTAGGTAAGAGTGAAATACACTTGATTACCCTCCCTAATCTGACTCTCCAAATGAAGCCGATCCAGAATAAATACTGCCTTTGTGTGTGTGTGCATGGGTACGTGCCATCTCTGCCGCACAAAACATCACAGGCAAATATTTTCAGAAAATTTGAATGAAGGAGTTGCATTTTCTCCCATTAGCTTCTATTTACAGTTCTACTGCAAGCATCAGACATTGCTCAGGGAGAACTTATGTCTGTGTGTGCGAGACTCGAGGCTGTATTGCAGTGTGGTTATGTAGCAACCCACAGAATCAGCCGATCTCTTCCCAGCATCTGTTGTGGGAATAACTCTCCAGCAACCCTCCATTATTGTGAAGCAGATAAAAAATAAGCTACTTTTTTTTTCTCTCTGGCCTCTAGGAGTCTAATTATACTACAGCATCATTTCATGAGCAGAATCTTATTCTAAGTGCCCGCATGTATCTTAGTTCCCCGTTAGATGGTGTTCCTTGCCTTGCCTCTGTCGAGTACTTGTAGCAGCACAGCCTCTATACAATCAAAGAAGGTCACGGTAGAAGCTAGCTAGAGAGACGAAGGTGGGCACCATCCCTTCGTACCACCTTAGCAGGATGTGGGTTCCATTTCCAGACTTTTCATTTACTAGCTGTGTCTTTTTGGGGCACATGGATTCAGCTCCCTGTGGCTCAGTTTCCACATCTGGGAAATGGGAATGCTGAGCTGACATTAAAAGTCTATTGTGAGGACTAAGAGGTAACCTCTATGAAGCACTTAACAGGATGCCTAGAGCACTGGCTGTCATTTGGAAGGCTTCTTGAAACAGATTCTGAAAGCCACTGTCAGAGATTCAGATCTGGCTGAGGGCACTAGTGGTTCAGTGTTAGAATTTTAGACTTCCACAAGGGGTGAGGAGGGGGCCTGATGTTGATTCTCAGCCATGCACCTCAAGCATAGTGTCCACTCTTTTTTTTAAAGTTTTTTTTTATTGTGATTAAGTGAAAATATACAATCCAAATTAATTTTGCATGCCTGCCTATCTGCAGCTCCTTCTGCTGTCTTTGTCTGGTGACAGCACACTCCTCCTTTTCATTCTATACTTGCCATGTCCTCTTAACAAACTCCTGTGCCCTCATTTCCACCCTCTTCTCTACCATCTAGAAAGAGACCAGTAAGACAGCATCCTACAAATGCACAGAATCAGAAAGTGCACACACCATATGGTCACATTGTGTCCCCAAGCCCAGTCAGTTTTTGTTCACAGAGTTGACCACAGTAGTGTTCTCTAGACAGGGGCAGCAGCAGGTCTAGGGGCCATACTCCCAGGGGACCCTCCAGGCTGTCTGACCATCAGTTGTGGTCTTTTAGGAGAGTTCTTAAGCTGCATCCCTCTTTTTCTCATGTCGCCACAGGGACTCAACATCGTGTGCCCCATCACGGCTGTCTTTGGTGGTGACAAGACACCATCTGGTTCTTCTGGACCCATTCACATGGGTCCTTCTGTCTCCTAGGTTCTTTTTTCCTTTGTTGTTCTGGGTAATCATCTGTTCTGGAGGAGTTGGGACCATTTGGTGTACCTCAGATGGCAGCTTGCTAGCTTTTAAGACCCCAGATGCCACTCACCAAAATGGGGTGCAGAAGACTCTCTTAGCAATAGGCTAGTTATGCCAAATGATCTCAATGTCCCCCCAGGAGCATTGTCCCCATACCCCACCCTTGCTACCCTATCATTGCAATATTAGATTGAGATTATAAGAGCTTTCAGTTTATGGTTACCACTCTTCTGTCAGTGGAAGCCTGAATGTTGCTGTGATACTTAGTACATGTCAGTGGGGCTTCTAGGCTGATGCAAACTAGTAAGAAAGGCCTGGTGATCTATTTCTGAAAAGCAGCTAATGAAAATCCCATGGATCAAAGTGGGCTAAGTCCATGAATTGGGGTCATCTCCATGGCAGTTAAAAACATTAAGTCTGAGGTGGGGTGACAACTTGCATTTCTAATAAGGTCCCCAGGGATGCTGATACTGCTGGTCCAGGGACTACTCTGTAAGAGCTGCTAGTCTAGAAAAGAACGGCTGAGAATTTCAGGTTTCTCACGGAGCCTGGAGTAAACTGCTGTAACTGTGTCAGCCCCTAGAGGGCACCAGTCGTGTTCTTTTCACTGACCGTATCTACTGACTTCCAGAAAGGAACACAGCAGGTGTTGAGGAATGAGTCAGAATAAACTATGATTATTCAGGGGCTCTAGAAACTACTCTTTGTTAGTTACAGAGCAGAAATTGAAACCAGAAAGTCTGTACTGGTGTCCTAGCTAGGACACTTACTGACTTTGTATCCTAGGGCAGGTTTTAAATTCTGTAAGCCTCTGTTTGCTTGCCTATGAAACGGTGTAGCAAAAGTGCACACATCATTGTGTTCTTTACATTTATACTGTATCCTTTAATCCTCCAACATGCTTAGTATGGTATCAAAAACCCAAAATGAAGGCCACTGCTGCCAAGTCGATTCTGACTCACAGTGGCCCTATAGGACATAGCAGGGTACCAGCCAAGCTAAGTGCCGTCGGTACCAGGCACAAACAAATCATCCAAACATACCCGGCTAATATATTCATTAGTCTTTACTTCTTGACCCTGCCACATCCTCCTTGCCCCGCAAAGGCACATGGTAGGGACGTCTCTGTGATTTTATGCATGCTTCAAGATTCAACTATCCCTGAAAGCGATGACAAATTAGGTAATACGCTGATTTGTTTAAGAGACAGTGTACACTAAACCAAACTCATTGCTGTCAAGTCAATTCTGACTCACAGCGACCCTGCAGGACCGTGTAGAACTACACTTTCATGTTTCCAAGGAGCACCTGGTAGATTTGAACTCTGCCTGCGTTTTGGTTAGCAGCCATAGGAACTTAGCCTCTATGCCAAGAGGGTTTCCGTAGTTACACTAGATGACCTAATTCCATTACACATGGAGGCATATATCTTGGAGAAATACGTTTTACTGACATAATTGAAAGCACAGGGTTACACGGAGTTACCAGCGTCTGGTGGAGGGGAGGTATGTGGCAGGTGATAGCACCAACATGAAACATGGAGGCTGACCATAGGTCCGCAGACAGGTGTCAAAGACAAACTCCTCCCTTCCCACAGCTGAGTCTTGGTCTGGCCCTATTCACGAATATGAGGATTCTGAAATAAAGATGGACCTGGCATTGAGGTGGGAAATAGTTATTGCTAACTTTGGGAAAATGTTTTATACATGAAGACATTTCAGTTATTAAAAAAATGTATAGTTGAGGAAAACAAGGCATGGTATAAGGGCAAAGTAAAAGCCATCCTTATTTCTATTTTTTCATTGATAACCTTCTATCTAGACACATACACACACACACACACACATTATTTATTAAACCAACTCATTGCTAGTACCCTGTAGGACAGAGTAGAACTGCCCCATACATTTCCAAGGAGTGTCTGGTGAATTTGAACTCCTGACCTTTTGGGTTGCAGCCAAGCTCTTAACAACTATACCACCAGGGCCCCTTAGTGAGTAGAAATGGTGATCTTATCTGGGCTGCTTTTAATGTGCTGTTCTCCTATCAGTAATATATCACAGACAATTTAATGTTAAAACATTAACACACAAGATTATTTTTATGTCTCAATAGTTTTCCACTGTACATATGTATCACAATGGACTTACCTAATCTATGAACTGCACTGTGATGAATATCCTCATATATAGGCCTTTATAATTTTTTCATTAATTCTTTATGATAACATCTAAAAAGTTGAACGACTCGTCAAATATTATGCAAAGTTTGGGAGTTTCGATCAGTGACTATTACACAGTGAAGGGAAGCTTTTTTGGCTGAAATATTTTTGCTGGCTTAGTGATCATTCATTCATTCATTCATTAAATGTGAATGAATTCCTGATATGTGCTAGGTCTTTGATGACACAGTGACAAAAACACATTAAGGTTTTCTTAAGATGGCCAAAGGTGGTATCTAGGGGTGCAGATTTCCCTCTTGGTCAGGAAAATGATCTTGTCTAGGCTGGCTGAGGGACTGTGGCTGCACAAGAGAATCACTGAGGAAATTTTTTAGAAAATGTCAGGCTGAGCCCCGACCACAGCTTTCTTGTAATTTGGGCTGAGTTCTGAGCATCATGTTGTTTTAAAATCTCTCCAGCTGATTTTAGTGAGAATGCAGGTTTGAAAACTACTGACCTGGGTTACAGAAAACCTGGTGGTGTAGCAGGTAAGTGCTAACCAAAAGGTCAGCAGTTCAAATTCGCCAGGTGCTCCTTAGAAACTCTATGCAGCAATTCTACTCTGACCTCTAGAGTCATGGTGCATTGGAATCGACTCTGTGGCAGTTTGTTGGTTGGTTCACCTGGGCTACATGCCCTTCCTCCTCAACTACAGAGTGAGCAGGTCCTGTATCAGTTGTCATCCCTGCCACTTGGAGTGTGTCACAGTAGACGGTAATCATCATCTGCTGACCTCAACAAGCCCCTTTTCTCGGTCTTGGTCCACTGAACTTCCCTCTGTATTTATGCTCACTTGCAGAATATTTTGTAACACTGGGGACAGTGGCTAACTTTATTTTTGTAGAATTGGAGAGGGTACCTTTTTTGCCTGAAACTGAAGGTCATTAGTGTTTCCTCTCCTGCAGAAGTTTCTCCAAGTATGAGGCATGTGGGTTGCAGCTGACCTTCCTCAAATTTCCAGCTGTGGTTAAACCCACTTATACCCCTACTTTTATTTATTTAGGGTTCGGTGCGTCCATTCATTACTGGGTAACTGAGCGTCAAACGCCGTGAGCTCTGGTGGCCAAAAGATCCTGGGAGATTGACAGGATGTTTTTACAAGGTGACTGAAAGAATTACTTCATTAAAACTAAAATATGCTTTAAAAATACATCCCTGAAGACCAAATTGCTTGGGTGGGAGGAGATTTCTGTGAACCCCAAACACGATGACCCTCTCGTGTCTTCCTCCGGGTCTACTACGGCCAGGCAGCGTGAGCTTCTCCACGTCGTTAAACACGGTGTACTCAGAGTCCCCAATGCGCAGGGAGCTTCATATGCTGCATGTGCTCTACGGACAAATTCAATTTGTTTTCCCTGGATGGAGACATTAGGTTTTGAAAAATAGTAGAGTGTGCTTGCCCTGAGCAATGTTGGAGAAAAATATGTATTCCCTCGTTACTGTCCATTAAGCCTCTCAAGAAGCTTAGAAACAGGTTCTGGTTAAAGGGGTTTGCCCACATTTATTCCATTAAAAATACATGTGCTGCTCAGAAAAATAATCGGTAGCAACAATAAGAATTGCATCTCAAGGTTGTTGCCACTATTTAAATAACCCTCATTGCCACTTGTTGGTAATACTTATTAAAAAAGGAAATTGGTTTTCTAGTCTTTAAATATGAAAGTGTAGCCCTTTCTTTTTTCTTTTTTACTGGATTGGCAAAGCCAATCTATATTTAATGTTTGTTTGTTTTTCTTCCCCCATGCCAGGGGCTGTGCCAAGTGCGCCATATGTTGTATCATTTAATCTTACAACCGGCCATTCGTGTGCAGACCAGGTGTTTGTGAATGGTGTTTGTGCACTGGTCCTGTGCACAGGGCTGGAAGAGAAAAGCGTGTATGCCTTAACCTTAGGGACGCATAATGAGGGGAATGCTGATGGTTTATAATAACCAGTGGTACTTTCTGGGAGAAGGGAACAATTAATTTCTTCTGAAAGGTGGTACTAATCAGTGACCCGGTGAAAAATTCCTGTGCTCATTCTTGTCCCTCTCTTTTTACTGCAGTGAGTCCAACTTTCATGTGTCCACTGACGAGATATAACACCAGAGCGGGTCTTGGGTGTGTGTTGCAGGATGTGTTCAAACAACCATGCATGCTGCCTCTCACTGGCTTACTGTCAGTGTCCCTGGTTCTCTGGTTTCCTACCTGATGCGTACATTGAATGTGATTATTGCTCCCAGGGCTCTTTGTGTGACAACTTACTTAGGACCTCTAAGAGAATTGGTCTTCATATCCTTTGAACTCCATTTTAAATATATATTTGTGTAATACCTGCTACACACCAGCACTGTGGTAAGCCCTGTGGATACAATGGTAGAACCCCACACAATATTTGGCACGGTGCAGTAACTACCACTCTTTCTGGCCATGCTGGTGGGAGACAACAGCCAGATTCGCCTCTCTCCTAGTTCCTTGTTCATGAGGAGATCAAACTGTGAGGGATTTTTATTTCCGTATCACTCTTTTCAACTACCAAACATTTACTAAGTAGCTCCTATGTCTCAGGTATAGTTTGGAAACTTGTATTAGCTTTTCTTTAATTATATCTATTTTCACCATCCCTGGATAATGCAAGGAAACCCTGGTGGTATAGAGGTGAAGTGCTGTGACTGCTAACCTAAAGGTCAGGAGTTCGAATCCACCAGGTGCTCCTTGGAAACTCTATGGGGCAGTTTTACTCTGTCCTATAGAGTCACTATGAGGTTTTTGTTTGTTTGTTTTGTGGTACAGATAGTTAAGGGCTTGGTTGCTAAGTCAAAGGTGGCAGATTCAGTCTACCCAGAGGTTCCTTGGAAGAAAGGCTGGCAATCTTCTGAAAAATCAGCCTTGAAAACTCTGTGGATCACAGTCCTCTGATACCCATGAGGCTACCATGAGTTACGGTCAACTATGTGGCAATGAAGCAAATCATTTCTTTTGTAAGGACCATCACAGAGCTGGTTCCTGTGAAGCGGAGGTTAAAGATGAGTCAAATGTGCAGCCTTTTCAAGCTGCTGGACACGCGACCCTCTCTAATGTCAACTGCCCCCTCTCCCCTCAGTACTCTCCTTCCTGTCTTGTGTTTCCTAATTTGTTGCAAAGTCTCAAAGAATGCACAATCTGTATAAAGGAAAGAACTGGCAAGTCCCAAATTTGTGGGTCAGGTATAGACTTCACCCACGCAGCTACGGGAGCTGAAAAATCCAAACCAGTGGATCACACCATGAGCTACTGCCTCCTAAGACTGCAGAAGCTGATGAATCAGGTCACAGAATATGTCTTAGCCCAAGGGGCTAAGAAGGCCACTGAATCCTGGAATCAACAGGTCAGACAGCAGGAATTCTGGGGAGGTCAGTTGATCATGAACTGGACTCGAACTCAGATGCACAGATAGAGGGCCTCACCTGAACACATGTGTCTTAGATGCAGGCCATATCCCAAGAAATGGTGTGACACAGCCACAATGATCACAGGCCCCATATACGTTATTTGCATAGTCTTGCTCAATTATTGTGTGTGAGTCACAAAGACCAAGACTAGAGGGCTATATTAAGTTATAGACTGGATTGCAGATGGTGCCTTGGCTCTTCTAGCTGTTGGCCCTTTGTACTTCAAGCATTGACTTTCCCCTCCCAATACTTTTACCAATCTAAAGTGGTCGTTAACAATTAGTCCTTAGTAGCACAAAAGAGTCCTAAGGGTGAAGTTACTGAGATACCAGCCATTCAGGTCTGCAGCAGCTACCCATCTGATCTGGACAGTGTTTTAGTCAGCTAGTACTGCTCTAACACAAATATCACAGGTGGATGGCTTTAACAAAGAAAAATTCATTTCTACGCAGTCCAGTAGGCTAGAAATCTGAATTCAGAGTGTCAGCTCCAGGGGAAAGGCATTCCTTCTTTGTTGGCTCTGGAGGATATTTCTTGTATTGCCTTAGTCTTTCTTGGCTCTGAGAGCATCTTGGCACAGGAACCTCAGGTATGAAGGATGCACTCTTCTGTTGGTGCTGCCTTCTTGATTGGTATGAGGTCTCCAACTCTCTGCTTGCTTCCCTTTTCTTTCATCTCTTGTAAGCCACACTCTAGGGAAACTCCCTTTACATTGAGGTAGGGAGGTGACCTTAGGAAGGGTGCCACAGTCCCACCCTAATCCTCTTTTACTGTAATCCAGTCTAGTAACCATAGGCAGAGATCAAGATTTATAGCATAGGAAAATCACAAAATTGAGGCCAATTACACAATTCTGGGAATCATAGCTTAGCCAGTTGCCACACATATTTTTTGGGGGACACAATTTAATCAGTGACAGTCAAGCTTGCCAGCTCTTTGTCTTGTCCTCATCCTTTCTGACCTTCGACAAAATTCAACTGTGAGATTATTCCCTTGCTCTGAGTCTCTCTTGAGCTATCAGCATAACGTAAGGTTCCTTCTGTTGCATGGCCTATTTACTCATTCCTTTACCTTCAGTCACCATGAGCAACTCAACAGCACTTGGCTTTTGGCTTTACCTTCAGCCTAGTATGCCTTCTTCTTTCCTTTTACTGATTTTTGCCCAGACTTTTCTACTTTGGGAAGGAACATCAGGTTCAGCTGCTGTGGTGGTCCCAATTGTTGGTAGCAAGACTAGACCAGCCAGTGCTTCCCTCTCAGTCCACCATGCATGTGAATATGGTTACATAGGTCCAGTACTAGAGGGTCATCTCACCCATTAGCAGTATGGCCATATTCACTATCAGCCCCAATTTTTGCCAGATGGGGGAAAGGTACAGTATCATCTTATCAGGCCCTTGGAATTCTAGCATACACGTTCAGGGGTATAGCTGCAGTCTGTTGCTTAAGGAATATCCTGGCTTCTGGCACCCACAGCTGTGTTCCTGACCATAGAACCACAACATCAGCATGAAGAAAAGCAATTTGAGGTGATGTGGGGAAGAACTCTATATTGACACCAGCATCCTCTCCTACCCTTCTCTTCCCTAGATCCCCCAGAGAAGCAGAGGAATCTGTCCAGTGGTGATCTTTAGAAGTATTGCTACTGAAGCCAGAGGGTGGGCTGTGGTTTAATGGATTACTTACTATGGCCTTTCTTACCATGGTCTTGCAACTTCTGCAGAGGTGATTGGGTAGGACTGTGCAGATAGGGTAGTTGTAGCCCACCAAGAGGTTTGGTCAGTTTTTCACCCTGCTAGGCTTGAATGGAGCCCTCCCAGAGGCAGGAATGAGAAGAATCCTAACCACTACTGAGGAAGAACCAGGGCATCCTTTGGACCTGGGATCCCTGTGCTGAGAAGCTCCTGGAACCAGGATACACACACACACAGAACTGTAATATTAATGGCAGAGAGAAATCACAGCAGCAGACCCAACAGAAAAGACCTGGCAGCCGAAGTCAGTGAGGTGGGCTTCCCAGACCATGAGACAGAGCAAGAAAGCTGAGTGCCTTTGAGCAGAGCCTGAGGGCGAGGGAGATATGTGCCTGTGAACATGTCTGGTAAGAGGTTCTATTTGATGGAGGAAGTGTACCCTTGGGGGTTCCTAAGCCTGAGTTGTAACCTGTTATTTCCCCAGTAAACCTCATAATCATGAGTATGTGTGGCCATTGCAAAGAATTATTGAACCCAGCACAGAAGTAGAAAGTGATGTGGGAGGGATGGTTGGTGTCAGAAATGATGGAGACGGCAGAGAGAGGAGGCATGGCTGTACTCCTCTTCCCAGGAATCAGCCTTGGGCTGTTGATCTTGATTCTCCTTTCCTCCTTGTAAATTTTGAGGAGGTCAGACATTGTTCCTATGCCATTTGTACAGCAACTAATTTTTCTTTTTTGTCCCACGGTCCATGCATCCTACCAGCTGGAAAAAGAAAATGATGATTTGGACTGTTGAAGCAATAGGGTGATTAGTTCTCACTGTAAAAGAAGAACAAGTGAGAGGTAGCATTTGGGTGGAAAGACAAGCACAGTTGACCTTTAAAGTTTCTTTTCTTTTTTAATTGTCACTGAGAAGATAAACAGCAAAAATACAACAGTTCAGTGATGTCCACATGTACAGATTCAGTGACACTGATGACATTCTTCAAGTTGTGCGATGACTCGTACCCTTCTTTTCTGAATTGTTCCTCTGCCATTAACATAAACTCACTGTCCCCTAAATTTCTAATCTTACTTTTTAAGGTGCTCTTGTCAATTTGATTCCATATAGTTTTTTAAAATAGTACAATATTCAAGGTAGATATTCTTTACTAACTAGGTTGATTATTGTTTGGTTTAACAAAGACTTCTGGGAATATTTTTGGCTTAAAGGTTAAAGGTTATCTCAGGGCAAACGTATCAGGGGTACACCAAGCCTCCGTAGTTCCAGAAATTATGGGTGCCATGAGAACTTGGAATTCTGTCCTGGATTTTCTCCATTTTAATTAGGATTCGACGGCACTTGGCTTGGCTATAGAATCTTTGGTCAATACATTTGTTAGTGGTAGCTGGGCACCATCCTAGTCTGGTCTCTTGACAGCCGAGGCAGTTATTGACCAGGGACAATTGGTCATACTTTCCATTTCCGCCTTCTGTTCCTGACTGTCTTTCTTCTTCTCTTGCTCCAGGTGAATACAGACCAGTTATTGTACCTTGCATGACCACTTGCAGGTTTTTAAGACCTCAGTCATTACACAATAAACTAGGGTACAGAACAGAAGCACCTAAAAACAGTGTTAGGCAAATTAACTGCAATGTGTCATGAAACCATGATCCTAAACCTAAGGTCTTTGGAGTTTCCTTTTCTCTAATGTGTGCCTGGGAGCCCTGGTGGTTAAGTGCCATGAGTACTAAGGTCAGCAGTTCAAATCCACCATGTGCTCCATGGAAGCTCTATGGGGGCGGTTCTACTATGTCTCCTAGAGTTGCTATGAGTCAGAATCGACCCAACAGCAATGAGTTTATTTATTTTTGTTGTTGAATATGTGCCTGGAAGTTTCCGTCAGATTTTGTCTTTTCAAGGAATTCTGCTTTGTTACGTGAGTTACTATGAGTGAGAAGAGACTTGATGGCACTTAACAACAACAGTTTCTTACAAAAATACTAGATATGACAAAAGCGCTCATTTTGCAGTTTTAGAATGGATGCACTTTTTGTTAGGTGCTGTTGATTTAACTCTGACTCACAGCGACCCTATGTACAACAGAGTGAAACACTGCCTGGTCCTGTGCCATCTCACAATCTTTCTTATGGCTAGGAGTCATTTTTCTCATTCCCTTTGGAATTTAAATACTTCTCAATCATAAAATAATGGGAGAAGGAGACAGAACGAGAGTTAGGAAAAGTGATACATTGTCACCTTCTCTCTGGATATCTCTCTGTGAGAAAAAAGTGAGGAGGAGAGAAACTGTAAATAGATTTCACAAACAGCCCCTTGCAGCACTATGCCCAAGGTACCCAGCACCAGAGAAGGCATTCAAATAGGCTATTGGTGAGGGGCTAATTGTTTTGGCTGCTTCTGCTCTTATTTGATTGAAGCAGAAAAGGTTTTAGGAGCTTCAATCCCCAGTTCAGATCTGAAAATGAAGTTAGGTGTTTGAGAAACAGCTGCTAGAAACAGCCTGGCTCCCTCTGGAGCCTCTGGTTGGCTTCCAAGACACTTCCAAGAGAGAGGGAGGCAGGTGAGCATCCTGGGCTTGTGTGTGCATTAATAAAAACAAAATTGCTCTCTGTAAATAAAGCATGGCTGGTTTCCCGAGGATGATGAAGGTGACTCTCGTTCTGCCTTTCTGCTTCTTTAGAGGTTTTGGGCAAATCATCATCTTTTCTTATCCTTGGGGACTTCGGATTCAAATCACCCTGGGTTCCTTTTCTAGTTTCAGCTCAGCCATTTCCAATCAGTGGGAACTGGGACAAATTAACGAACATCTCTGAATCTCGATTTCCTCTTCTATCAGTTTATGTCATTGGGATAATTGTTGTATAGGGTGTTTGAAAGTGATAGAACTCAATGTACATGTACACTTTCCATTTATTGCATCCATGGCCATGTTTAAGTTATTGCACTACAGTTGTTAGTGGCCTGAGAGTCAGCGCTGATTGATGGTATTTCCTTGTACAACAGAACAAAATGTTGCCTGGTCCTGTGTCATCTTCAAGCTCATTAATAGGCTCGAGTCCATTGTTTTGGCTGCAGTGTATTTTCTGTGCCTTCCAATCTAAGGGACTCATCTTCCAGCACTAGATCAGAAAACATTCTGTTGCCATCCATAGGACTTTCAATGGCTAAGTTTGGAAGTAGGTCACAAGGCTTTTCCTCCTAGTCTGTCTCCATCTAGAATTTCCACTAAAATCTGTCTACTGTGGGTGACCCTACTGGTATTTGAAATACTGGTGGCATAGCTCCCAGCATTATAGTAATGTGGAAGCCGCTACAATAGATAAACTGATGGATGGAGTGGTGGTGTTTGCTACTAGAGCGATCACCTTGTTTGGTTTGTCCATGACTCCTTTTGATTCTAGCACTGAAAGTCTCCTCTCCAGGAAACCTCTCATTTCTGGATAAACTGGGTTAGTCAGTCACCTTACAGTATATTCTGACATAGAACAGATAGGACCATTGCCCCAAAGGGATTATAATCTGATAGTATGTCTAAATACCCTCATCATCCTCAATACAGAAAATGTTATTTATTTTATTGTTCTGCATTGTACGTTGAAAGAAGGTAAAGACCATATTATTTTTCTCTTCCTTATATCTACCACCAAACTCTTATGCCAGCTAGGGATATTTATTATACCCATTAATTAATACATGAGATCAGTGGAGTCCTTATCTTTCCAGTTGTTACAGTTTTAACTATACCACTGAGTTACTTTAACTTTTAAATCTGTTTGGAATTATACAGGCATACATACAGAAACATTGAGCTTGACTTCCTAATAACTGGTGCTTAAATTTTAGTATACTAAGAATCACTTGGAGGTATTATTGAAAACATATATTTTGGGTTTATCTGTATGATATTATCATACAGTAACTCAGAGATCCCACAAAAATCCATTGCTGTTCAGTCAATTCTGACTCATAGTGACCCTGTAGGACAGAGCTGTAATGGCTGTAATCTTTATGGAGTGAGTTTGAACCTTTTATTTATCAGCCAGGTGCTTAGCTACTGTGCTACAAGGATTCCTAACTCAGAGGTAAGTTCCAAGAATCTAAAAACACTCAAAGTGATTCTCATGTCCCAATAATGTTATAAAAAAAAGAAGTCTACCCGCATAGCATTTTCATTAGCTAATTTTTAGTCTTAGAAGACATACAACCAGAAAATTCCTTAGAAGCAAGGAAGGTGAGACTTTGACTCAATTGCTTTCAATACATCATCAAGAAACACCAACCACTATGTTTGGTAAGGTAGAGGGCCAATGAAAATGAGAGAAACTCTTAATGAGGTAGAGTGACACAACTGCCACAACAGTAGACTCAAATGTATAACCCAGGACTGGGCAATATTTTGTTTGGTTACGCTGTAAGAGTATCATGAGTTGTCATGGGCTGGACAGCAATTGACAACTCATGTCTAAACAAGGTACATCATGGTTTGGTAGAGATGCTCCTGGTTCATTTTGATTGAGCCAGTGAAATTATCAATATCCCTGATAGACACATGTCTAGTCACCCCACTTGTGACTCCATGTGATGAGGTTTAGAGCACCCTGCACATGGCTTTTACTAGCTTCCTGTCTAGGGGTAGTTTTCCCCATATCTCACAGTCTTCTTATTTACCCATCTAGTAGAGCAGATTTTCTTTCTCACTTTAAAACTTGTGCATTATCTTAAAACTAACAAAGTCCTGGAGACTATTTTACCCTAGGCCCTGTCCTCAGTGAAGTAGGAAGACCAGCTGATTTCCATCCTCTTAGGAGGACATTTGGAAACCTTGGTGGCATAGTAATTAAGTGCTACATCTGTTAACCAAAAGGTCACTAGTTCAAATCTGCCAGGTGCTCCTTGGAAACTCTATGGAGTGGTTCTGTCCTACAGGATTGATATGAGTTGGAATTGACTTGATGGCAGTGGCTT
Source organism: Heterohyrax brucei (assembly GCA_028571685.1). Taxonomy (NCBI): domain Eukaryota; kingdom Metazoa; phylum Chordata; class Mammalia; order Hyracoidea; family Procaviidae; genus Heterohyrax; species Heterohyrax brucei. Next base: position 63,825,650 of record CM053161.1, on the reverse strand, counting down.
TGGTTTTGGTAACATGACATCTAGATTTCCATTCCATATTCTAGCTTGGAGCATTAACAAAAACTAGGTGAATGGTATAGTGGGTTAAGTGCTATATCTGCTAACCAAAAGGTCAGCAGTTCAAATCTGCCAGACGCTCCTTGGAGATTCTATGGGGACAGTTCTACCCTGACCTATAGGGTCATTATGAGTCGGACACAACTCGATGACAGTGGGTTTGGTTTGGTTTGGTTATACACGTGGATGGGAATATCTTCCACATGGAACTAGCCTCAGGAGGGCAACCCAGAATTCCTGTTGGGTCATCTTATTAGAACCCTCTTTAGAAGTACCATAATGCCATCTTCACCTTAGTACCAATGTCAACTGGACCCTCAACATTTCTGAAAGTATCTACTTCTTCTTCCTTTTTTTTTTTTTTAAAAAAAAATTGTGCTTTAAGTGAAAACTTACAACTCAAGTTAGTTTCTTATACAAAAATTTATACATATGTTATTACGTGATTCTAGTTGCTATCCTTCTAATGTGACCACATGTTCTTCCTTTCCACCTCAGATTTCCCAAGTTCATTCAAGCAGCTGCTGTCCCTTTCTGCCTTCTCATCTAACTAAGAAGTACACTCTTCAAGATTATCATTTTATCTCTTAGAGTCCAGTCTATTCCTTGGCTCAAGAATTGGCATTGGGAATGAGTTTAGTTCCTGGTTAGCAGAGAGTCTGGGAGTCATGTCTTCTGGGAATCCTGCAGTCTCAGTCAGAGCATTAATTCTTCTCTTTTTACCAGGATTTGAGTACTTTTCTCTTGCTCTGTCATGGATTCTCTGTTGTATTCCTGTCAGGATGGTCATTGGGGGCCAGGCACCTTTAATTCTTCTGGTAACAGGTTGATGGAGTCTCTGGTTTATGCGGCCTCTTTTGTTTCCTGGGCTAATATTTTCCTTGTGTCTTTGGTATTCTTCATTCTCCTTTGCTCCAGCAAAAAGCTACTTGTTAAAGATGAGTTAAGGGAGTCTATTTAGCTTAGGGTTAATAATTGGAAATCTGTCTGTCTGTGTGTGTTTCTTGCTGTAGTAAAAATAAATATGTTACACAAGAGGTGGAGAAGTTAGATTAATGAAGGCAGATAGTACGGTGGCTTCAGGTTCCAGGACTGTACTGCATGGGTTTGAAATCTTGTTCCACTTACTAGCTGTGTGAAGTTAAGACAAATCACATAAATTCTCTTGACATTCATGTGCTCATCAGTAAATGTGAATAATACTGGTAAAATAGGATACGATGATTAAATAAAATAAGCTGGGTCGCCAACCTGTTTGTTGCTTTTGTAACATCTCTTTAGCACACATTTGATTTCAGCCACAGCTATGAGGGAAGTCTTGACCCACACTGTCAGTATCCCACCTCGAGTATGCCGATCTCCCTAGTTTTTTATGTCAGAGTCTTCTGCCTGTCTTGGAAGCCCTCTCTGCTCACATGCAAGGGTGACACAGAAGTGTAGAGGAGGCAATCCTTAACCCATGGGAGATGGGAGCCAGTTGTTAAATGACCAAGCCTCCTGTCACTCAGGAGAGCAATTCTGGAAGTCATTCTGCATGCTTCTCAGAAGTCTTGGCAAGGTCAAGACCTTGGTGCCAAAATCAATGACCTAGATTAAAAAATACTTTGTGTTTGTGTCTTCTGTATCTCATTCGCCTCATTCCCATTCTTGTCCAAGGATCACTTCCCAAACAAATGACTTGCCCCAGCCCTGTTCTCTAGCTGTATGTCAAGGAAAACCAAACTAAGGTACACAAAGCACTGAGCACTGGCATATAATAAGTCCCATCTAAAGAGCCTTGGTGTCACAGTGATTAAGTACTTGGCTGCTAACTGCAATGTCTGGTTCAAACCCACCAGCCGCTCCTAAGGACAAAGTTGTGACAGTTCATTTTTATAAAGATTACAGCCTTGAAAACTCTATGGGGCAGTTCTTGCTCTGCACTGGAATTGACTGTCCTATAGGGTCTTGCTCTGCACTGGAATTGACTCAGAAGCAATAGGTTTCAAGGTCAAGTTCTATCTGTAAGCTTGTTGTGCTCTGGTGAACTTGTGTGTTACTATGATGCAAGGAATCTGTGCTGCAGGTATTTCAAACCAGCAGGGTCACCCATGCTGGACAGGTTTTAGCAGAGTTTCAAGGCAATGACAGACTAGAAAGGAAAACCTGGCTGTTTCCAAAAATTACCCAATGAAAAGCATATGGATCACGACAAAATATTGCCTGATATAGTGCTAGAAGATGAATCCCCCCAGGGTAGAGGGCACTCAAAAACACAGTGGCTGTGACGATGGACTAGAGCATACAAACCATCATGAAGATAGAGCAGAGCCGCACAAGTTCTATTCTGCTGTATACAGGCCTACTTAAGGCAGCACCGTAACAAAGCCCAAAGAAAGTTAGCTATTAATAATAATACTAATGATGATATTTTTATTTGGCACTGTAGATTAAGCTAGAGATCTGTATATCTTATTTAAAGGATAAAGGCATCTTTATACATTTTTTAAGATAGAGTTGAAATAAAGTTATTTCCCTTTTTTTGTGTATGTGTATTTCCTTAAACAGCTCACACACCTTCTACAGTGTTCATTTTACCAAGATAGGTATCTATTGTTTTCCACTTTCTTCCTCTGAGAAGTGTTCTAAGCATTGTGAGTACTTTTTCTTAGTTCTTCCATCCTCCAGGCAAAGGAAAGGAAAGCACGAAAATTCAGGGGAGTCATTTGTATTGAACACCTGTTAATCTTTTTATATTTTGCTGCTGCTTCCGCAGCATGAGAGAGACTAGTTTCATTAATGCCACTGGCAAACGTTATTATTTGTCAAATATCCACCCCGCTTTGTATTTAGAGATGTATGCCACCACTGACTTTTTGTTTGTCTAATCTCTTTGTGGGAATTCCTGTGGGTATTCAGAAGCTGAGACCAACTCCCCAGTTCATTCTAAATGTATCAATTTCATCCTCCATGACAAGAGATTTCAAAAAGGAATTTAGCCATGCTTCCTGAGCAGTTCTTCAGGTAAAGATGATTCTGGGAATTTACGGGGCTTAGACGGGTGCCTTAGTATCATGAAAAGACTATTTCTAACACTCTCATCCTCCCCAAGTTTTCAGCTGCCCAAACTTTTTCTTATTTGGAGATAAATTTTCCTGGGTAATTGATAGAGATACACTATGTCAATAATTTTTTTTGAGACTACTCCTTCAAAATAGGTAATAAAGAAAATATGTCTGTATCCTTTTTTGACTGTTACAATTTAAGAGTTATTTGTAGGAATCTCAGAGTCCCTGGGTGGTACAAATGGTTAATGAGATCAGCTACTAACTGACAGGCTGACGTTTGAGTCTATCCAGATGTGTCTTGGCGGGAAGGCCTATTAATCTCATTCTGAAAAATCAGCCTTTGGAAACTTGATGAAGCACATTTCTGCTGTGACACACACGAGGTTGCCATGCGGTCGAGCTGATTCTACAGCAGCTAGTCTTTTGTATGTGTCCTAATCAATCAAGACCACTCACAACTAGGTTAGGTGAGCCTCTGTAACTAATACTTATCCAGTAACAGTCGATTAAATTGCCGTTATTGTCTTTCCTCCTGCCCTAGAAGTTCTTTGAAGACTTTTTTTTCTTAGCTATTAGCTCCTTGCACATAAAGGAATTCATAAATCTTTGGTCTTGTTTATTTACATAAGTTTCACAAATTCAATTACACAGCTTCTCATGGGGATAAAGTACAAAAATTAAATAGAAAACCCTATAATCTGGTCACTTATGCCTGTGTAAATGATCACAATATATATTACAAAAAAGAAAATTATCAAAATTGGAATGTGCTAATAATAGTGAATGTTTGTATAATACTTTAAATATCACAAATAATTTGAAAGATAGGAATAGGCAATATTTAATAGCAGCCCTGTCCCAGGCATTGTGCTAAGCATATTATATACATTCTTGTAATTCACAATGATTCTATGAACTAAGTGCCATGCTGAGGTTAAGTATTAACTAGTTAGAGTCAACCTCTAAAAGATGCATCTGGGATTCCAACCAAAGTTTGCTGACTCCATGATCTATATTCTATGACATAATCTATCTTATTACTTATCCATTATACCATTTCATCCTTACTGCCTAAAACAAACAAACAAAAAACCCAAATCCATTGCCATTGAGTCCTTTTTGACTCTCAAAGTGTCCCTCTAGAACAGAGGAGAACTGCCTCCTGAGGTTACCAAGACAATAAATCCCTACAGAAGCAGACTGCTCTATCTTTCTCCCAGGGAGCAGCTAAAGGGTTTGAACCTCCAATCTTACAGTTAGCAGCCAAGTACTTGACTACTGTGCTACCAGGACTATCAATTTCACTTCTTTAGGCTCAAGAAACTGATTCAGAAAGATTCAGTGCTTAGCCTCACTTCCGATGATGGAAATGGCAGGATTATTAGTCAGTTTCCTAGTCCTTGTTTACTCTTTCTTCATCATGTCCTTCCTCCAATTCATACATGTTTCAAACTTCTAGAACTCATGAGCTATATGTGCTTTTGCTATCCATGTAAGACCTGGAAGTTATTTTAGACCAAATTTGCTAGGGTACAAACTATGTGCTGCGATTTTATTGGGGAGAGCAATCTCTGAGAGGCAGAAGTGAGGCCAAAAGGAAATTAAGTGGGAAAAGAGGGAAGGCAAATACAGAGGGATCCAGCACCTAGCTGGTCCCAGCTCAGTGAAAGGGAGGCTGATGGCTCAGTGTCGTGGAACACATCCACCACCTCTTATCACCCACTGGCCAGTGTTCTCTTGAGTGAATGTCACCTGTCCCATACTTTTTAAAACATTTTATTGTGTTTTAGGTTGAAAGTTTACTCAACAAATTGTTTCCCATTCAACAATTTGTAAACAAACTATTGTGCACCATTGGTTGCTATCCCCACAATATGTTAGGGCTTTTCACACCTCATCTTGCTTTCTCCATTTTCATCTGTCCAGTTTCCCTACCCATTCTTGCCTTCTTTTCTTCTAGACAAATGTTGCCTGTTTGACTGCTATAGTTGATTTTTCTAAGAAACACATTACTCATGGGTGGTGGTGTTTATTTTATAGGCCAGTCTATTATTTGGCTGAAGGGTGACCTCTGGGAGCAACTTCAGTTCCAGGTCAAAAGGGTGTCTTAGGGTGATAGTCTCTGGTGTTCCTCTAATCTCTGTTATTTCGGTAAGTCTGGTCTTTTCTTTTTTGATCTCGTTCTAACTGGGGCCTTCTGTTGTGTCCCTAGTCAGAGGTAGGTAGTGGTAGCTGGGCACCATCTAGTTTTTCTGTTCTCAGGTTAGAGAAAGCTGTGGTTCATATGGAGCATTAATCCTGTGGACTAACTGCTTCCTTGAGGCTTTGGTTTCCCACACTTCACTTTGCACCAGATGGGAAGGGACTAGTAGTTGTATCTAGATGGCTATTTGTAAGCTTTTAAGATCCCAGACGCTACTCACCAAAACTGGGATATGGAACATTAGGTTTTTACTGTTGTTGCAGAATTGGTTGTGTTAGAGCATTGACTGTATCTCTCAGTCTCTTCATTGACCTTAGTGATGTCATGCTGACTTCCTCCATATTGTCTTTTGTGTTTCTCTTTCCCCAAATTAACATGTGTCTGCTCTCTAGTATGTTATTCTCTTTCCCTCTCCCTGCCGTCCCTGGTAACCATCAAAGAAAGTTGACTTATGTGTGTAAACCTACTCTAGACTTTTTGTAAAAAGGGATAATGTCTCCAGGTTTATCCATGTTATAAAATGTTTCGTGAACTCATCCCTATTCTTTATCATTGAGTGATAAAGAATCATCTTTATCATTTTATATTATAAAGATGATGAACTACCATCTTTATCACCATATACATATACCACATTTTGTTTATCCAGTCATCAGTTGATGGACATTTAGGTTGTTTTTGTTTTTTTTTCCTATTGTGAATAATGCTGTAATGAACATGAATCACGAGTATGCCTATGTCTATTCATGTCACTGCTATTTTTCTCTAGGGTATATACCTTGGAGCATATAATATTTCTATTTCTAGCTCTTTGAGGAAGCACTGTACTGTTTTCTATAGTGGTTATACCATTTTACAATCTCACTGGCTGTATATAAGCATTCCAATCTCTCCACAACCTCATCAGCATAGGTTGTTTTCTGTTTTTGTTTTTTTTTTGATCATGTCATTTTTTTTTTTCAGGGATGAAATTGTTTCTCATTGTACTTTTGATTTGCATCACTCTAGTAGCTAATGTGGAAACCCTGGTGACATTCTGGTTAATAGTTATAGCTGCTAACCAAAAGGTTGGCGGTTCAAATCCACCAGGTGTACTTGGAAACTCTATGGAATGGTTCTACTTTGTTGTTTAGGGTCACTATGAGTCAGAGTCAACTTGACAGCAGCCAGTTTTTGGCATAGTGCTTAAATGCTACGTCTGCTAACCAGAAGGTCAGCAGTTTAAATCTACTAGGTACTCCTAGGAAACTGTATGGAGCAGTTGTGCGGTGTCCCATAGGGTTGCTGTGAGTCAGAATAAACTCAATGGCAGTTTTTTTTAATTGGTTAATGATGGTGCTCATTTCTTCATGTGTTTGTTAGCTGCTTAAGCGTCTTCTTTGGTGAAATGTCTGTTCAGGTCCTTTGTTCAGTATTTGATTATACTATTTGTCTTTTCATTGTTGAGGTGTTGATTTTTTTAATTGTATTTTAGAGATTAGATCCTTGTCAGATACATTGTTGACAATTTTTTCCCCCAGCTGTAGGTTTTGTTTTTATTTTTTTGGTAATATCTTTTGATAAGTGGAAGTATTTAATTTTCAGAAGCTCCCAGTTATCTAGTTTAATTCCATTGGCTGTGTATTTTTTAGTTATATTTGAGAGTGCATTTAGGTCATAAGTTAAACCTTTAGCTTTGTCCCTATGTTATCTGCCAGGAACTTTATAGTTTTTCATTTAACATTCAGGTCTTGGATATATTTTGAGTTAATTTTTGGGTATAGTGTGTGGTATAAATCTTGTTTAATTTTTCTGTAACTGGATATCGAGTTTTGTCAGTATCATTTGTTAAAGAAAATGTCTCTCCCTCTTTGAGTGGGCATCAATCCTTTGTTGAAGATCAGTTGTCCATAGGTGGATGGATATTCTTCTGTGCTCTTTAATTCTGTCCCACTGACCTATGTGTCTATTGTTGTACCAGTACCAGGCTGTTTTCATTATGATGGCTGTGTAGTAAGATCTGAGATCAGGAACTGTGAGGCCCCCACTTTGTCCTTCTTCAATAATGCTTTAGCTATTCAGTGCCTCTTTCCTTTATGTATAAAGTTGGATATTAGTTTTTTCCATTTCATTAAATGATATTTTCAGGATTTGGATAAGGATTGCATTCCATTTCTAGATTGCTTTCAATAGTGTTGACATTTTTACAAGGTTAAGCCTTCCAATCCATGGTATGGTTTTCCATTTATGTAGATCTCTTTTTGTTTCTTACAGTAATATTTTGTAGTTTTCTGTCTAGAACACTTTTATGTTTCTAGTTAGAGTTATTTCTAGGTATTTTATCTTTTGAGGACCATGTACCACACTTCTAAGTTGTATCACTCAGGTCTTCTGAAGCTCTTCTGGAGAGTTAGCAGTGAAGTTTAATTCTAAGACAATGGAAGCAATCCCTGTAGCTAGGCATAATACATCAGGTAACCCCAAGTTGGTCTGTACCTGTCCACTTGCAGCTCAGAAGTCAATGGACCCCAAAGAGCCCAGAAATGCACCTGTATAGGTACTGAGCTAGTCTTCGTGAGCAACACAGAAACCAAGAGGAAGAAACAGAGACATGTGTATACATGCATGGTGCTGTCAATCTTGCTTCCACAGAATATTATCATTTCTAGAATATACTGTATGCCTACCTGCCTAGAACCTATAAATGTAAACTTACATGTAAAAAGGATATATTTAAGGCCCTTCATATGAGATCATCCTAGATTAGGATGGGCCCAAAAAATCCGGTGACAATTTCTTAGAAGAGAAGGTAAGACAGGAAAAAAAATACAAACAGATTAAAGAGAGTCAGAAATTCTAGCAAATCTGGGGGCCATTTAGAGAATGATTTATCTTAACTTCCCAAGTAATAAGTCACAGTTTTCCTGAATATCTCAAAGCAGAGATTGTGGGGCACCCCTGAAAGCGTTAGCAGAAATTTATCAAATAAGAAGTATATGTGTGTTCTTACAAACCGTGTCAATTGCTATCTTGTAACAGTTCACTCTGAGTAGGTGCTCAGGAGTGCCATTAGATAATGTTATCGCTGTGCACCCATGTTCTCAGATGTACAATATGTGATGAGCTTCTCAACCCTTGGTCGTCTCCACTACTTCTCATGACATGCACCCATGAGTGCATGAAGACACCACCCCAGCCAGAAAGACAGAGAGTAACCAGAGTCTAAAAATACTTCCCATTAAATAGTGAAAAATCTATCCCTTACTCACTCAACCTATTGAGTACAATTGTTGCTGGCAGTTTTCCTGGAAGTTCATCAAAGCATCAAACAGAAAATGAAGGCTGAGAGAATCTGGGGAGGTTCCATGGTCTTAAGCACAGTTGCCAAGCTTACCATGTCCTCTACACAAGATACAGCTGAGCCTGGGTAGGTCTAGAGGGACTTTGAGTCTGAAGGTAGAAGGACCACCTACCATTAGGTCATGTGAAAATCTCAAGTACTCCATGGGTAAAAGTCAGACTGAGGAAGGCAGAATTAAGACAGAAATTTAGTTCAGTGACAAAGCATCATTCAGTGGGAGGAAGGAAAGTTATCTCCTCAAGTTCGTCTCTGAGATTTGCCCTGTGCTCTCCTACTGTGCGAGATGGGTCCTGTATGAGTGATTGTTGTTATTGAGTTGTTTCTAATTATAGCAACCCTATATGAACAGACTATATGTTTATTTTTTTAAGTAAGGAAAAACTAAGAGAATTATCCATCTATAATTTCCATCCAGTGGCCCCAAAACTCGGGCTGGTGACAAGGGTCTGGCAGTGATGTCTGTGACATTCTAGTGGCACTATTCACTGTGTGATGAACAAGGACAGCAATATTGGCAGCAACAGCATCAGTGGAGTTGTCTACCATGTTCTCAACATCAGCGATGTCTGCTGTGACACAGGCGTTAGTGTTTGTGGCCACCAGAACCAACAACCTTGGTCCCGCTGTTGGTAGTCTCAGTAATATTAGCAGTGTCAGTGAAGCTTCCAGTAGGTATGATCAATTGGACCAAGACTTTTGTTTAGAGAATAATTCTAGAGAAAGGCAGCTGTTATGGATTGATTTATGTCCCCCCAAAACGTGTGGATTTGGCTGGGCCATAATTCCTAGTATAGTGTGATAGTCCACCATTTTGTCAACTAATGTGACTTTCCTGTGTGTTATAGATCCTACCTCTATAAGAGGGATGAGTAGCAATTGTGTTTATGAGGCAGGTCTCAATTTATGGGATTGGATTGTGTCGTAAGCCAATTTTGGGTGGGATATAAATGAGAGAAGTGAGTGGAGAGGCAAGGGGACCTCGTATCTCCAAGAAAGCAACACCAGGAGCACAGTGCATCCTTTGGACCCAGGAATTCTGTGAGAAGAAGCTGCTAGTCCCGGGGAAGATTGATGAGAAGGACACTCCACTACAGCTGGCAGAGACAGAAGGCTTTTTCCTGGAGCTGATGCTCTGTATTGTGAGGACATAAATTTCTTCTTGTTGAAGACATCCAATTGTGTTATTTCTGTTACAGCAGCACTAGGCGACTAAGACAACAGCCTTGGTACAAATGCCAAGTCCAGTGTGTTGAACGTGATGTAGTAACTAAATCTCTAGGACTCAGTTTCTTTCCGTAAAGCAAGACTTACCTCCAAGTGTTATTATGTGGACCAAATGAAATAAACCAAAACAAACCTATCGCCATCGAGTCAGTTATGACTCACGGAACATCATCTGGCAAAACACCTAGAATGTATGTGGCTGTAGCAGGTTGAATTGTGGCTGTTAAAAACTCTTATCCATTTGGAACCCACGACCTTATTTGGAAAAAGGGTCTTTGGAGATGTAATTAAGGAACTTGCGATGAGAGCGTGCTGGACTAGAGTGGGCCCTAAAAATCCAATGACAATTTCTTATAAGAGGAGGAGACAGAGAGCAACAGGGCAGAAGACCATGTGAAGATAGGGACAGAGGTTGGAGTCATGCTGCCAGAAGCCGGGGAATGCAAGGAGCCACCAGAGGCTGAAAGACGCAAGGATGAACTCTCTCCTAGAGCCTCTGGAGGTACTGTGGCCCTGATTTTGAACTTCTGGCCCCCAGAACTGTGAGAAAATAAATTTCTGTTGTTTAATGACACCAAGTTTGTGGTAGTTCATTACGGTGGCCCTGAGGATGATACAGTGCCTGATAATGTTAGTAGTGTTGAGTGAATAAATAATATTTTGATTGCTAATAGGCTTTAGCCAAAGACATAATTTCTGACAATACAGTAACAAAATCCGCAGAGCTCTGAAGGGTTTCAAGTTTTCTATATTTTTAAAGGGCAGGTAACCTGGATAGGAGTAATGCTCACCTCTTCTCATACTTTCTTAGTGGTGGTGCCGGGGACATTTCAGAACTACTCAGTAGCCTTCAGAAACCTGTGTTACTGCTTCCAGGAGACAGGGATGGACTAGTTTAAAGTGAAAAAAACCAAAACTGCTACTGTCAGGTCAATTGTCACTCATAGTGACCCTATAGGGCAGAGTAGAACTGCTCCATAGAGTTTTCAAGGAATGTCTGGAGGATTTGAACTGTTGACTTTTCATAGCACTTAACCACTATGTCACAAGGGTTTCCATGGACTAGTTTAGGAATCCACAAATCTTTTCTGTAAAGGACCAGGCTCTGCTGAAGCTATTCAATCCTATTGTTGTAATAAAAAAACATTCATAGACAATACATAAAAGGATGACTATGGCAGTGTTGTGGAAACCCTGGTAGCATGGCAGGTTAAGTGCTACATCTTCTAACCAAAATGTTGGCAGTTCAAATCTGCCTGGTGCTCCTTGGAAACCCTATGGGGCAGTTCTACTTTGCTTTCCGGGGTCACTGAATCAAACCCGACTCGATGGCAGTGGGTGGGTGGCTGTGTTGCCATAAAACTTTATTTATAAAAATAGCAGTGGGCTGTATGTGGCCCACAAGACGCAGTTTACTGTCTGATAGACTAGTTAAAGCATCAGCATAGCTGTGCCACAGTAGAAGCTTCTTTTTATCTTTTTTACAACCAAGAAACAAAACACTTCTGCTTCTAACTGTGCTGTTCCTTTCTCCGCCATTAACATTTTATTTTGACTTTATAACTCTTTAACTGTGTGAAACATTTACATAAGACGGTAAAGTATAGTGATGTATTCATTACTTTTTATTACCTGGAGGATGAGAGAAAATGGGAGCTAGTGACTAGTTGTCATAGTCAGCTGATAAAATATGTTCTTCATTCATCCGTCAGTATATAAAGTGATATAATGAATATGTATGCCATTATTTTATAAACGGAATGTATGGAACTCATAATTACCTATAATACTAAATCACTACTCGTTCTGTGAGAACATGGGGCAAATGAACAGCTGAAAATTCATGTTCTAGGCATAATATAATCTTCAGGATTATGTTCAATATGCACGTTAAGTAAAGTGAAAACAAGCCATGAAATTTACTATCAAGGGAATGGTCTAGCCCAAGTTGATGTGAATATTTAAAAATTTTCCCAAATCTAAAAATTTTCCCTTCCAGCATCATGGATAGGGTGAACATTTGTCTGTAAGTGAGATGAAATGCTTCAACTGCCAGTAAAACAGTTTCATAGACATATACTTCTAATGCATGTGTTTCTGCAAATACATACATACTCACACATGGTGTATGTACTACATACATGCGTATGTTCACACAGGAGCTCTGGTGGTGCCGTGGTATAGAACTTGGATGCTAATCAAAAAGTCGGTAGTTTGAATTTGCTGGCAGCTTTTGGAAACCCTGTGGAGTCATTCTACTCTGTCCCATACGGTTGCTGTGGGTCAGAATCAAGTAGACAGCCTTGGGACGTGCACACAAATGTTCATATATTTAAAACTCTTTTGTTTCCACTTTCCTTTGGGTTCAGGTAGTTAGAACAGGCACTATCAGGGAGATTATACATCAGTCTCACCTTTATTGCCACTGACTTGCTCCACCAAGCAAACTCATCGCTTTTAGGTGGATTCTGACTCATGGTGACCACATGTGTGCAGAGAGAGCTACACAGGATTTTTCAAACTTGTGACCTTTTCGAAGCAGATCACCAGGGTTTTCTTCTGGGGTTCCTCTGGCAGGGGGCAGTGGAAACCACCATCCTTTTGGTTAATAGCTGGATACTTAACTATTTGTACCATATAGAAACTTCTTTGCCAGGTAACAGAGCCTGTATTAGAGACATCCCAGTACAGTCTGTGTTGTTCAAGCCTTTCCATCCTGCCGCTGCAGCCTGTCTCCAACTCTCTGAATCTCCACTTCCCCTCAATAATTTTTTTTTTTGTTGTTGTTGGAAATGCCTTTATAGCTTACTATCCTTTTCATTATATTGACTTTTTCTTCATTATCATTTTATCTTGACTTTTGCAGGCTTTATATCTTGTTTGTCGTCAGGGACGCCATAATGCAGTCAATTCTAAAAAATTTATAGTTTCTCAGCACTGAAACCCATTTTCTGCTACTGTGTGAATCATGCGTTTGTAGACATTTGTAAGTATTCTGAGACAGCAAATGAGATCTTAATAAATATTACCATTTGCAACCACTTACTTAGGTGATTCAAGGTCTGCTGAATATTGCAAAACCAAAATAAATTGTGAAAATTAATTAGCTGAGGCTAATACCAGACTGTAATTTTCATGCATAATTTCTGATTTCAAATGATTTTACCCTTCAAAATGCTCTCATGAGTCTCATAGATTCACTTTGTAATATTACACTTTGAACTTATGAAATAGATGCTCACTAATAAAATACAACTTTTATCTCTCTTCCAAATGTATTTAACACAGTATACTATCCTTTTCTTTATATTGAGCTTTTCTTCATTATTATTTTATTTCCAGTTTTTCAGGTTTTATATCTTATTTATCATCACAAATGCAATAATACTATCAATTTAAAAAATATCATAGTTTTTAGAAAACATTTTATTTTCAGAAGTTCCTGCTACTAAAAAACAACATAAAAATCAGCAAGACATGAAATAAATACAGTGTTAAAAGGCCAGTGATGTCCAGTGAATGCTTCATATCATAACATTTAACCTAACTGGATTCAACAGTGTTCTGCTGCTATTTATAAGGTTTTCAAGCCTGGTAGAATGGAGGATCAGTGAAAAAGACAAAGACCTTCAGTGAGATTGATTGACACAGTGGCTGCAACAATGGGCTGGAGTATAAAAAATGATTGTGGGGCAGGAGCAGGCAGTGTTTCATTCTGTTGTGTGTAGGGCTGCTATGAGTCAGAAACAATTCAACAGCACCTAATAACAACCACAACAGATTCGACAAAGAAAACTTAAATGTTTCCAAGACTAGTTTTCTGGAACTGTTAGAGAAAGAGCCTAACTTCTGCTACAGAATCTCATATGTGGATTGCCGCATATAAAATAGAAGCATCAGCCTGCTCTGTCAGAGACAGAGATGGAGCAGGTGAGGTGGTCTTATCTCACCCCAAATTAACTCCCCTTTTTATTCATTTGATATATTTCTCTTGTGTGCCTACTGTGTGCCAGGCCAGACACTTATCTAGCTATTAGGGTGGGCAAAATGGGCAACATTGTTTCCTTCATGGGGCTTATATTTCAGTGGGAAAAAGCAAACAAGAAATGTAAAATTTAAATTACTATTTTTAATGATAATATTAATAAAATAATAATGCAAGATCAGGTGCACAAAAACCAAGCCAAACCAAGCCCAGTGCTTTTGAGTGGATTCTGACTTATAGTGACCCTGTGGAACAGAGTAGAACTACCCCATAGAGTTTCCGAGGAGAGCCTGCTGAATTTGAACTGCTGACCTTTTTGGCTAGCAGCCGTAGCGCTTAACCACTACACCACACCAGGGTTTCCAGATTGATCTCAAAGATGATTTTAATTTTTTGTACGTGATCGTATTCAGCAAACTCATACAACTTACTATTCCCTTTTTAACAGTCATCTTTTTAGTATCAGAAAAGAAAAACAACGACAAACCTTAGGTTTTCGCTAGCCAGTTGAACTGCCCTGTAGAGTTTCCAAGGAGCACCTGGTGGATCTGAACTGCCAACCTTTTGGTCAGTAGCCATAGCTGTTAACCACTACTCCAAGAGAGTTTCCATGGTACAGACAGTGGGGAAAAAGGAGCAGGATGATCTTACCAACAGTGCTAGACTGGGGAGGAGTGTGTTAAACCATTTATTTTGGGTAAATCTCACGACTAGGTATCATGCAATCAAAGACTTGGAGACGAGGGAAACAGCCATGTGAATTTCTGGGCAAGAGCGTTCTAGACAAAGGGTTTGACCAATCTCAGACAGGGGCTGAGGATGCAGGAAGAACAGTGAGTAGAGCAGTGCCCTGTGGCAGAAAGGTCTGGGGTGAACAAATAGGCCGTGGTTACTCGTCTGTCTTTTCCTAGTAGACTGTGCAATGAATTATAGACCCGTGGTTTACAAGCCACTCCTCTAGTCCTATCTACCATGGAACCGGGGTCTCTGGGTGGTGCAAATGGTTAACGGACTTGACTGCTAACCCAAAGTCTAGATGTTTGAACCCAGCCTGAGGTACCTTGCAAGAAAGGTTTGGTGATTTATTTCCAAATCATGAGCCATTGAAAAGTCTATGAAACAGAATTCTAGTCTGACACACGTGGAGTTGCCATGAGTCAGAATCAACTTGATGGCAAATGGTTTGGGTTTTACTATTGGAAAGATCAAGCCCTTGACTCAAAGAGGTTATGCTCCTAGCTCAAGGTCATAGACACGTTATTTTGTAGGTATGTTTATCATGTTTCCTTTACAGCAGGATGGCTCTTTGAATCTTAGAATCCTGATTTTGCCCTTGAGAAAATGCTAGAGAACTTAACTCTTTCATGAGTGTATAACTAATAAATATTAGTTCTGTTTTTAAGATTAATGCTCCTCTGCTTGTTCTGTCTCAGTGACACGTTACTCAACACAGAAGGAGGGAATCTTGTGAAGTAGCCTAAAAACATGTAACTAACGGCAGCTGCAAAAAAAGCATGAAGTTTGTTAACTTTCTTAAGGAAGCATTGTTATAAACTACTGGAAAGTTACAGTTTGGCATGCTGAAGACTCTGAGCCTTTTACTGATTGACAACTAGGAGAACCTATCTTTTCAGACTATGTGGAATAACTTCAGGTATGGAAAAGAGGATATAAGCTCTTGTCTGAAATTGGTTGGATCCTTAGGCCAGTGGTTCTCAACTGGAGGCAAGTTTGTCCCCCAGGAAATGTTTGTCAATATCTAGAGACATTTTTGATTGTCTGGAAAGGGGGAAATTTGGTATTGACACTTAGTGGGTGAAGACAGTATTGCTGCTAAACATTTTACAATGCACAGGAGACCCTTCAGCCTCCTTCCTGCCACCCCATGCCCCCCACCAACAAGGAATCCCAGAAACCCATTGTCATCTGTCAGTTGTGACTCAGGGCAGAGCTGCTTGTTAGGGTTTCAAAGAACTGGCTGGTGGATTCAACTGCAGACCTTTGGGTTAGCAGCTGGGCTCTTGACCACTATGCCATCAGGACTCCAAATAAGGAGTCATTGGTTCCCAAATAGCAGTTGCACTAAGGCTGAGAAATCCTGTTTCAGGCAGAAAGGGGAGGTAAGCTATAATCTGGGATCTGGACACCATGGAAGAAAGATCTGGTGATCTACTGAAAAATTAGCCACTGAAAACTCTATGGAGTGCAGTTCTACTTTGATGTGCATGAATCAGAGAAGCTTGATGGCAACTTGTTTTACTATTAAAATGATACTTTTTCTTTTTACTTAGGGAGACTGATCCAGTTGATTTACAAAACCAAACAGAATACTTAAGTCTTGGGAACATTTCTTGACAGAGAGAAACCTGATTGATGAAGGAAGAGTGTAGGTTTCAGAACATACAGGTATGAGATCAAATTCTGGAGCTGCTACCTGTTTTAGCTGTAGGATTTTGAAATTCTCAGTTTCTTTGTCTGTAAAATGGGACACAAAAATATGTACTTTGGATTGACGTTGGAATTTCAAAAAATATTTTATTGTGTAGTTGTGAGAGTTTAAAAGTAACATATCTTTTTACTGAAGTTGAGAACTACAAAATACATATTAGTTATGTTTGTTGAACACCTATTCAAATTGAGCAGATAATACTGTTAAATTATGGGAGGAACTTAGAGAGACACTGAGAAATGTTATGAGTCAGATACAGGTTTTATTTAGATGAAAGCAGACTAAGTTTCAAATTCCAGGTATTGGCTGTTTGACGTATGATCTAGTAAACTTTCCACCCATCTAAATCTAAATGAGGAAGGAAGAGAATCTCTCAGAAAGAATGCAGCAAATATTTCAAAGATAAAACTCATTTACAACATTTTTAAGTGCTGGTTAATAAAAGCCTAAGGTTTGTTGTTTTTTCTTTTCTGATACTAAAATGATGACTTGTAAAAAGGGAATTGTAAATTGTAGTGAATTTACTGAATACAGCTATGTGCAAAAAATTAAAGTCACCTCTGAGATCAATCGGGAAACCCTGGTGGTGTAGTGGTTAAGTGCTACAGCTGCTAACCAGAAGGTCAGGAGTTCAAATCCGCCAGGCATTTGTTGGAAACTCTGTGGGGCAGTTCTACTCTGACCCTGTAGGGTTGCTGTGAGTCATAACTGACCTGATGGCACTGCATTTGGTTTTGGTTTCTGAGATCAATATATCACAAAAATCAGCATTGATATTTTGGTTTATAGCTTCGTCTTAGCAGGTGGTTATTCAAGAGTTTCTTTTCAAATACTTTGCTCTCACTCTTCTGGCTGGATTGACTTCTCCCTGTTTTTCATTACTGAAAGAAAAAAATAACAATTCTGACTCTCTGTCTCTTAAAAAGGAGATTTATTGCATTTAACCGAGAGGGCACTGTTGGGGCAGGGACGATATATGTTAACTGTAATTAGCGTGCTCCAGACTGGCCATCTTGGCCTCTCTGGTCTTTCCTCATCTGCTTCTGCTGCTGGGTCATCAGCAGTCGGATTGCCTGTCTGCAGAAACGCTACTGGAGAGGAGAAGCTGGAGAGATCGGCTTTGAGCTGGCTGAGTGTCTCAGGCATCTAGCTGGGTGACTGCCGATTTTCTTTTGAGGAGTCTTGTTTTAAACTCCAGCACAGCTGTCAGCTGCCTATCTCCATTGGCTGATTAGAGCAGGGAAATCAACTGTTCACCGAAAGCCTGTAACAAGAACAGTGATTCAAACACCATCAAGAGGTGCTGGAAGGCAAAATTCCATTTCAGGCAAGGAGTACAGGGTTGGGGACCACATGAATCCTTTTTCTGTGTTTTTGGATACAAAGAGATATTTAGTTTTTGATACGGGAAGCACGGCCATGTCCTAGTTTAAACAGTTCTCCATTGCATCAGTTCCAACTTGCGGGAACCTGACCTGTGTCAGAGAAGAACTGTGTTCCACAGGGTTTTCAATGGTTGATTGTTCAGTAGATCACCAGGTCTTTCTTCCGAGGCACCTCTGGTTGTATTCACACTTCCAAGCTTTCAGTCAGCAGCTAAGCATTTAACTGTTTGCTGCTGGTTTATAGGGATCAACTCTGTGGGCAAAGGGCCCAGTGTAGACATCATGGTGTATCTCACGCAGGGTCTGACCTTTGTTCTAACAGTGCAGTGATTATGCAATCGAAGGGCCTTTTAAATGTTTAGTTTGTTTGTTTTGTTTTCTAGGTTGGCTGGTAGATAGTTTGTTACAGCTGAATACCTGTATTTTATACATAACCAGGATCTTATGATTTGGTAATTAATTGCAGTTCAGTAATAACTCTCGTTCCAGTTTCGGATATTATGAACAGTTCTGTTTTCTTTCATTCTTATGCAAACATAAAATGTAACACATTGTATATTTATGTGAAAATATCTTCCTATTCTTCACCAGTATAAGGTGCAACACATTTTATATGTGTGTAAAAAAATCTTCTTATTCTTACACAAATATAAAATGCAACACATTTTATGTTTATTTAAGAAATGCTCCAGCATTTCTTTACCAAAAGCTAACTTTAAAGTATGATAATGGAAAACTTTCTATTTAATTAAAATACTTTCTACCTAAAGAATAAAATTATATTTCATTTTCCTTTTTTTAAAACAAGTTCCATGATAATATAGATATCACATAATTTCCCCTGTATTCAGTCCATTGTGACTTAACAAAGAGAGGCTTTGCTTTTGAATTTGAGAAATACATTCCCTCCAGAGATAGGCTTGCATAATGTTTGCTTCAGAACTCAGGACTTTAATTTATAATTCTCCATTATGTTCAGCAGTTGTCAGAGTAGAAGGCAATAGCAGGTGGAATGGTTAGGGGAGGAGAGTGAAAAAGTATATGTTATTACTATTAAACTTCCACAACTTGTTACAGGTAGTTTTGGATGATTTATGTAAGAATGTGGTATTGGTGGTCTTTCAGGGCTTCTTGGAGGCACTGCCTTTTGGGCAGTGGATGGTACTACAGAAGAATTGGTTTAAACTCTTCATTGCTCAAAGTGATTATGGAACCTGCATGTCTGATTTGTCAGAGTATCTGTAGAGACCCAAACCAAAAAATCTCAAACCTGTAGGTGGCCAGTTGTTTTTGGATCATAGTTACCCTGTAGGACAGAGTAGAACTGCTCGATGGAATTTCCAAAGAGCAGCTGGTGGATTTGAACTGCCCACCTTTTGGTTAGTAGCTGATACTCTTAAACACTGTGCTATCAGCTCTGAGAAAATCTTTCACTCTGTTTTTTATATGAATTAAATTATGGGGCTTGTGACAAATATCAAGATGGGAGTTTTCAATAAAAACTACAAAATTCACTAAAGTTGGAAAAAAATTGGAGAGTATATAAAAATATACAGAAACCGTGGTAGCACAGCAGGTTAAGTGCTATGTCTGCTAACCAAGAGGTCGGCAGTACAAATCCTCCAGGCACTCCTTGGAAACTCTATGGTGCAGTTTTACTCTGACCTATAGGGTCACTATGAGTTGGACTCTACTCAATGATAATGGGTTTGGTTTTGTTTTCATTTGGATTTTGTTAATGGAAAATAGAGTTGTTGGAAAATTTTGGCTGTTGTAAATATCTCCATTTTCTTTCAGCACTTGAAAAATGCTGATATTCTTGTTGAAAAATCAAGTTGTCTTTATTTTATTCCCTTAAAAGAGAGTTTATTTTAGTTTTTTAAACTATGCTTTTAAATATTTTCTCCCCTGGCCCTGATGCTGCCCCTGTCCATAAATCATAATAGGGGTCAACTCCTTGGACAGGAATGGATTGGTCTTGGCAACACAGACTGACCATATTGTCTGTCAACTTTATGGTTTCATGCATCTACAGGATGTCGTCCTGCTGACCTATTACTGGAAGTAGGGGAGAGGGTGGAGAGGAGGAGATAATAGATTGTTAGGAGGATATGATGTGGAGAGGAGGAGTGCACTATCATGGGTCAGGGAGAGCAGTGGGAGCTGCACATAGGCAGGCATGCAAATTTATATGGGATTGTACATTTTCACTCAATCGTAATAAGAAAAACATTAGATTCTGTTAAAAGATGGTGGAGTAAACAGATGTCTCCTCATTTCCCTCTGAGAAGTAAGGCCTGGACGATATTTGTATGGAGTGTTGAACATCTGGGGAGCCTTAGGACCTAACGTATTTGACTAGGCAACAGTATCAGACTAATCTTCCCCTCTCAAAAACGATCCAGCGACCATCTGACCTCGGCTTCTGCTGTTTCATTGTATCAGAGGACTGCAGCTTCCACAAAAGGCCAGTAACATACTTTCATTATAAGATGCCAGGTGGAGTCTGCTGCTCCTGACTGCCTCTTCAGGCCAGTCCATTGGACAGCTCCCAGCTCCCAGCTCCCAGTTCAGTACCTGGACTGCTCCCAGCATAGAAGTGCAGTTTACGTTTAAGACTGAGAGGCCTATGTATCTGCCTGGAGATCTGTCTGTCGAAAGGCTTCAGCTTTTCCTCCCTCTCTTCTCTGACTCACATTGTAGGGTTGGCTGACAGCTCCAAGTTTCTCCATAAGCAGAGCAGCCTCTTTGCCACACAATAAGCAGAGTCTTACACCCTTTAGAATCCACCTGGGGCAAATCACTAGAGTGTTAGAGTCAGCTGGTGACCAACAATTCTCTTAGATCCATTATCAGAGAAATCAAACAGTGTCTAGATGGCACTCAGGCTGCAGACCATAATTAATCATTTAAAGAAGCAGTCTTCAGATGCTCCAGAAAATTCTCTAAATAAAGATTCAAAAAATTCAAAAAATTTCCCAGATGAGGAAGCCTTTCTGAATCTATTGGAGGTTGAATATAAAAGATTTATATATAGAACCCTCCTAGTGATTAAACAAAATGTGGTAGAACAAAATGAAAAATTTGGTAAGCTATTTGAACTGATGGAACATCAACGATTGGAAATACATCAAAAACAATAACAAAATTACAGAATTGGATAATTCTATCCAAAGCCAAAAGAGTAGGGTTGAACAGATGGAAGTCAGACCCAGTGACCTAGAAGACAGAGTAACTGACACCAGCATTTATGAGATAAAATCAGAGAACAGAAATAAGAAAAAAGAAGAAGCATTAAGAAACATGTAGGACTCCATGAAGAGGAATAATTTACATTTAATTGGAGTTCCTGAATAAGGGAGGATTAATGACAACATAGAGAGTATTGCTGTAGAGATGCTGACAGAAAACTTTCCTGAGATTATGAGCAAAGAGAACATAGGTATCCAAGAAGTTTATTGAACACCACAAAAGCTATACCCCAAAAGAATATAATATGCCGAAGCATATTATAATCAAGCTTAATAAGCTAAAACATAAACGGATGCTTCTGAAGGCAGCAAAGCTCAAAGCAAAATTAATATTCTGAGGGAAACCCTGTAGGCTTTCGTACGACTTTTCTGCCAAAATAATGCTGGCTAGAAAACAGTGGGCACACACATCCAAAGCCCCGAATGAGGAAAACTTCCATCCTAGAATTATTTATCCTGCAAGATCGTCTATCAAATGTAATGGTGAAATTAAGACTTTTTAAAATAAAGATAAATTTAGAGACTTCATAAAAACTAAACCAAAATTACATGAAATATTGAAAGAATCTCTTCCCTAAATGTATATTTTAGTTGACAATTCAGGGCACTTCATCCAAATTTCTAATCAATTAAGGAAGTCACAAAACTTCACCAAAGCTACAGTGTTATAATAAGGGATTCCGTGATCATATCATGACAACTATAATACCATCACATTAAAAGAGGGATATGCTACAATAGTTACAGTTGTTTTAAATGCAGAGGAAGTTTCAGAGTTATGAAGTAGTTAAAATTGGGTTTAATCTTAGTATGTTAAGGGGGATAATACATATAGCCATAAAGCAGATTAACAATGCATTGTATCAAAGTAAGAAATGCAATACAGGAGTCTCAATGAACACAAAAATAACACTGAAACAACACCCCATAAAGAAGAATGCCCCAGAATAGAACATTAAGAGCAATACAGGAAATATCAACACAAAAATAACTACATCAAAATGATGGCACTAAGCACATACCTATCAATAATTACATTGAATGTAAATGGACTAAATGCTCAGGTAAAGAAACAGCGAGTGACATCCTGGATCAAAAGGCATGACCCGTCTATATGTTGCTTACAAGAAACACACCTTAAACTTAAAGATATGAACAAGTTGAGAATTAAAGTTTGGAAAAATATATATCAAGCTAACAATACACAAAGAAGAGCAGATATGATAATACTAATCTCAGATAAAATAGATTTTAATGTAAAATCCACTATTGTGGACAAGGATGGTCACTATTTACTGCCAAAAGTTTCAATACTCAAGCAGAACTTAACAGTATTAAATGTTTATGCACCCAATATCAGAGCACCTAAGTACATTGAACAGATACTGACAACACTGAAAAATGAGGTAGATCATTTCACAGTAATAGTTGGAGACTTCAACACTCCCCTTTCAGTTGTGGATAGATCATCCAGAACAAAGCTCAGTAAAGATGCAGAAGATCTTATTGCAACAATCAACCAACTTGACATATACAGATCTTTTCATCCATTGGCAGATAAGTACACCTTCTTCTCCAATGCACATGGAACATTCTCCAGAATAGACCATATGTTAGGTCATAAAGTAATTCTCTACAAAATACAAACCATTGACACTGCAAAATATCTTCTCAGACCACAGAGCTATAAAAATTGAAATCAATAGCAGGAAATTCATAGGTAGAAATTCAAACTTGTGGAAACTGAACAACTTTTTGCTCATAAAGCTTTGGATATAGAAGAAACTAAGGACAAAATAAAGAAACATATGGGTTCAAATGAGAATGAAAACACATCCTACCAGAATTTATGGGATACAGCAAAAGCAGTGCTCAGAGGTCAGTTTATCTCTATAGGTGCACACATCCAGAAAGAAGAAAGGGCCCAAATTAAAAATTAACCTTACAGTTTGAACAAGTAGAAAGAGAGCAACAGAGGAACCCCTCAGGCACCAGAAGAAAACGACTATAAGGATTAGAGCAGAACTAAATGAATTAGAGAATAGAAAAACAATTGAAAAATTAGCAAAACCAAAAGCTGGTTCTTTGAAAAGACCAACAAAATTGATAAACAATTGGCTAGACTTTCAAAGGAAAAACAGCAGAAGATACAAATAACTTGATTAAGAAATTAAATGGGAGATGTTACAACAGACGCAGCTGAAATAAAAAATATCATAACAGAATACTATGAAAGGCTACACTCTAACAGATTTGAAAACCTAGGGGAAGTGGACAAATTTCTAGATTCATACGACTTACCAAGATTATCACAAGGACAAGTAGATCAACTTAATAAAACTATCACAAAGGAAGAGATTGAAAAAGTCATCAAAAATCTACCAACCAAAAAAAGTCCTGGCCCAGATGGCTTTACCAGAGAATTCTGCCAAACTTTTAGAGAAGAGTTAACTGCAATACTATTGAGGCTATTTCACACCATAGAAAGGGCTGGAATACTCTATGAAGCCAGCATAACCCTGATACCCAAACCAGGGAAAGATTGCACAAAAAAAGAAAATTACAGACCAATATCACTCATAAACCTAGATGCAAAAATCTTCAACAAAATTCTAGCCAATAGAATTCAACAGCATATAAAAAAAATCATTCATCATGATCAAGTTGGTTTCATTCCAGGGATGCAAGGCTGGTGCAACATCAGAAGAACAATTAATGTAATCAATCACATTAATAACACAAAAGTTTAGAATCACCTGATTTTGTCAATTGATGCAGAAAAGGCATTTGATGAAGTTCAACATCCATTCATGCTTAAAACTCTCAGAAAAATAGGAATAGAGGGGAAATTCCTCAATGTAATCAGTAGCATCTATGCAAAGCCAACTGCCTTCATCATCCTGAATGGTGAAAGACTGAAAGAATTCCCTTTGAGAATGGGAATTAGACAAGGATGCTTGGTCTCACCACTTCTATTCAACATTGTGCTAGAAGTTCTAGCCAGAGCAATTAGAAAAGATAAAGAAATAAAGGGCATCCATATTGGCAATGAAGAAGTAAAGATCTCCCTCTTTGCAGATGATATGATTGTTTCCACAGAGAATCCAAAGGAATCCATACGTAAGCTATTGGAACTAACAGAGAAGTTCAGCAAAGTAACAAGATACAAGATAAACATAAGTAAATCAGTAGGATTCCTTTATACCAACAGTGAGATTATTAAAGAAGCAATCACCAAGTTAATTCTATTTACTATAGCCTCCAAGAAGATAAAATACCTAGGAATAAGTACAACTGGAGAAATAAGAGATCTTTACAAAAAGAACTACAAGACTTTACTACAAGGAACTGGGAGAGACTTACATAAATAGAGTAATCTGTGCTGCTCATGGATAGGAAGACTCAGCATCTTGAAAATGTCTATTTTGCCCAAAGTAATCTACTTACATAACGCAATCCCAATACAAATTCCAGTGACATTTTTTAATGAGATGGAGAAACAAATCACCAACTTTGTTTGGAAAGGGAAGCCCCAGATTAGAACCTATTACACTGCCACAGTAGTCAAAACAGCCTGGTACTGGTACACAAAGAGACATATAGACCAATGGAACAGAGTAGAGACCCCAGAGATGCCACCATCCTCCTATGAACAGAATGATATTTGACAAAGGCCCTAGGATTTTAAACTGGGGTAAAAACAGTCTCTTTGACAAATGGTGCTGGCAAAATTTGATATCCATCTGCAAAAAATTGAAACAAGAACCAAGTCTCACAGCTTATACAAAAATCAACTCAAATTGGATTAAGGACCTAAGTATGAAATCTAAAATGGTAAAGCTCATCCAAGATAAAATAGGGTCAACAATGAAAGTTTTAATACACAATATAGGCAGACTTCAAAATCTGACAAAGCACATTGATCAGAAGAGAAAGTAGATAAATGGGTGCTACTTAAAATCAAACACTTCTGCTCATCCAAAGGCTTCATCAAAAGAATTAAAAGACCACCTACAGAATGGGAAAAAATACTTGGCAACTCTATGTCAGACCAACGTCTGATCTCCATAATCTATAAACCAGCCAAGTGCTGTTGAGTCAGATAATCTATAAGATATTACAAAATATCAACAAGAAAAAGATAAATAATCCAATTAAATGATGGGTGAGGGAGATGGACAGACATTTCTCTAAAGAGAATATTCTGGCAGCCGAATGACACATGCAGAATTGCTCACAATCATTAGGTATTAAAGAAATTCAAATCAAAACTACAATGAGATATCATCTCACCCCAACAAGGTTGGCCATGATCCAAAAAACACAAAACAACAAATGCTGGAGAGGCTGTGGAGAAACTGGAACTGTCCTACACTGCTGATGGAATTGCAAAATAGTACAACCTCTTTGGAAAACAGTGTGGTGCTTCCTTAAGAAGCTGGAGATAAATATGCCATTTGATCCTGTAATTGCACTGCTCAGAATTTATCCTTCAGAAATAAAAGTTGTCACATGAACAGACACATGTACACGAATGTTTGTTGCAGCACAGTCCACAACAGCAAAAAGTTGGAATCAACCCTGATGTCCATCAACAGATGAATGGATGTGCAAACTATGGTACATATACTCAATGAAACACTATGCTGTGATAAAAAACAATGACAATTTTAGAAAACATTTCATAACATGTTCTCATTTGGAAGAGATCATACTAAGTTAAATCAATTAGTGTCAAAAGAACAAATTTTGTATGATACCCCTGTTATAAAGACTTAACAAGAGAATTTTCCATACAAGAAAATGACTGTGTTGGCTACATGGGTGGGTGAGGGCTGAGGGTTTATCATAGATGAGTTAATTGATAGATGTTAGAAATTTTATACTTTTATTGTAATTAATAAAAAAGCATACTTGGAAGTAAAAAAAGGATGATAATAAAGTGCTATTCTAATCATGAAAAAAATTAAAACAATAAAACCATTTTCTCCCTATCTTTTCTTTCCTTCAGATTTGCTAGAATGCTTGTGTGTGTGTGTATGTTGGTATATAACACTAGATATCTGTTGTTAATATTCATAGGTTTTATAAAATTCTTGGTCATTGTGTCTTTAAAACTATTTCTTCACATTCCTATTTTTTTGATATTTAACTTCATCTGTGTTAGTCTTTTTCATACCTCTTTATCATTAGGCATATTTCATTCTTCTTCCTCCTTCATGCTTCAGATGAGTATTTTTACTGACTTACTTTTAAATCATTAATGCTCTTCATCTATGTCTAATCCACTGTTAAACCCATTCTGTTCAATTCTTAATTTCAATACTCACATTTCAATATTCACAACTAGAATTTCCATTTTGATTTTTTATAGATTCCAGTTCATAGACGGCTGTCTTCCTTTTGTCATCTCTTTTTCAGCATATAGTCATTTAACTTAATGTAACACATTTTATATTTACATAAGAAATTCCCTGATAATTTCAATAACTGAATTATCTGTGAGTCTCTTGCTATGGTGGTTTTTTCTCTTAGTCTTATACTTTGCAAAGTCTATTAATGTTTTATTGGACGCTGGCTATTAGCCATGAAAAACTGAAGAGGCTCTGTACAATTCTTTAGCTTTTAGTAGTTACATTAGAAACAGGCTACTTTAGTCCAACAGAGATTGAGCTGCATGTATACTGAGTTTGCATCTCTGTAGGGCCTGATCTTTTTATAAGCCAACTTGACTTTTAGGGTGTAGTCTTTTAGAGTCCCCAGCTGAAAGCTTGAAGTATTTATAAGAGCCTTGCTTCCCTGGTAGGACTCAGACACCAGTATTTATATCCCTATTACTATGAGGCTGCCCTGTCAACTCTTCAAACTTTTGTCTTCTGATTTCTGCTGTGCTTTTCTCGACCTGTGCCCAAACACATCAGTGGATACTTCAGGGGAGAGAAGCAGAACAGAATTTGGGCTTACTGCAGTGAATTTTTTTTTTTTTTCTACACAATCTTGGTCCCTCAAATCTTGGTGCCTTGTTAGCTTTTGTTCTTCCAAACGCATGTTCAGAGCTTTGTCCATTACAATTTAGTCCCACTAGTGGATATGCAAGTTCCAGATACCCTTTGTGTGTTGTCATTTCACCACATATTTCTCTTTTGTAGCATTAATCAGTGATAATTCTGCCTTTATTTTTTAAATCCTTGAATAATAGTCTCTCCCACTAGACTGTAAGCTCCAAGAGGAAAGTGTCATATATGTTTTGGTGCATCACTGTACCCCTAGTAACTAGCAGAGTGTATAATGGACAATATGGAATCAAATATTATATGAATGAATGAATGACTAGGGAGTTTTTCAGTGTGTGATTGAGTGAATAGAATAAAGCATTATGCTCAAGTCGTGAAGTGAAATAAAAGCAAAATTCTGGCCTAGGATGTATGGACTGAAATGGTTGTCTGAAAATGCATTAAGTTGTGTCTGAGAGAGGACCTGGTCAGATAGACACCAACAATGGTCCAAAGTGAGAATGAAATTGTATTCAAGTCTTTAGAATGACTTGAAGGCAGGGCACTGTTACTAAAGGCTCTGATGGAACAGAGTATTTGTGAGAGTTAAATAAGATATTGCCTAGAGAATATAAGAGGTATTTGTCCTCAGTGGCTGCCATTGTCCCATTCTCAAATAGTGAAAATTGACTTCTGAAATTCTGTGTGTTTAGAATGCCTATACTGTTTATTTTCACAGGAGAAAGTGAGAGCTGTTGATTATAGAATCTCTTGAAATCTCATGTTTGAGAGGAACTTTGGATGTTACTAATATAAGATAAAATAAACTGAAACCATGTTGATTCCCTGAGTGTTTTAGATAAAAGGGAGGAAAAAAAGAGTGGAAGGATTATTTTATAGCTCTTGTATTAGGATTGTTCTGGGGATATGAAAAAAAACGGATCTGACAATTTTTTAAAAATAAATCACCAATGAACAAAATGTTTCATACAAGACAGTTCAAGTTGAAAGTAAAGAACACTAATTTTTAAAATTCTTGTTGGTCTTGATGGCTTGCAAATTACATTAGAGGTTAGACAATTATTTTATTATGCCAAGGAGCATAGTGTGTTGCTAAAGCTGGGGATAAGAATCCTCTTTCTCTAATCTGGAGGGGAGAAGACTTGTGTATTCAGTGCAAGTGTTTTGAGTAAATATTGCATCCTTGACTATATTCTAGGCACATGGAATATAGTCCCATCGATGGGGGCTGTGTTTCACCTGAAGTAGTATCAGGCACTGAGACACGGTAAGCTGAGTGTACAAAGCTGCATGTTGAGAGGAATCAGACAACTAGAGAGTAAAGGGCCCAACAGGACCCATTTAATGTCAGGAACTACAAGTAGAGTATAAATAGGTTCTGCTGATCCTGAACAGCTGCAGAACAGTATTTACAACACTGCAACTTTTAATGGACCGTTCTAGAGAATGTGGCAAGTGCTAGATGGCTGGGTTTAAGGCTAAAGTCTAATATCACAGCACATAAATGATATGTTGAGATGCTGCTTTCATGAGTCAGTATAGTTTAAGGGTGAAGAACACAAATTCTGTAGTTAGTCAAGCAAATATCAAATTCTGGTTCACATGGTTCAACTACTTATTAATACTGAATGGCTTCAGATAAGATTCATGACTTCTAAAATAGCAATAAGACAGAGATTTGATGAAATTATGATAATGATAGCAACCTATTTCATGGGATTGTTTTAAGGTTGGAATTAGATTATTCAGCTAATAAGTGAAAGCTATTATTTCTTTTTTTGAAGTCTATTGTTGTTGTTAAGAGCCACTGAGTTGTGCTCTTAGAGAGCACATAGGACAAACTAGAACTGTCCCATAATGTTTCCAAGGAGCAGCTAGTGGATTCAAACTACCAACCTTTTGGTTAACAGCTGAGCTCTTAAGTGTTTTTGAGCCTAGGTGGTGCAAGTGGTTAATACTGCACTTGGCTGCTAAATTGAAAGCTTGGAGGTAAGAGTCCATCCAGAGGCACCTTGGAAAAAGGGCTTGGTGATTTGCTTCTGAAAACATCAGCGGCTGAAAACCCTATCACGCGCAGTTCTACTCTGACACCTATGGAGTCACCAGGAGTTGGAGTGGAATCAACAGCAACTGGTTTCTCCTAGTTTATTATTTCCTTTTAGATGTGGCTGTAGACCCAATTGATCAGGAAAAGAAACAAAAATGAAAGAAGATATACTAGATGACAACCTTATTCCTCCTGCCTCCCATAAGCGCGTTGACAAAGCAGCATGATTTTCAACTCCTAGAAATGTCATTTTTCCCCCCTGTGTTTCAACTTAAGGATTGTTAGGACATCCTTGCCAAGACGCTAGTGACCGTCGACAAGCACCGTTAGTGGAAACGCTAGCAAGCGCAGGGTGTACAGCGGGGTCTGCAGTGACTCATCTAATTGCCTGTTTTTTCATCAGATGCCCTCCAGCTAAATGACCTGTGCGGTAGGTGAGCGCTGTACAAACACCATCCAAGGAAGTGATCGGAGATATTACCAGCGGGAAAATACAGACATCTCACGGTTTACATGACATTGCTGTCATTTTTCAGTTAGAGTTTCCTCATGATATGACTGGAGAACCAGTGAATACTAGAGAAGTCCAACTATTTTTTTTTTTTTTATCTTGTATCTGAAATGTTCTCTTTTTACCATCAACAGGCATATAAATTCCTCTGTGACCAAAACAAAGAATGTGCCTGCAAGTTTAGGAAGACAGAAACAATTAATGGTGAACTTTATTTTCCCTTGAGTGTAACCTCTTACACACAAAGAATTAATTTAGCCTTGTTAGGAAACTATTACAAGGCATCTGCTTACCTGGTCTATTTACTCTGTTTATATAATTAAAGACGATTCCTGCCCTCTTCATTAGGGTGTCATTACCATGTGATGGTAATGCTAATAGGTTCTGGGGATATAGAAATGAGTATGACAAAGTCCTTTTGCTGGAGGACATAAAAGTATAGTTGCAGATACACACGCAAACACATAATGTGTGAAATAAGAAGGCAGAAGTGAGTATGTTAGGAGAGAGATGAAAGGTCGTTAGAATTTCAAGAACAGATTTGGAATAGGTTATGTGCATTGATGTTGAAACGACCTAGGAGTGTAATAGGATGTTAGGTTGTGGAGATTACTGGGAGTCTGTTACATTGTTTTAGGCAAGTTAAACGGTGTTAGCCATTGTTGGGAGCAGGTAGTATAAGCTTTCATAAAAGAGGAGAAGAATGATGGAAGGTAGATGTAGACTCCCCATCTTACAGACTGCAGGAAAGTGATTGAACTTCACTGGAGAGGCCTTGAGTGAGAACTTCATTTCAGTTTACACAGGAGAAAGTTGAGAGAAAGAAAATGGTGAAATTTGGAGGATAAGAAGAAATTTAGAGAAGAAGAATGGGAATTGCAGAAGGTACAGATGAGTAAAGCCAAATTCACTGTGAAGGTTACCTTTCTTGAAGAATGATAATTATGGAGATAGAAGGAATCATGGAAAGTGATTTCAACATCTTTAGGTATGTTTCCATCAAAGTGGCTTAGTCCACGCTCAGGCTCTTAGGTAGTATGTGGCTTGTACTCAGAGAGCTCTATAATAGTTTGCTGACAAGCTTTCTGTTCTCGATGGTGGTTACATTTAAAAATAAAAAGCAACATCAGTGGTCCATCAGTTAGAAAAATCTGGAGAGTGACCTGTCCTGAACAAGGCTTTTGCTTACTGTAGCATTTCCATAGAATCTGCCCAGCCCTGAGAGTTATCTGAAACAATATGAAGGCTTTTTCGCATAAATTGTATAAAGAAGAAGGATGAGGACAAAAAAAAAAAAAAGAAAAATTCCGTAAGGCTTATCAACATTATTCAACTCTTGGGATATATATATATAAATATACCTTTTGTGAAATGAGAAATACAGGATTTACATAGTTCTTATCAAATAGAGAAGAGGACACACTGTACTTTCAGATTCATTGACCTTCTTCCCCTGCTTCTGTGTTGTGTCACATAGTAGGGCTTTTACCTTGTCTTCTAGCCCCCAGTTGGATTTAGGCATTGAGAAGCACAGGCAGAGGAGGAAGAAGAGGGGGTGATGGGGACGCCTTTCCTTTTTCTCTCCTGTTTCCAGTGTCATCTCCAGCAATGTCCCGGGCTCTTCCTTGACTCTACCCCCTAATGAGAAGCCCGTGTCTCCACAGTACTGGTACCCTTGATACTGTTCTCTCACTTACTGGGATGGGTCTGGATTTTAGGTTTTAAGTCATCAGTTCTTTCTGTTGTGCACCCAGCTCTGATGTGACAGCAGGGTCCAGTTTTTGCTACACTCTAGGTAACTACAGGGAGCCCTGATGGTGTAGGGGTTAAGTGCTGTGTCTGCTAACCAAAAGGCCGGCAGTTTGAATCCACCAGGCATTCTTTGGAAACCCTATGGAGCAATTCTACTCTGTCTGCAGAGGGTCACTATGAGTTGGAATTGACTCACTGGCAGTGGGTTTGGGTTTTTCAGTTTAGGTAACGATGCCATCATCCTTGGCTCTTTATTTCTTCTAACACCTAAATAATCAGTTTTTGTGAATGCTGTCTCTGTGTCTGACAGATCTAGAGAGGTTTCTTTCTTACTTTGTCTTTTGCCTGTTATATTTCCACTGTTAATGGGGGCAAAGAGTCAATAGACAGCTGATTAAAAAAATGAACTTTTTTTTTTTAAAGTCATCGAGTTGATCTACCTCACAGAGACCATATGAGTGCAGAGTAAAATTGCTCCCTGGGGTTGTCAAGGCTGTGACCGTCTGGAATTAGATCTGAGTCTTGTCTTCTAAAGTGCCTGTGGGCAAGTTTGAAAACCCTAGCGGTGTAGTGGTCAGGTGTTAGGGCTGCCAATCAAAAAGTCAGCAGTTCAAATCTACCAGGCACTCCTTGGAAACTCTATGGGGCAGTTCTACTCTGTCCTATAGGGTCACGATCAGTACTATATGGTCGCGATCAGTCAGAATTGACTCAGTCAGTAGCAACAGGTTTGATTTGGTTCTTTTTGGTGGGCAAGTTTGAACCACCACCTTTTCAGTTAATAGTTGGGTGCTTAGCTTTTGTACCAGCCAGGGATTCCTAAAAGATAATAGGAGGAGAGACTTTAAAAGAAAACAAACAAATAAGATTATTTGAGTCAAATGACTTTATTACAATTATTCATAGTTCGGTAGGCCAGGTGAATGGAGAGTATAAGGTCAGGTCTCTTTCTGCAATGACTGTCATACATTTCCAGATGCATGAGCTTTTGGAAATTAATTATTAATTGATTAAAAAAGTAGAATATGATCTCTATGCCCTCCTATTTGGTGGTTTGTATATACCTAGAAGCTCTTAGGAGAAAAACCTGGCCATCTGCTCCCATAACAACTATAGCCTATAAAATGCTATGGGGCAGTTTTACTCTGTCACGTGGATGGTGAGGAGTAGAAATCTACTCAATGACACCTAACAATGATAACAACAAGTCTTTGTATAACTGTAGTCCCCATAGTTAAGGTGCCATGAAATCTTTTACTTTGCATCTGTAAATTTATTTGGGCCATAAATCCTTGTTGTTGGGGTGGGGAGTGGAGGCTGTCTGCAACTGGAGGTATCCTTGATTCTATAGGCAACCCTATTTGTGTCTGCAAGTCTTATTTTATCTCAAGTTTCTCAGTCTCAGCACCTGCTCATAACCCTTAAAAGAAGCTTTCTTTTTTCTTTCTTCTTTTTTGTGGGAGGCCTCATATACCTGACATCAGAACCTATTACACTGCCATGGTAGTCAAAACAGCCTGGTACTAGTACAACAGACACATAGGCCAATAAAACAGAATTGAGGATCCAGATGTAAAATCAGCCACCTGTGAGCAGTTGATACTTGATGAAGGCTCAAAATCTGTAAGTTATGGAGCAGTCTTTTCAACAAATGGTGTTGACATAACTGGATACCCACCTTCAAAAAAACAAAACAAAATAAAAAACTAGAACCATATCTTACACCATACACAAAAACTAACTCAAAATACATCAAAGACTTAAATATGAGATCTGAAAGGATAAATATCATGAAAGAAAATAAAGGAACAATGCTG
This sequence comes from Heterohyrax brucei, assembly GCA_028571685.1. NCBI lineage: Eukaryota > Metazoa > Chordata > Mammalia > Hyracoidea > Procaviidae > Heterohyrax > Heterohyrax brucei. Next base: position 63,792,568 of record CM053161.1, on the reverse strand, counting down.
GGAGTCTTAAATCACGGCATAAACAGACTACAAAATATTACTAACAGCACACAAACACCAGAAGAGAAGATAGATAACTGGAAACTCCTAAAGATCAGACACTCGTGTGCATCCAAATGCTTCATTAAAAGAGTAAAGAGACATTCTACAGACTGGGAAAAAGGTTTTGGAACAACAAATCTGTTCAGCATCTCATCTCTAAAACCTAAGATACTGCAAAACCTCAACAACAGAAAGACAACTCCAATTAAAAAATGGGCACAGGATAGATACGTGCACATCAGTGTTTCTTGCAGCACTGTCCACAGTAGCCAAAAGATGACATCGATCTAGGTGCCCATCAACTGATGAATGGATAAACCATGGTATATTGATACAATGAAATATTATATAATGATAAATAACAGTGATAAACTTGGGGAACATCTCATGATGTGGAGGAATCTGGAAGATATCATACTGAGTAAAATTAATGAGTTGCAAGTGGACAAATATTGTATAAGACCACTGTTATAAGGACACAAGAAACAGTTTAAATACAGAAGAAAATAGTCTTTAATGGTGGCAAGGGTAGAGAGAGAGGGAGAGAGGTATTCAATAATTAGATAGTAGGTAAGAATTAAGCTAGGTGAAGGGAGAGACAATGCACAGTAGAGGAGAAGTCAGTACAACTGGACTAAACCAAAAGCTAAGAAGAAATTTCCTAAATATAACCAAACACTTCAATGGACAAAGTAGAGGGGCATGAATCTGGGGATTCAGATGGCACCCAGTCAATTAGTACAACAATTTTTAAAAAAATTTCTTTTGCATACTTCGGTGAGTGTCCTCTGGGTCTTAAAAGCTAGCAAGAGACCATCTAAGAAGGATCAATTGGTCCTAACCCATGTACAGCAGAAGAGAATCAAAGACAAGGAAAATACGGCCCGAGAGACAGAAAGGGACACATAGTCCAGAGACTACATCAGCATGAGACCAGAAGACCTAGATGGTACCCAGTCACCATCTACGACTGCCCTAGCAGAGAATATAACAAAGAGTCCCTGACACAGCAGGAGAAAAATGGGTATGCCGAACTCAAACTGTATTAAAAAAACCAGACTTGATGGTATGACAGCGCGGAGGATCCCCAGAAGACATGGCCCTGGACTCTATGAAACCATTTCCAAAGCCAACTCTTCAGACAAAGATTGGACTTGACTTTAAGACATAAAATGATATTGGTGAAGAGTATTCTTCTTGGGATAGGTAGATACATTAGACTAACTGCCTAGTGCTGTCCAGACACAAAATGAGAGGACAAAGGGGAACAGGAACTAGCTGAGCGGACATGAGACGCACAGGGTAGAAAAGAAGAGCATGCCGCCACTGCGTGGAGAGAACAGATAGAGTTTCATAGCAATGCGTGTGTAAGGTTTTTTTTTTTTTTTTGTAATGACAAATTGGCTTGGACTGCAAACTTTCACTGGAAGCATAATAAAATATTTTAAAAACTAAATAAAAGCTGCCTTTTTTGAAAGCTCAGTAAAACGAGGACAATTCACAATGCAGTTCAAAATAATGATTCCATGTTCACCAAGTCTAAGGACAATAACAACTGCCCAGAAAACTTGGAACCACTTTCTATCACTCTCTAATACACATGTTCTGAATTTTCTGGGCAGTTGTCCCCTATTCTGTACCCTTCGCCTGCCTTGAGTAGCAGCGTAGATACATTCAAGCAAGACAGAGTATCCAAATGGGGAGCATGCAAGCACAGGTTTTTGAACAGGGCTGGAGTGATACTCTACTATAAATATCATCTCTGGGTGGCTGATATCAGACAACAGCGCAAATACTGGATTGTGTAGCCCTGAAACACAGAGAGTAGATTAGAGGCTAAGTGCTTTCGTCTCAAAATCTCTGAAGTCTTTGAAGATCTGCTGACTCGACAGGTAATCTCCAATTTAAGATGGGTTCCATTCTGGTGATGGTCTCCTAAATCAGTTCTGACATAAAAGCAATTTCTCTCTCTCTTTTTTTTTTTTTTAAAAAGACAATGTTTTCCATTATTATTGCCTTTTTTTAAAAATCAGTATCCTTATGAATCTGGTCTTTATTTGTCTTGTGACTTGAAAATGTTACAGTAAAAATTACAGATATATTTTAATACATACATTAAAAAACACACAAATCATAAAAATGTACTCCAAAGATGAAGAAGAATTAGATGATGTTGGCTTTTTGTCTGTCAGGTTTAGTAATAACTCCACTTGTGGGAAGTTCTGGATCATCTATCTGGATCATCCTGGGAACGAGGATGGTGTTTCTAGCCAGAAAGTTAGTGAGCATTTCTGTATATTCCTTTTCCTTTTCATTTCATGTATTTTATGGTAACATCTCTGCCTACTGACTTTAGCAAAGTGATCATTCTTTGGGTCTATGTTTTTAAACAACTACAATCTGTGATTAAGTTTAGAAAAAATCTTCAGCTAATCCTTTCACTGAATATTTTTTCCACCTTTTCCTCTTTCTTGTTAGTTTTTCTTCTTTAGCGTTTCTTTCCTCTTCAAAACCCACTAAATCATATTCTTTCGTTTCCCTTTCCTTGCAATCTATGAGTTATTCCATTTTGGTAATATCCAATTCTAAAATCAGTATTTTTGTCATATGGATGCTTTTCCCAGGAAACTCTTCCATCATATTATCTTGATCAAATGCTTGGAATGTGTTCATATAATTCAATATATTCTTTTTCCGTATCCCCTGATTACATTTTTCTGAAACTTCTGCCAGGAAAATGCAGTGTTCCAGACATATAATGAAGAATATTATAATTTTTCCAGAAATTTCATAGTGTTACTGTACCTTGAAATGTTTCAGCAACTGCCTGAGCAAATGTAGCCTATAGTTACTTCCAGATATATATATACTGGAGAACAGCTATCATACCAACAGATCTTGCATGTCCATGTTCATTGCAGCACAATTCACAACAGCAAAAAATGGAAGCAACCTACTTGTGCATCAATAGATGAATGGATAAATAACTTATGATACATATACACAATGAAATACTATGTAACAATGAGGAATAATGATGAATCTGTAAAACATCTTAAAACATGAATGACTCTGAAGGATGTTATGTTGAGTGAAGTAAGTCTATCACGAAAGGACAAATACTGTATGAGACCACTATTATAAAAACACAAGAAAAGGTTTACACACACAAAAAGACAATCTTTGATGATTACAAGGGAGGGGAAGGAAAAATCAGTAATTAGATAGTAGACAAGTGTTAACTTTGGTAAAGTGAAAGAGAACACAAAATACAGGGGAAGTTAGCACAAGTTGACCATGGCAAAGTCATACAAGCTTTCTAGAAATGTGAAAACACCTTGAGGGACTGAGTTACTGGGGGCTGTGGTCATGGAGGATGTTGATTGGCATGATACAGATGGTAGAGAAAATGTTCTACAGTCTACTTTGGTAAGTAACATTTGGGGTCTTAAAACTTGAGTGGCCACTTAAGTTACATCTATTGGTCTCGTTATGTTTGGAGCAAAGGTGAATGAAAAAACTGAAGACACAAAGAAAGGTCCAATGGACCACATGAACCAGCTTGACTAGCCTGAGTCTAGAGGATCTAGGTGGTACCTGACTACCACTACTGACCACTCTGACAGAGATCAGAGTAGGGGGTCCCAGACAGAGAGGGTGAAAAATGGAGAACAAAATTCAAGTTCACTAAAAATGGTTAGACTTACTGGTTTTATAGAGACTGCAGGAACTTCTGAGACTGTGGCCCCTGGACACTCTGCTAATTCAGAAATGAAATCTCTTCAAAAGTCCATCTTTCAGCCAAAGATTAGGCAGGACGATAAAATAAATAACATGAATTAGGAATGTCTTTCTTAACTCAATAAAGTAGACAAGATCAGACGGTCAACACCTGCCCAAAAGCAAAGATGAGAAGATATGAAGGGACAAGAAACCTAGATGAGTGGACATGGAAAACCCAGGGTGGAAAGACAAAGGGGGAGAACGCCGACACATTTTGAGGACTGCAATCAATGTCAAAAGAACAATTTATGCATAAAAATTTTGAATGAAAAACTAATTTAAGCTTTTTTTAAAAAAAAATAAAAATCATATGATTGTAATGCAGTTCCACGTAACTTGAGTAAGTTGAGGTCTAATTGTGTATATGTATTTTCACAATTAATACTTTAGATACAAGGTTTCAAAGAAGTGGCCAACCAATTTAATCCCTTTTTAATAAGAATTGATAAGCTTTTGTTATACGTATGACCTTCTAATTCAAAAGTCATTCTATAAGCTACTAAGTGCTAAGCTACTTGAAAATAAACCCATAACCCATTGAGGTTGAGTTGATTCCAACTCATAGTGATGCTGTAGGACAGAGTAGAACTGCCCTATAGAGTTTCCAGTTAGTGCCTGGTGAATTAAAGCTAGCTGCTTTTGGTTAGCAGCCATAGCTCTTAACTGCTACCCTATTTTCTACCTGAAAACAGAATCTCTGAAACTTACTTCCTGTGCTCTACCTGCCCTCTTCCAAATTCTGTCTCTAACAAATTTCTAGCCCACAGCCTTGTCGCATTCTAGTGGTTCTAACCGTTTTTTAAAAAAATTGTACCTTAGATGAAGGTTTACAGAACAAACTAGTTTCTCATTAAACAGTTGGTACACATACTGTTTTATGATGTTGCCTAACAACCCCACAGTAGGTCAACACTCTCTTCTCAGCCTTGGGTTCCCTATTACCAGCTTTCCTGACTCCACCTGCCTTCTTTTCATTGCCCCTGGACTGGTGTGCCCTTGTAGTCTTGTTTTGTTGTGTGGACTTTTTCAGTCTTTGGCTGAAGGGTAAACCTCAGGAGTGACTTCATTATTGAACTGAAAGGGTGTCCAGGGGCCATCTTTTAAGGGTTTCTCCAGCCTCTGTCAGGCCAGCAAGTGCGGTCTTGACTCTTGACGTAGAAATTTTGTTTTACGTTTTTCTTCAGCTCTGACCAGGACCCTCTGTTGTGAATCCTGTCAGAGGAGTCAGTGGATGTTAGCCGGGCACCATCTAGTTGTACTGGATTCACTTTGCAGGAGGTTGTTGTAGATGTAGTCTGTTAATCCTTTGGATTAATATAAGGGAATAATCTTTCCCTTATGTCTTTAGATTTCTTCATTCCTCCTTGCTCCCAAAGGGGCAAGATCAGTAGAGTATCCCAGAAGGCTTCTCATTGGCTTTTAAGATCCCAGATGCTACTCACAAGTAGAATGTAGACCATTTTGCCAACCCAACTGAGCTTGATGTTCCTTGAGTGTCACAACCATTTTAATTTCCATCTAAGAATTTGTTTCATGCCTAAGCTAAATTCTTTTGTTTTTAATTTTAATACTTCTTTTTTTTATTATTATGATTGAGTGAAAATGTACATTACAATATAAATTTGAATGCCCACATATGTGCAACTCCCACTGTTCTCCCTGCCTGGTGACAGCACACTCTTTCTCTCTGTTCTATATGCATCATATCCTCCCAACAATCTCCTGTCTCTTCCTCTCCACCCTCTCCCTTGCCTCCAGTAAGAGGTCAGCAGGATGACATCTTATAGATGCATAGACCCATAAAGTGCACACACGATATGGTCACTCTGTGTCGCCAAGTCCAATCCATTCCTGTCTGAAGAGTTGACCTCCCTTATGGTTTATGGACAGGGGCAGCATCAGGGTCAGGGGCCATGCCTCCAGGGAAACCCTGAGGCCCCTGGACCATCAATTGCAGTCTTTTAGTGGAGATCTCAGGGTGCACCCCTTTTTACTCTTGTGTTGCCAGTGAGACTCAACTTCGTGAGCCCCATCACAGCTATCACTGGTGGTGGCCAGGCACCATCCAGTTCTTCTGGTCACAGGTCGATGTAGTCACCCACTCACATGGATCTCTCTGTCTTCTGAGTTCTCTTTCCCCCATGTTGGTTTGGTCCTTGGTGATCATCTGTTCCTGCTGATTTGGGACCATTTGGTGTACCTCAGATGGCAGCTTGGCAGCTTTTAAGACCCAAATGCCACTCACCAATGTACAGTATGGGAGACTCTCTTAGCAAAATGCTAGTTGTGCCAACTGGCCTCAATTTCCCCTGACAGCATGGTCCCTAGCTCCCTGCCCCAGCTACCGTGTGCTTGTAATATTGGATTAAGATGGGAGGAGTAATCATGTTATGTTCAAGTCCAGTTAATACTGATTTTCTTTCTAATGTGTGCTGTCACTGATTTCACCCAACCAAATTTTCTATCAGCTACCTAATCTACACCCCACCCCTGTCCCTCCCTCCCTCCCCACCCTTGCAGCTGTCAGAGTTTTTTCTTCTATGCATGAGTCTATTTTTAAGTTCTTATTGTAGGGATCTCACACAATATTTGTCCTTTTGTCACTGACTACTTTCACTCAACATACGTTCTCCAGTTGAAACCAGATTATGAGATATTTCCTAAAATTATCATGTTCTTTATTATTGCATAATGTTCCACTGAGTATAAGCCAAAGCCAAGTGCCGTCGAGTCGGATCCTACTCATGGCGACCCTAGCGGCCAGGGTAGAATATATACCATAGTTTACCTGTCCATTCCTCTGTTGTTGGGCATCTGGGTTGAGTCCATCTTTTTGTTACTGTGGACTGTGCTGCAGTAAACATTCGTGTGCATGTATCAGTTGGTGTGAATGGCCTTGATTCTGTAGGATATATTCCAAGCAGTGGAATTACTGTATCAAATGGTATATCTGTTTCCAGGGTTTTAAGGAAGTGCCAGATTGCTTTCCAAAGAAGTTGCACCATTTTGTAATCCCACCAACAGTGTAGGAGAGTTCCAACTTCTCCACAGTCTCTCCAGCATTTGTTGTTTTGCATTTTTTGGATCATGGTCAACCTTGGGGGTGAGATGGTATCTCGTTGTTGCTTTGATTGGAATTTCTTTAATAGCTAATGATTGTGAACATGTCCACACGTGTTTTTTGGTTGCCTGGATCGTCTCTTTAGAGAAGTGTCTGCCCATCTCCTTTGTCCATTGCTTAACTGGATGATTTATCTTTTCCTTATTGATATTTTGTAGTACTTTATAGGTTATGGAGATCAGACGTTGGTCTGACATATAGTTACCAAATATTTTTTCCCATTTTATGGGTGGTCTTTTAATTCTTTTGGTAAAGTGTTTGGATGAGCAAAAGTGTTTGATTCTTAGTAGCTCCTATTTATCTATTTTCTCTTCTGTTGATTGTGCTTTGTCAGATTTTGAAATCTGTCTATGTTGTGTATTAAAATTTCCACTGTTGATCATATTTTTTCTTGGATGAGCTTTACCATTTTACATTTGATACTTAGGTTTTATCTAGTTTGAGTTGGTTTTTGTATATGTGAGACCTGGGTCTTGCTTCAGTTTATTACAGATAGATAACCAATTTTGCCCACATTGTTTGTTGAAGAGATTGCTTTTACCTCAGTTTAATGTCTTAGGGCCTTTGTCAAATATCAACTCTTCACAGGAGGATGGTGTCATCTCTGGAGTCTCAACTCTTTTCCATTGGTGTATTTGGCTCTTTTTGTACCAATACCAGGCTGTTTTGACAACTGTGGCAGTGTAATAGGTTCTAAAGTAAGGTAGTGAGAGGCCTCCAATTGTATTCTTCTTCTTCAGTAGTACTTATCTGGGGCTTCTTCCCTTTGCAAACAAATTTAGTAATTTGTTTCTCCACCTCATTAAAAAATGTCAGTGGAATTTGTATTGGGATTGCATTATATACGTAGATTACTTTGTGCAAAACAGACAGTGTCACAATGTTAAGTCTTCCTATCCATGAGCAGGGTAGTTTTCTCCATTTATGTAAGTCTCTCTTAGTTTCTTGTAGTAAGGTGTTGTAGTTCTCTTTGTAAAGGTCTATTATTTCTCTGGTTAGATTTATTCCTAGGTACTTTATTGTCTTAGGGGTTATGGTAAATGGTATTGATTTGGTGATTTCTTCATTAATAATCTCGTTGTTCGTATAAAGGAATCCTATTGGTTTACTTATGTTTAACTTGTATCCTGAGACTTTGCTGAACTCTCTATCAGTTTGATTAGTTTACTTATGGATTCCTCAGGATTCTCTACATATACAATTATATCATCTGCAAATAGGGAGATTTTTACTTCCTCTTTGCCAATGCAGATGCCCTTTGTTTCTTGGTCTTGTCTAATTGCTCTGTCTAGAACTTCTAGTACAATGTTGAATAGGAGAGGTGAGAGTGGGCATTCTTGTCTAGCTCTTCTTCTCAAGGGGAATTGTTTGAGTCTCTCTCCATTCAGGATGATGTAGGCAGTTGGCTTTGTATAAATGGCCCAGATTGCATTGAGGAATTTGCTGTCTATTCCTATTTTGCTGAGATTTTTTAGTGTGAATGGGTGTTGGACTTTATCAAATACCATTTCTGCATCAATAGACAAAATCAGGTGATTCTTGTCTTTTGTGTTATTTATGTGGTTGATCACATTAATTGTTTTGCTGATGTTGAACAAAACAATTTGCATCCGTGGTATGAATCCAACTTGATCACGATGGATTATTTTTTAATATGTTGTTGTATTCTATCGGCAAGAATTTTGTTGAAGATTTTTGCATGTAGATTCGAGAGTGATAATCTTCTGTAGTTCTCCTTTTTTTGTTGGGTCTTTCCCTAGCTTTGGTATCAGGGTAATGCTGGCTTCACAGAATGAATTTGGGAGTACTTCATCCCTTTCTATGCTGTGAAAGTAGTATTGGAGATAACACTTCTCTAAAAGCTTGGTAGAATTCTCCGGTAAAGCCACCTGGGCCAGGGCTTTTTATGGTTGGTGGTTTTTTGATGACTTTTTCAATCTCTTACTTTGTGATGGGTTTATTAAGTTGTTCTGCTTCAGCTTGTGATAATTTCGGCGGGTGATATGAATTAAGGAATTTGTCAATTTCCTCTAGGTTTTCAAATTTGTTGGAGTCCAGTCTTTCGTAGTATTCTGTTATATTTTGGGTTTCTGTTGGATCTGTGGTGACAACTCCCCTCTCATTTCTTATTTGGGTTATTTGTTTACCTTCCTGTTTTTCTTTAGTAAGTTTAGCCAATCGTTTGTCAAATTTGTTCATCTTTTCAAAAAAGCAGCTTTTATTCTCTTCAATATTTTCAATTTTTCTTCTGTTCTCTGATTCGTTTAGCTTTGTTCTAATCTTTATGATCTGTTTTCTTCTGGTGCCTGAGGGGTTCCTCTGTTGCTCTCTCTCTACTTGTTCAAGCTGTAGGGCTAGATCTTCAGTTTGAGTTGTTTCTTGCTTCCAGGTGTGTGCATTTATGGAGATAAACTGGCCTCTGAGCCCTGCTTTAGCTGTATCCCATAGGTTCTTTTAGGCAGCATTTTCATTTTCTTTGGAATCCATACATCTCTTTATTTCATCCTTGATTTCTTTTATAACCCATGACTGTTTGAGCTAGAATTTGTTCAGTGTCCATGAGTTCCAATTTCTATCTATGTTTTTTCTGCTATTGATTTAGACTTTTATGGCTTTATGATCTGAGAAGATGCTTTGCAATAATTCAATGTTAAGGATTTTGTTGAGATTTGTTTTATGTCCTAACACATGGTCTATTCTCTAAAATGTTCCATGTGCACTGGAGAAGAAGGTGTAGTTGTCTGCTGATGGATAGAAAGTTTTGTATATGTCGATGAGGTCTACCTGGTTAATTGTGGCAATAAGACCTTTTGTGTCTTTATTAAGCTTTTTTCTAGTTGATCTGTCCAATATTAAGGGTGGAGTGCTGAAGTCTTCCACTATTATTGTGGAGTGATCTATCTCACTTTTGAGTGTGGTCAGTGTTTCTTCTATGTATTTAGATGCTCTATTATTGGGTGCATAAATATTCAACATTGTTAAGTCCTGCTTGTATATTGAACTTTTCAGCAATAGTGTCCTTCTTTGTCCACAGTGGTGGATTTTCCATTAAAATCTATTTTATCTGAGATTAGTGTTACCACACCTACTCTTCTTTGTGTATTGTTAACTTGATATGTATTCTTCCATCCTTTAATTTTCAGTTTGTTCATATCTTTAAGTCTCAGGTGAGTTTCTTGTAAGCAACATATGGATGGGTTGTGTCTTTTGATCCAGGATGTCACTTGTTGTCTCTTTACTGGAGCATTCAGTCCACTGATGTTGAGTGTAATTATTGATACATATGTGTTTAGTGCTGTCATTGTGATGTGTTCATTTTTGTGTTGATATTTTCTCTGTTGTTACTATTCTGTTCTGGGACATTCTTCTTCATGAGTTGACTGTCACCTTTTTCAGTGTTGGTTTTGTGGTTGTTGAGACTCCTGTATTACATTTCTTGATTTGACATGTTGCATCTTTCTTGTGCTTTGTAGCTACCCTTGTAATTCCCTTTAATAATCTATGTTTAAACCCAATTTTAACTACCGCAAGTCTTATTAACTTCATCTCCATTAGGAAGGACTGTAATGACTTTAGTACATCCCTCTTTTTAATATGATGACATCATAGTTTTTATGGTATGATCACTGGATCACTTCTTTTAGTATTATAGCTTTGATCGAGTTTGAAGCCTTCCCTAAATGAGTACATTTCTGGATGATGTGTCCTGCATTCCCTCTTAAAATACAGAGTTAATGGTTTTGTTCTTCTAAGTCAAGAGCTTCTTTCAGTGTTTCCTATAGTTTTGGTTTGGTTTTTACAAAGTGTCTGAGTTTCTATTTATCTGTAAATGTCTTAATTTCATTTTCATATTTGAAAGATAGTTATGCCAGATATATAATTCTTGGTTGAAAGCTTTTCTTCTTCAAGGCTTTGAATGCATCATCCCATTGTCTCTGTGCCAGCATCATTTCTGCTGAGAATTCAGACAAAAGCCTACAGGGTTTCCCTCCGAATGTTAGCTTTGGTTTGAATCTTGCTGCCTTTAAGAGTTTCTGCTTATGTTTCACTTTGTTAAGCTTGATTGTAATATGTCTTTGAGTCTTTCTTTTGAGATTTGTGTTGACTGGCATTCGATATGCATCTTGCATATCTATATTTCTTCTTTGATAATTTCTGGGAAGTTTTCTGTCAGCAGCTCAGCAACAATACTGTTTGTGTTCTCAGGTGTCTCATCCTGTTCAGGAACTCAAATTCATTGCAGACTGTTCCTCTTAATAGAGTCCCACATGCTTCTTAATGCTTCTTCATTTTTCTTGTTTCTTTTCTCTGATTTCTCCTCATAGATGCTGGAGTCAGTAGCTCTGTCTTCCCAGTCAGACAGTCTATTTTCCATTTGTTCAATTCTCTTTTCTTGGCTTTGAATTGATATTTGTATCTCTTTGATTTTGTTATTGATCTGTTGGATTTCAGAGTACTGGTGTCGGTTCAGGTTGAACAGCTTGCTTAATTTTTCATTTTGCTGTGTTCCATGTTGTATAAAGTCTAGTAAGGCTCTCTATATAATCCTTTTGTACTTGCCCTCTGATAATTTCAGAAAGGCTTCTTTGTCTGGGAAGTTCTTTGGTTCTTTCTCTTGGGGGCCTTCTGAAGCCATAGGAGAATTCTTCAAGTGTTTTGCTTTATCAGCGTCTGGAGGTTGTTTTGTTTCTCCAGTGTTATGTTAAAGGGATCTCAAGCTCAGTCTGAAAAGTATGGTGATTGCCAGACACTTCTATGTACTATAATGACTGGACTCAGTGGAATCTCTGGGGCAGCAGGCTCCACCTCCTGATTGACAGAGGCATGGCCTTACCTATAGAGTCACTGGGGAGCCATCAGCTGACCCTGTAATGTGAGTCAGTAAAGGCTGAAAGAGTTGCTGCCAGGATGCACTGCAGTTATATCTCTAGGCCAACTTGTATTGAAAGGTATCTGACAGCTTCCAAAGTCAGTCAGGCTTTCAGGTGTACAAGTCCTTCTTCCCAGAGGGCAAAGTAATCACCTCTGTATCCAACCCCAGATGCTGTAAACTAGTTCAAAATATGGGAAGGCTACTGCCCTGCTGTCATCTGCTGCTGGGCCCCCCATAGGCCACACTGTGCAAAATACTGCTTTTCTGCAGGGAAAGTGCTCTCTTCTGGTCAGGCACTGCCTCTCAGCCTGGAAATTAGGTCCAGCTGAGGTTCGGTATGGGTATCTCCACCTCCCAGGCAAACAAGATAGTGTCCAGCACAAGCTCCCCTGCCTACCTTAGAACAGGCTACTCAATGGTGGAGGCTCAGAGAGGCCACAGGTGCCAAGGTGCATGGAGCCCAAAGCTGAGCTCACAGAATGTGGCAATTTCACTGGGCAATCTCAACAACAGTGCATCTGAGCTTAGGTGCTATTCAAGCCTAAGACCTGCCCAACAGCTAAGACAGAGGAAAAAAAGTTAAAATGGTAAGTTACCTTTGGTCCCTGAGAGTTGGCACTCAACAAGGGCAGGGGTCGGTGAAAGGGAAGAAGTTTTCTGTTCAATGGTATATATTCCAAACTAACAGCCCTATGTTGTATGCTAGGGCTCACTAGGTGTCCAGAAGCCTCCATTTAATTATCAGTTCAGGTCTTGCTTTCCAGAGGGAGATGTGAGTTTAGTCTGCCACCTTGACTCCTCCCCTCCTAAGCTTAATTCTTTAAGAGTGCTTTGTCTGTGTTTTCATTAAGATTAATTTCTGAGTCTCTCTCTCTTTTTTTTGTTTTTAAAACAAGCTCTAAATAACTGATTATGAAGTCATTATACATAGTATGCAGGTTATCTAGTCAAAGTAACTTAAGTGTGTGTTTGCATGTGTGACCTCCTTGCCATTTTGTCCTCCCTCTGACGTTACTTGCTATTGAGTTGGCTTTGATTATCGGTGACCTTATGTACAATAGCACAAAACTGACCAGGCCTGCACCACCTCCATAAGCAGATCACCATAAATCATAGGGTCCATTGGTTGATTTTTGGAAGCAGATCACTGGGTCTGTCTTCCTGTTCCATTCTAGTCAGAAACACTGCTGAAACCTGTCCAGCATCATACCAACATGTAAGTTGCTACAGACAGACAGCTGGTGACTGTGGCTGAGGTATGCTGGCCAGGAACTGAACTCAGGTCTTCTGCACAGAAGTTGAGAATTCTACCACCGACCCTCCAAAGGCATCACTCTTTCCACATTAGTGTCTGATTAAATTGAGTGTCATACTTATTTCTGTATCTGCAGTGCCTTTTACAATGTATGACAGGTAGAATACATTCAACAAATATTTCTTTACCCAACATCTGTTGAATGAATAGATGGATGGGCAAAGGAAAGACTTGACTTTCAAAAGCCACACGTGGAAATTGAATAGCTCTAGAGAGGACATCTATCTTTCACACTGATGCTGGTTATTTTTTAAATGCAGGTTCACAATCCTTTATCCAAAATTCTTTGGAACAGATGCATTTTGAGTTTCAGAATTTGAGGGTGAGCAGATTTAGAAAGATAACATGAAACATACATTCTTTGTTCTAGCAAGACTGGAGCAGTGTTCCACGATTGAATACATTAATATTTCTGTAGTGAAAGGAATGTAGATTTACATTATAGACAAAACTGGCTCATTTCAGTTCAAGTGGGAATCTGTGGCCGAATGAGTTTACCATGAATTTATAAAAAGTGGGGTGTTTGTTTGTTTTTAGTTTTTACGGTGCTTTGGATTTTAGAACTGTGGGTAGGAGATAGTGCACCTAAGAGCCCACTGGGTTGTAAAGGTTTTCTGACTGATTTTGTAAAAGTTGCCAACTGCTAACCTGGGGGTGGAATCTTGTAAACAGACATGCTTTTATATGTCTATTAAAGAGGGTCCTTCCTGGTTTAAAATTTAATGATAGCCAAGCCAAGTGCTGTCGAGTCAGATCCGACTCATGGTGACCCTAGCTGATGTTTAAAAATTAGAAGATTTTTTTAAAAAAAAGAAAAGAAAAAAGAAACTGATTTACAAAAATCAGTTTTTCCTTGAAAAATACAATGGTCTGTTAACACTGGATCTTGATTCAAATACTGAGCAATTTGTTTAACTTCCTAAGTCTCAGTTTCCCCATCAAAACAATGAAATGATAGTAAGATATCACCCAGTTTTCTCCAGAAAATTAAATGACAAAATGCACACTAACATTTTAAAATTGAAGTGTCTAATTGTTAAAAAAAGTTACCATTGTTTTATTATTGTTATTAAAATAAAAATTCTTAAGCCTTTTCACCTTTTTTTCTATGATATGGGATTCATATGTATTTCTTTGCAAAATGAAGGAGTTAACTGCACATGTGTCAAAGGATTTGTTAAAAGATTACATTAAAAAATTATGATGACAAAGTTTAAAAAATATAAATGACTTGAAATGATTAAACCAAGAAGCTAAACCCACTGCCTTGAGTCAATTCCAACTCATGGCAACCCTATAGGACAGAGTGGATGCCTCACAGGGTTACTAAAGGACAGCTGGTGGATTTGAACTGCAGACCTGTTGATTAGCAGCAGTAGCTCTACCAAGGTTCCTTAAGATGATCAGCATAAATATTTTCAGAGTTTTATATGAGAAACGAGCTCAATTTTGTCAATGTATCTGTTTACAGTACTTTTTAGTTTATGTGAGAAACGAGCTCATGTTTATCAATGTATCTGCTTATTTAGAATACTTTTTATTTTGAGAGAATCGTGGATTCACATGTCATTGTAAGAAATAATACAGAGAGAACCTATATACATTTACCCATCCATCTTCCTGAAAGATATTTTTCATGGTGTAAGGTAACGGGCCATCCAAGTTCAGACTGAGGGAAGGGTTTAGCCCAGAGAGATGGAAGAAATCACCCAGAGAGAGCAATCAGGACATGGATTGTTTATTATCAGTCACAGTGCGGGAATGCACCCAGGGTGGCAGTTGGACGGTGGAGACTGCTAAGGGGGGAAAGCTTACGGGAACACTGATAAAGGGGAGTTTTCCCACCTCCCTCTTACTGATCTATGTGTCCCGTGTCCTTGGGTCATGGTGTCCTGTTCAGGTGGTCCTGGTTAAGCGTTTCTTTTGAGTGGTATAGGAGAAAGCTGGCCAGGCTTCCAGTGACGCTACTGCCATTTCTAAGAGGATACTTTTCTTAAAGTGAAGGCTGTTGGGTGAGAGGTAATACCGCAGTCACAAAGGGAGCATCATGCTGTTACTGCACAGGTGGGCACAGAATTCTGGGCTGACCGTTATTTTCTTTCAAAATTTGAAAAGCATTGTGCTTCTTCCTTCTGGCTGCCATGGTATCTAATGAGAAATCCACTGTCATTCTAATTATTGTATTGTTTTTCCTTTAGCTACTTTCAATATTTTTTTTCTTGCATTGTCTTTAATTTTCAGCCGTTTAATTATGATGTGTCTTGGCTTGAATTTCTTTGTATTTGCACTCTGATACAGCCTTTCAAGGCAGGAAGTCCCGGCTTCCACCTGACTTTTTGCTGGCATGACAGGAGGTGTAGTCACAGATTTCCCCCCCCGCCGTGCTGTTCAGTTGGAATGTAATAATTATTCTGAAAGTTTCTGTCTTGCTAAGCTGCCTCTTTCCTGGTCCTTTGGCTCAAGAGAGTAGGCTTAATAAGGAGCAAAAAATATTGTGCTTTAAGTTAAAGTCTACAGCCGAACTCAGTTTGCTGTGTAAAATCCTGAACATACATCACTGTAAAATCTAACAGCTTTCCCCACCCCAAACCTGTGACAGCACACTCTTTTCCACATTGTACTTTTCTGTATCCACTCAGCTAACCTCTGTCCCCCTGTCACCTCGCCTCTAGAGAGGAGCTGCTCAGGCAGCCTCATGTATATATTGAAGTCAAGAAGTATATTCTTTGCCAGCATGACTCTGTGTTCTTTAGTCCTGCCCGATCTTTGTTTGAAGAATTAGCTTTTCTACTGCTTTCAACTCTGGGTGAACAGACAGTCCAGAGGCCATGTCCTTGGGGGACCCTCTAGTCTGACAGACCATCAAGTGCAGTCTTTTAATATAGTTCTAGTCCTGTGCACCCACTGTTCTCCCACTGTATCAGGGAGTGCACGCTGTTGGGGCAATCTTTAGTGGTGACTGGGCACCAGCTAGTTCTTCTGGTCTCGTGCTGATGTGTTTTCTGGATCATACGACACCTTCTGTCTGCTGAGCTCACGTTTACCTTATGTCTTTGATGTTCTTCATTTTCCTCTGTTCCAGATGGATACGGACCAAACAATGCTACTTAGATGGCCACTTGCTAGCTTTTAAGGCTCCAGATGCCACTCTTCAAAGTGGTATGCAGAACATGTTCTTAAAAAACTTAGTTATGCCAATTAGCCCAGACGTCCCCAGAAACTGTGGTCCCTAGACCCTTGCCCCTGCTACTCTATCAAACTGTTATGTTGTATTTAGAAAACCTTTTCAGCTTTCAGTGTAATCCAGTTGTGCTAATTGCCTTTCTACTGCATGCTGTCACTCTCCTCACCTAATCCAGTTCTTGAGAGAGTAGGCTTTAGTTGTTTTTTTTTTTTTCTTTTTCCTGTCTCTGCCTGTTGGTATATCCACGTTGCTGGTTTTTAAGTTCTAATCCTGGAATATATGAAGAAAACAGAAAACCTGGGTAACTTATCACCAGTTTTTTCCTTAAATAATGAGGTCCCTAGCCTGTCTGCCTTGTTCTTACCACCTTTTAGAATGTCTTAATCATCTAGTGCTGCCATAACAGAAATGTCGCAAGTGAACAGCTTTAACAAAGAAAAATTAATTTTATCACAGGAAAGTAGACCAAAAGTCCAAATCCAGGGTGTCAGCTCCAGGGAAAGCTTTCTTTGTTGGCTGTGGAGGAAGGTCCCTGTTGCCGATCTTTCCCTGGGCTGGTATCTTCTGAGGCGCCTTATCCCCAAGTCCAAAGGATGTGTCCAGTCACCACGCTTCTTTCCTGGTACTGTGAGGTCCTCAATTCTCTGTTTGCTTCCTTTTCCTTTTATCTCCCAAAAGATTCCCTCATGATGCAGTACACGCTTGTAGGTTGAGACCCTCTTTACTAATGAAACTGCCACCTAGCCTATGAGTTGGTTTTCCTTCTCCCTCATTAACATCATAGAGGCAGGATTTACAACACATGGGAAAAATTGCACAATACAGGGTATTGTGGTCCAGTCAAACTGATAAACTTTTTGGGGTGACATGATTCAATCCATGACATATTCTTCTGTGAAACACATATTGTTCAGGGCCCTGGTGGTATGGTGATTAAGAACTACAGCTGCTAACCAAAAGGACAGCAGTTTGAATCCATTAAGAGCTCCTTGGAAACCCTCTGGGAGCAGTTCTTCTCTGTCGTATAGGGCCACTGAGAGTCTGAATCAGCTTCGTGGAAATGCTATTTTTTTTCCCCTTCTTCTTTAGCAGGAGGAACAGGGAAAAATATACCTACTCAATATTTACAGAAATGAAAACCCGAAATTTTTAGTTTTTGATGTCACACTTTGTCCTTCAAATGGCTACTTGAACTCTTCATATTCTTGGCAGTTGTTATTATGAGACAGTTTGTTCACATAAGCAATAAACCATTAAAAATTATAGCCATTCCAAAATCCACAGAAGTTGGCATTGTATTTAAGAAATCTAACAGCTTTTACTTACTTTTCGTCACTAAATATAATATTGAAACATGTTACGATAATGAGAATGGGTGTAGAATTTAGTCACACTTCCTGTATCAGATATTTCAAAACAGTGATGAGGCAGTAATTTGTAGACTATGCCTCCGTTATTAAAGCACTCACCTGGGTTTTAGCTTGTATGCTGCTAAAAGAGCACATCAGCGTTGAATGGAAAGAGGTAGCAGATAGATGAGAAGAAAGCATGTTTTCTGCTACCTGGAAGCGTGCCTGACAAAAGCTCTGCTTGGCCTCCTTGGCTTTTCCCCATTGCCTGCAGATTTCACCATGGGCTGCGTACCTATCACGTTCTTTGAATACCTAGAAGTAGATCTCCAGGAACCCCTCATATACATTTTCTGTATGATAAGCCTCTTACAAACAGAGTGTGGCTAGTGAGAAAGCATTTAGATGACTTTTGATGTGGTTGTCCAAATAGCAGAGAAATCTCTTGGCCATGTTCCATGTGCTGTGTTGGGCAGTGTCAAGTGACACTCACTAAGTCTGCCAGCTTGGAGGGCTATAGGGAGAGAACAGGCAGCGAAGGCCAGTCTCCAAAGAGTTCAAGAGCAGCATACTGATGTAGGAAGAAAGCACATCAGCCCTAGGTCGTTGCTACCTTCTAAAGGTGAGTAGAAACCCTGATGGTGTAGTAGTTAAGGGCTATAGCTGCTAACCAAAAGGCCAGCAGTTCTAATCCACCAGGTGCTCCTTGGAAACTCTGTGGGGGAAGTTCGCTCTGTCCTGTAGGGTGGCTATAAATCAGAAGTGACTCAACAGCAGTGGGTGTGAAAGACTGAAATGGAAAATAGCTAATGGTGCACCTGTAACCCATTTGGTACACATTAACTGGCAAGCACTGCATTAAGTGAGATTATGGCTTCCCTGATTTACCATTCTTTCTACCTGTTAACCAAATGCTAACCATTGCCATCTAGTTTGTTCTAACCTATTGTGACCCTATAGGTTAGAGTAAAACTGCCCTGCAGGATTTCCAAGGAGCATTTGGTGGATTTGAACCTTCAACCTTTTGGTTAGCAGCCATATCTTTTAACCACTATGCCACCAGAATTCCTATCTTAGTGCTAGCAGTCTAGTAATAGCAGTAATTGCTGTTATTCTTAGGTGCAGTTAAGTCAATTCCAGCTCATAGCAACCTTATGTACAACAGGACGAAACACAGCCCAGTCCTCTGGTATTCTCAGAATTGTTGTGCTAGAACCCATTGTCGAATCCACTGTATCAATCGTTCTTGTTGAGGGTCTTCCTTTCTTTCACTGACCCTCTACTGAGCACAATGTCCTCTGGGGAGTGGTCTTCCATAATAACATGTCCAAGTATGTGAGACACAGTCTCAACATCCTTGCTTTCAAGAAGTGTTTTGGTTGTACTTCTTCCAGAACAGATTTATTTCTTCTTTTGCTGTCCATGATGTATTCAATATTCCTCACTAAGCCCATTATTCAAAGGAATCAATTCTTCTTTGGTCTTCCCCATTCGAAGACTTTTGACTGTGTGGATCATAACAAATTATGGATAACATTGCAAAGATTGGGTATTCCAGAATGCTTAACTGTACCCACAAGAAAACTGCACATAGGTCAAGAGGCAGTCATTTGAATGGAGCAAAGGGATATTGTGTGGTTTAAAGTCAGGAAAGTTGTGCATCAGGGTTGTATCCTTTCAATTTACTTACATAATCTGTATGCTGAACAAATAATCTGAGAAGCTGGACTCTATCAAGAAGAACAAGACTTCAGGACTGGAGGAAGATCCATTGACAACCTGAGATATGCAGATGTCACAACCTTGCTTGCTCAAAGCCAAGAGGATTTGAAGCACTTATGAAAATCAAAGACCACAGCCTATGGATTACATTTCAACATCAAGAAAACAAAAATCCTTACCAGCAGACCAATAAGCAACATCATGATAAGTGGAGAAAAGATTGAAGTTGTCAAGGATTTCATTTCACTTAGATCCATAATCAATGCCCAAGAAATCAAAAGATGCATTGCACTGGGAAAATCTACTGCAAAAAAAGGTGGTAGTTACCATTACCAAAAAACAAAACAAATAAAAACAAACAAAACAAAACAAAAACAACCTCCTCCCCCCACTGCTGTCAAGTTGATTCTGACTCATAAAGACATTATAGGACAGAGTAGAACTGCTCCATAGAATTTTCAAGGAGTGACTGGTGGATTTGAACTGCATGCCTTTTTTTTTGTTTAGCAGATGTAGGACCTAACCACTTTGCCACCAGGGTTTCCAAAACCAAACCCACTGCCACTGAGTGGATTCCTAATAGACACCCTATAAACAGAGTAATACTGTTCCATAGAGTTTGCAAAGAGTACCAGTAGTTAGTGCTTAATAAATACCCATTGAATATATTTACAAAACAATGTTTGTAATCACCATCTCCATTCCCTGATGAAGAGTTTTAACCTTTTTTTTTTTTATCATTTATGAAAGTCTTCTAACAAAAGAAGTTATGATAGGAATAGACTTAAAAAAATAAAAGTAAATAACCATCTTCCTATTTGTCAAGCTTTAGATTATCCAGGGAGGATACCATAAATGAATTGGCAGACCAATATACTCTAGCTTGAGTAATATAGAGAGCATAGATTCCACCTTAAACCTAAAATGAGAGGTACTTTGAAATTTCTCTGTTGTGCACAGATGTAGCTGCAGCTGGAAATATCAAACATTGGGTGGGCAGCTAACATCACAGATATTTCAAAACAAACAAAAGGTGAATGCAGTTTATATGTTTATTTCTGAAAGTTCTAAAAACAATGCCCTGACACTTCATTTGCTAACCAACAAATAAGAGGTGTTGTACACATACAATTTCCCATCTCAACTGGGCACGTTTTCTACCATGCTTACTTTCTTTTGTGGCTGCTCTACATTTCCTTAAAATGCATCCCTAGTTCATTCTTCTATAACTAGTATTTCTTAAAGAACTCAGCTTCAAAAATGTCAAACATAATGAAAAATGAAAATCACAAAAGAGAAGGTTGCTCACAGGCACTCCCCTGGGGTTCCCTCATGCTTCTGGGTCACCATACTGTCTCACCAAGTGTTACAAATGACATCCACGGTGTACTTAGCAGGTAACCTCTTGTAATCCGGGTCAGCCTGGTCACCAAATAAACAAAGTCACCCTTTCCTTGAAGACACTGCAGCATCTGCTGAGAAATACTGCACACCATCCTCCAATGCAGTTCCCAAAGTTCTCCTTTCGAAGAACGGGAGAAAGAAAACCCTTTTGAAACAATCACAAAAGGGCACTTTATTTTCATCATTTGTGGCTACAACAGATGAAGGACATGGGCTTGCCAATAAGGGAAGGGGGTTTAGGTGAACTTGATGGAGACCATCTGAAGAAGGCAGTGAATGAGCACAGATGTTCTGATGAATTCAGGGCCTATAGACTCGAATCAATATAGATGAGAAACAAATGGTACAGAATTTCCAAAGATTAAAGCTAGCAGCAAGCTTTAAAGAAGATGAAATTCCCTCTCATCTTTTAAAGATGGGATATGTGAAGTTAGAGAAGAGAAATAACCTTCAGAACATTTTATCCCATATATACTTTCATGCTTGTATTATTTATATTAATATCACTGATTACCTTAGCTAAAGTTTATTGAGCATGAGTTGCTATGTCAAGTCCTATTAGGAGTGCTTAAAATCTCCAACTATGGAATAGAAGAGGATTGAATCTGGATATCAACCACATCACTAGGTATGGGACCTTGGCCAGATTATCTAATTAGCATCTCTCAGACTCATTTTTCATATTCGAAAACTGTTTGAAATATTAGTTTTCTCATTGGTTGTACTAGAGAATGTGAATAAAAAGACTAAAAGAGCAGCAGACATATAGTAAATAAACCCACTGCTGTTGCATTGATTTCAACTCATAGTGACCCTATAGGACAGAGTAGAACTGCCCCATGGAGTTTCCAAAGACTGCCTAGTGGATTTAAATTGCTGACCTTTTGGCTAGCAACTGTAGCACTTAACCACTACACCACTAGGGTTTCTATGGTAAACAAGTGATCCATAAATCTTAGTTATTATTATTTACATCAACTATAATAATATTCCTTTTATTTGTTACATGCTTTACCAATTGAGGGGGAAGATCATCATATATTTAAAAAGTTCAACTCCAATCTGTAAAGCCACATCTTTCAGCCAAAGATTAAACAGGTCTGTGAAACGAGCAATTTAACACACATGAAGAACAAACTTGGTTCTCAGATATGGAAGACCTATTGGGCAACACTTGCCCAGAAGCAAAGACCAGAGGCAGAAAATCTGGATGAATGGGTATGGGGATATGGGGAACCCAGGATAGAAAGGAGGAGAGTGCTGACACATAGCAGGAGTCACAACCAATGTCATAAAACAATTTGTGTATAAACTTTTGATTGAAAACTAATTTGTGTAGTTAACTTTCACCAAAAACACAATAAAAAAATCTCAACAAGCAACGGTAACTTTTATGCAGAGTTGAAGATATAGGTAATAGTATTGGGCATTGATATAATGATTTAAATTGATATAATGCTTTAAATATTGAATATAGTGAGCATTAATACAGTGTAATATACATTATATATATCTTTATACACTCTCCAATTTTGTTTTTTAGCCTTAGTGAGTTTTGTAGATTTTTATTGAAGACTCCCTTGTCTTGATATTTTGTCGGAAACCCCAAAGGATCTTCTAATACTTAAAATTACACAGTGTAGCGATTTTATAAAAGAAACTCACATGGAACAGAAACACCAGGCAGTCAAGTTAAACCCAAACTCTCACTGTTTCCAGTAAGTAGCCTAAATGGCCGGATACCTTTCACAGCTTTCTGAGGGAGCTGTTCTGTGTTCCAGCTTTGTTCCAAACAGTTTCATTTGGAATCATCCATGTCACACCAGTGCACTATTGGCATGCCTGAGTGTGCATCTGACTGGCAAAGGCCGGGTCCTTCCTCTGATTTGTCTTGGCTGTCAGCTTGATTTGGAACGTCCTCGGGGATAGTGAGCACCTCTCCCTAACTGAAGTATGTGCTGAAATCCAGAAGCTGCACCATCAGACCAGAGCCACCAAACAAACTGCTGTTGAGTTGATTCCCAGTCATAGCGACCCCATAGGGTTTTCAAGGCTGTGAATTTCTATGGAAGCAGGGTGCTGGATCTTTCTCCCGAGGAGATGCTGGTGATTTTGAACTGCAGTCTGTTGCTTTAACCACTGAGCCATGAGGGCTCCTTCCTCTAATAGGCAATACTGGTGAAGTAATACTATTTCAGCATGACCTGTATGAACAGAAGGTGGAGCCTTTCAAGAACTGCAAAGAGTCTGAGGTTTTATTCTCCCTGTAAATTAGCCAGTTAGCCCGCCGTAGTTTCACGGATGCTGGCAGAAGACTGGAGTCTCCTGGATCAGAGGCAAAGGGTCTTATGAAACGCGGTCCATCAGACAGCATGAGCTTCACATCCACGTTAGTTACCCTTGTTCCCAAATCTCACAAGTTGATACCAAAGGGGACCCAGATGGACACTGCCCATGTAGTAGGTCCCTGTCACAGCAGGGAACCCAAGATTAGGAAATCCTCAATCTCATGCAGGAGCTTCTATCAAGTCTTCCTAACTTTATCTCTGAAGAAGACTGTATCTTTACCATCCTGCTCGGGAAATGAATCTATCCTCTGTCCTCAAAGGAAACACCATCTTTATCTTTCCAGGCTATTTGCCATACAAGTACTGCTGCTGGGAGAGTCCAGAAAAATAACTGCCAATACCTCTGGTCAGAAGATGGGAAGAAGCACAAGAGACATGTGGAGAACTGTCTCTCAGCTGGATACAATACTTTAGGGTACTGTGACAACAGCTGAGTGGCACCCCTATAAGGGGGATGAGATGGAAGTCCAGGGGGGAATTACTTCTGTTTCATGTGTGATCCATAATGAGTTTCTTAGTAAGATTTCATTTAAAGAAGAAGTTCTATGGCTAAGACCAAACCAACCAGCAAATAATAAAAACGTGTAGCACAACAAAATGAACTGGAGTATAACATTATGGTGGTGAAAGGCAGTAAGTTATGGGTTAAAAATGATTGTGTAAGAGACTCTTAATAACTACTAAGTGGAATTGTTGGGTGGTGCAAATGGTTAACATGGTCAGGTGCTGACTTAGAGGCTGGAAATTCTAGTTCCCTCAGAGGCACTTAGAAAGGCCTGGCAACTGTCTTCTGAAAAATCAGCCACAGGAAACACTATAGGGCATAGTCCACTCTGATACAAATGAGATCACCATAAGTTGTAGTCAACTCTGTGGCATTTTTTTTTTTTTTTTGAAAATAATGTGTGAGAGTGAACAAATTGCATAAACACCAAGAACCCCAAATTTATTTTTAAAATTATAAAAATAACTTGGCTTTTGCCATCATTCAGGATAGTCGGGAAGTTTATTAGGATAACGTATGAAAGTTGGGTAGCCCTCAAAAACACTGTTTCCTCCTGTAGCTGACAATGTACTGCTCAGATCACAGAAACCACTTTTTCCTATTGGATGCATCCATCCATCAGTGGCTCTCAGTGCTTCCGTTATTGACTTATTCCCACAGTTCTCCTTGGAGAAAGTTTTTTACATAACTGGGCACCCTTTCCTGCAAGTATCTGGGAATCACTTTCCCTCTGCCCTCCTCAGTAACCGGTGGTTGATTTCTCTCTTGTATCCGCCTGGGACTACTCTGCTGTGCAATCTGTGCTGCTGAGCCGGCAGCAGGACCTGGCCCAAGTTGGGCTTGCACCTCGGCTACGTCTTTGTTCAGCTTCTTCTCCATATAATTCCTTTCTCCCTTCTTCCTTCCCTCCCTCCCTCCCTTCCTCCGTGTTTCATTCTTATGATATCTCCTTCATAAATCATTTGGAGCTCAAATCCCCATCTCAGGTTCTGCTTCTGAGAACTTTCCGTAAGACATGGTGCAAATCGACATTGGCCCCATGTTTGCACAAACTGAGGAGTGTATAACTTTATCAGAGACACTGATATTCTGATTTCCTCTGGTATATGTCTAATTTCCCTTTATAACTCCAAATTACTGGAAGTGAGAGACATATCCCTTATTCTATCCTTATTTAAAGCAAAAAAAATTCCCCCAATGTAAATATGCTGAAAAAGGGGAGGGAATATTTTATCAGAGGAATCGGGGACATGTTGCTTTCTTTATTTTGTTGATACAGATCTGTAATAAGCTTTTTGTTTTATATTGTACACACACACTCACACACACACACACACAAACATAATTCTGCTTTAGCACTTGTTTTGAAAATGTGAATTTGTTCCAACATGATTGATATATTAGGGAGCAATTGAAGCATGACACGAATTTCGTGTTTACTTATGTGCAATTTCATCCGTGAGAAACACTAGGTGAATGCAGCAAACTGAACTGTACCCAGCTGACCTGAGCCATATATAGGACTATAGAAAGCACACACCCACACCCACCCACACCCACACACAACCCTTTGGAACGTCTACCAGCTTTGCTTTGGTTCACTACAGCCACTATCCTACCATGTTGTGTTTCCTCTTTATGTCAGTTTCCCTGGATTAAACAAAACACCCATTCAAAACTCCAACCATGTTTAAGTGCTCTGGTACAAAATCCTCAAGTAATGTATGCAAAACAAAATTTTCGGTATTGAATGACCTAAGAGAACCTATCCTAATCAGCAGACACAAAGGAATCCACACTGGGTCATGAAAGACAATGCCTTGAAAACAAAAGAAAGGTCTCCGGACTGGGGCAACTTCAAAAGCTCCAAAGTCTATTAGAAAAAGAGCTACAGGAACAAAAAAAGTAGAAAGACTGGTAAGCACAGGCACTGAAGACCAAGCAGCTGCGACAACTTTTTCACCATCAAAGAGCAAACACAATCTACACATGAAGACTTTCAGTGAAAAGCATCTCAGAGGCTCCTTTTAGAGAGACCAGCAGCTCTAGGGTCTAAGGTAGCTACGAGCCAGACCTCGCTTGACAGCAGTGGGTGGGTTGGGTTAGAGGCTGTGTGCTAATCATGGTGGTGTAGTGGTTAAGTGCTATGGCTGTTAACGAAAAGGTCACGAGTTTAAATCCACTAGGCACTCCTTGGAGACTCTTTGGGGCAGTTCTACTCTGTTCGTTAGGGTGCCTATGAGTCAGAATCCACTAGGTGGCGCTGGCTTTGTTTTGGTTTCGTTTAGTGGCTAGTTTGGTGATTCAAACATCCTTACAGTTTCCGAAGCCTTCAGCTGTGGGGTGAAGCCCTGAGCTTGCATGTAGATGACACAGCTGTAAAGAGGAACGTCCAGCAATAACACAGAAGCTAATTGAAGAAGGCTATTTGCTGGATGTAATTTTCAGTTTTGATGGAACATTTATCTATGAAAAATGCATGCCTCAAAGGACATACATCCAAAAGCTCAAAAACATGCTCCAGGATTTAAGACTGCAGAAGATATCACATGATGATAACATTTGTTCTGAAGCTTCTAATAACTCACAAGCTTCAAGCCTGCTGGGCACTTCCACAAATGGTTTAGGTATTCTTAAGGGTATTGTTATGCACATACTGTATGTGCTATATTCTTGCATACAGGCCAACTCCTCTGTTATTTTCATAAGGTCACTATGCCAATATATGCAAGTTGCTGACTTCAATTTCATTTTTTTCCCCCTCAAAGGATTTAATGTTAAGTTTTCCTCTTGGTGCCTGTTGACTGAAGGCTTGGTCCCCGGCAGCAGGTCCTCACCAGCCTGGCCTCCAGTATCTAAAGTAGACTCTCTCCCAGCAGAATTCCTCCCCAGTTCTGCAAACTACTTTGTCCACTGCAGCAGAACGCGCGTTTCCTCTGGGAAACGGCTCTCCCCAGGCCACTGACTCCCAAACCCCGGGGATTTGCACCCTGAGCCAGAGACGCAGTGGGACATGTTGGGGCAGGCAGATGTGGGGCAGGCATCAGATACAGGTGCAGATGGCTTGCACTTCCCTTTGCTGCTCTCAGACTGGTCCTACTGGCTGCCAGCTGTCTTGCGGGGCAGGGCAGTGAGCATGGGCTCCTGCACTGTCCTGCCACCTGACTTCATGGGCAGCCTTCACCCCTGGACCCGGCGCACGTGACAATAGCCTCCGCAGGTGCCCAGCCAGTGTTCAGGCTGTGCAGTCCGGCGCAGCCTTCTGTCTGCAGCCTTCTGTCCGACACTTTGTCGTCTCTGGCAGGTGCACCGGAGTGCAAATGGTGCAAGGAACTCCATCACTCTCAGGTCTGAGTGGGGGAAAAGACAGTTTCAGTTGTTTGCTTTTCAATTATCAGGGTAGTTACAAACTCAATCCATGGCTTCTTGGCTATGGCTTTTCCATCAGTTGTGTAAATATGACACAAGGTAGCATTTTTCGAGCTATTGAATGACGGTGAATGACTGACTTCTACTGATTTTCCTGTCAAAATTCACTTCTTAAAACTGTTGTGAGTCATGCACTGAACATGCACGGGCATGCTATGTATGCCAGAACATGTTTACACAATTTTGTCATTTACTCAAGTTATGTGTGTGCATTTTGCAAAAAATACTTTAAAACTATTTCTGTTGCTATTTTAGGTTCCTCTCTGTCCTTGGAAACTCTATGGGGCAGTTCTACCCTGATCTATAGGGTCGCTATGAGTTGCATCCGACTCGACGGCAGTGGGCTCTATCTTTAGAGAACCCTGGTGACATAGTGGTTAAGTGCTATGTCTGCTAACCACAACGTCGGCATTTCAAACTCTCCAGGCACTCCTTGGAAACTCTACAGGCAGTTCTACTCTGACTTGAAGGGTTTCTATGAGTCTGAATTGACTGGATAGTAGTGGAATTTTTGACTTTTGGTCTAGGCTTGTGTACTATTGATGGCGTTTTGGGGTGTTTTGCATTTAACTCTATTAATCCCATACCAAATTCCTTGTCGTCCATTCCATTCAGACACATAGGACTCTATAGGACAGAGCACAACAAACTACCCCATAGAGTTTCCAAAGAGGACCTGGTGAATTTGAACTGCAGACATCTTGGTTAGCAGCCATAGCTTTTAACCGTTACACCATCAGGGGTTCTGATTTTGTTTAGTACAATGATTGTAGGAATGAAAATGTCCCATTACAGCATAAATGACTCTGTGTGTGTGTGTGTGTGTACACTTACTGTAATTTGCATTGTTCTTTTTCTCATACTGTTCTTTCTTCCCGGAACACTTTTCCCTCCCCTGTTGACTACTTCACTCCTTTAGCTCTCTATTTCTGCAGAAAAGATTATGAATTACACTCCTTGTTCATAGAGGAGATGTGGAGACAAGGATTTGGGGTGCAAGTGGCTTACTAGGGAGGTTATTTTAGCTAGAACTAGCAGCGGATGTAGACACTCTACCACCAGGGGAAGAAGCCTGTGCACAGGAGCATTAGTGAGCAGGGGACTTCTGCGGGCATCTGAGGATCAAGCCTACTGGGGCCTTCTGGGTGATGCTGGATGATGACATGGAACACCTCTCAGAGCTGTTCCACCTCAAGGCAGTGAATTGGGGCTGTTTGTCCTTCTCTTTCCACCTGTCCTTGTTTGAGGGCTGCTCCCAAGGGCATTAACTCCCTGGCACTTCCGATCTTCCCCTCACATGGGCTGAGAGAAAGCTGCCAAGTAAACAGTTGCAGGTGTTTTCGGTGGAATGCTATTCGCACATAACGAAATGGTGAGTGCTCGTGGGATTGGGTGTGTGTCAGCTGTAGCAACAGCAGCTGCTCCTCCTCCACATCTTCCCTGTCCAGGAAACGGACTCCTCTTACACACTTGTTGGAACTAACATGCTTTTCCTTGTAGCATCTCTCACACTGGGAGTTTTGCCTTTGTTTATGAAATTATTTGACATTCAGTCAGTGATGTGCTGGAGTTAACTCACACTGGCTCACAAGAACCTATTATTTTGCAGATGTGTTGATGTCATGAAGGTAGCTTAAAAGAGCCCGTGGTTGGGGCGTTTACAACATAGAAATAGGCAAACGCCACAAAATTACCCCTTGCCCTTCCTAAAGAGCCAGCTGTTAAACATTTACAAGTATGTTGTGGTGTGCATCAACAGGCTGAGTCTGGTTTATGTCACCAGCATCTAAACACTGTCCTTGTCCTCTAAGCCTCACAGGAGACTGGCTCTCTCCTGTGACTGACCCAACTTCTTGTTGATGGAATGAAGTGTTTGGAAATGCCTGGTTTGGTTGTAAAGAATGTTTACTCAAAACCGCAGTATTAATCTTGGTGGAGTAATATTGACCCCTTCTTGACAGTAATTAGGACACATGAACTGTTGCAATCTGAGGCCACCACATTGTCAGTGAAGAGGAGGACATTTGTCATCCAAATTGCTCTGGTGAGCGCATATTCATCCAGTACATCTTAATGTTGAATACTATTTAACTCCAGAGAGATTCCAGAGACGAAGGGGGAGGGTTATGGATGCTTTAGATGAAACTTTAACTTCTAAGCTATATGCTTCTGCTTATTTTACAAATGCTAATATATGGGCTTTGCAAAACCAAAAAGAAAATGGAAAAGCTGAACTTCATAACCAGTAAAGTTTCTTTTGATCCTAAATATCTGTGAATATGTTGCCAATAATTTCCATGGTAGTGGAATTTATTTTTATTTTTATTGTAATGTTTGGTCACATCAGTTGGAATAAAACAGCAGCAGCAATTACAACCAGTCCCCAACAGTGCCATCTTTATGTCAGTAAAGTTGTGGAAAGAAATTCTATGGGAAAGTAAAACAGCCTCTGAGGCCAAATGATCTGAGGTGTGTGGATTCCAGCTGATCTGCTGTAATTTGTTATACTTGCTCTCTCTTAGAAACAAGTGGAGTCGGGTCAAATTGACTCTCCAAGTGTCTGCTGCTCACAGTCATACTTTACAGATAAGTGCAGCCCGCTGTAAACAGTCAGGCTTCTCACTCCTAGTGACCAGACATGGAGCAATTATTTTTGACGTGAAAGATACTGTTCCCAGTGTGTGGTCTTTTGTAATATTGAGGGAGATTTGGAGTAACCCGGGTGATAGAATACAGATGTTTACGTTTCTAGCTGTATGTGCGTGCATGCGTGCGCTCATGTGTGTGTCTGTGTGTGTAAGGGTGAGACTATCTGTAAAGCCTTTGGTTTGTTTCTTTGATTTTAAATGAAAAGTTTTGTCTTGACTCCAAACACAGTCAGCGATTTTATATTGGTCCTTGAAATAGCTGAATAACATCTTTCCCTGGAATGCTGCCAATAACTAGAGCTATATAGCTGATTGAAAACCCTGGTGGCTAGTGGTTAAGTGCTCTGTCTGCTAACCAAAAGTTGGCAGTTCAAATCCGCCAGCTGCTCCTTGGAAACTCTATGGGACTGTTCTACTCTGACCTATAGGGTCGCTGTGAATCAGAATCGACTCGAGGGCACTAGGTTATGCAACTGATTACCAGTGATATACTACTAGTGGTTATTTGAATTATAGAATACTTTGTATTACCTAGATGTGACTTTTGTGGTTGTAACCAAATGCCTGATCTCATCATATCTGCAGTTCAGTGGACCAAGAGCTCCAATTTCTGCATGTAGCTTTCAAGGCTCCACCAGTGTAGCCAGGATTAAGTTGACCAGAATGCCAAATCAATTGCCACCTAGTCAGTTTTGACTCATGGTGACAGTATGTGTGTCAGGGTAAAACTGTGCTCTATGGGGTTTTAAATGGCTGATATTCTGAAAGTAACCTACCAGGTCATTCTTCTAGCACACCTCTGGAGGGATTTACATCTCCAACCTTCTGGTTAACAGCTGGCACGTTAATCGTTTCTACCACCCAGGGGCTGACCAGAATAAGGCATTCCTATTTCTACCTCCAAAGACAAGCTCAAAATAGAAAACAATTCTTTCATGCTTGCTTTTTATAGTTTTAATCAGCTTTATTTTAATAAGAAAATTATATCTAAGAGAGACTCACTGAATGATATTTAGAAGATATGACATGCACACTTAGTATTTGTGTTCACATTCTTTTTAGTTTAGCATTTTAGTGTGAGTTTATGTTAGACCAGTGAGATTATTTTTATAAATTTTATTTTTATTATGATTAAGTAAAAGTTCAGAATCCAAGTCAATCCGCCATATAAAACCCCGAACACACACCTCTGTGCAACTCTATCTGCTCTCCTCACCTTGTGACAGCACTCTTCCTTTCTGCTCTGTACTTCCAGAATCCACTCAGCCAACACTTGTCCCCTCCTTTCCACCCTCTCCTCTCCCTTCTAGAAAGAAACCAGTTGGACAGTCCCATATATGTATTAACCCGTAAAGTACACCCGCCACCTGTGTCACTGTATGTCCCATAGTCCAGTCTAATCTTTGCCTGAAATTTTGACTTCAGTACTGGTTTCAGCTCTGGGCTAGCAGCAAGTCCAGGGGCCACATTCTCAGGGGACTTTGCAGGATGTCAGGCCACCAACTCTGTAGACCAGTGACATTATTTCAAGAGGATGGAAACAGAAGATTTAAAATTCAAAGAAATTAGAAACTCTTCTAAACCACATGATGCAACAAATAGGCCTCAGGACTTTGTAACATTCTTCCAATTCTTTGGGGCTTCATTTTCCTATACAAATAACTCACAGAGACTACAAACACAAATCATTCTGAAATGTTGATAACATGACATTTTTTTTTAAAAGATACGATTTTGAATGACTTTTCACCATTTTTAATTTACACAGCCTTTGTGGATTTCACTCATTTGTTCAAGAGTCCATTCATCTATAAAGTAATGATTGGTCAAGTAGTATGTGTGTTAGACTTTTTATATAATCAGCTTCTCGTTTGTATCTGTACTATGCCTGTTTTTATAATTTCTAACTGGGAGTCAGGATGTGCTTGAAAGGATGCCCTGAGACATTATAGTGGTAAAATCATGGATGGTTGAGACTGATCTTCTGGTCTCAAAAATCCCATTTTAGCATCTTATTGATTCTATAATCTATATTTCTGTTTTTTTGCCTATATAATCAGGATAATGATAGTAGCCCCTATAATGAAGATTAAATTCAATGAGTGTGTTAGTATTTGTATTACTTACAATAATGCCTTGCATAGAATAACCATCATATTATTGTTGTACACCATTGAACTGATTTCCATTCATAGTGACTATGGGACTTCCTAGGCTGTAGTTTTTCTGGGAGCAGATCTTCATGTCTTTTCTCTTGAGGAACTTCTAGTGAGTTTGAAATGATAATCTTTCTGTCAGCAGTTGGACACTTGACGATTGTACCAACCAAAAAACCAGAAGAAGGAAAAAAAATTCAAACTCTTTGCCACTGAGTCAATTCCAGCTCATAGCAACCTTATAGGAGGGAGTAGAACTTCCCCCATGGAGTTTTCAGTGAGTGCGTGGTGGATTACAACTGCTGGCCTTTTGGTTAGAAGCTGTGGCACTATGCCATTAGGCTTTGCACTGCACTATCAACCAAAAAGATTCAAATTCATTGTCACTGAGTCAATTCCAACTCATAGCAACCCTATAGCACAGAGTAGAACTGCCCCATAGGGTTTCCAAGGAGTGTCTGGTAGATTTGAACTGTTGACTTTTGGTAAGCAGCTGTAGCTCTTAACCACTAGGCCACCAAGGTTTCCATTGCAATACCAGGGCTCCATAATTTTTTATTAATAGCTGACAGATGTACAATACTTACTGTGTGCAAACACTGGTTTGAGTTTCTAGCAGAGAGACCAGTCTCTAAAACAAACCAGCACATCATGTTAGTGGGGAAGCACACCCATCTGGAAATGGCTGTGACACAGGAAGGGAAATAACACATCAGATGTACACACTGTACGTAGCAGGAGTTACAGAAGGAAGCAAAATTTGGGCTGAGATCCAAAGTATAGCCTACAGTTCTCTAAGGACAGAAGAATGAAGTGTGTTATAGGAACAGACAACATGGTCCAGTTCATGGAGGCCTCCTAGTACATGGTAGAGCAGTGTTTGCTGAAAAATTAAACACATTCATGATACATACTTTGTCTTTAGGTGGTATCTTTATGTTTAATTTAAGATGCTTGTTTCATTGACAGGATAAAATATTTTGTAATATTATGAGAAAAATACAAGCTTGAGGATGTGAACAAAAGCTTTCATTTGCGTTGGCTAACTGTGAGACTTGGGCAAATGTTCCCAAGAACTAGATGACCTTTAAGACCCTTTTACTTCCCTGCTCTGCTTTAATTTAACACTTGTGAGTTAAATTTGCAGTTTAATGCTGACACTGAACGACTTCTATACAAAATCAGAGCGTGGATGCTAGGGAGAAAGATAAAAATGGATTTTGATGCTCGCTTTATTAATTCACTTGGGTTTTTACATGAAAAGGTCATTGATGCAGAAGAATATCTGTTTAGTTTGAATATTTGTGGATAAATTCATGACAATAATTTATATTGGTTAAAGAGCAGTAAACAAGACAAGTGATAAGAAAACACCAAGTTATCCCTGGACTCCATGTGTACCCGTTTCATGACTCATGGACGGAAGGTGGTCCCTCTGTGGACCATGTGTCATCGAGCTTGACCTTGTCAGCAAGGGACATCGACAGCTTTTTGCTACCAGCATTTCCTTCCCCTCTTCAGGTAACCTTGCCCAGATTTTGCCTGGAAGCCTCCCTTCCTGTGCCTATTGTTCAGGGAGGTTGACCCTTTCCCAGTTTTAAGGGTAATATAACCGTATTTTAATTATCATAGTCACTAAATTGGATCATCAAATTAAAATATGATAGATTTTTTTCTACTATGACCTAGATGTCTCTTCCTAACCACATGATGCAATAAAGGGAAATGTGCAAATGTAAGGTCACCAAGCCAAGGCATAGCAATAGATGCAGTGCTTACTTTTCTAGATATCTAGCAAATTATGAAGACCAATATCTCCTCTTTCCTAAATATTGTAGCAGAGGTCCCAGAATTGAGTCTCACTGGCCCTAAGTGACTCGACCTTTGTCAAGTGTCTGTCTTGAATTATATGTAACCAGGGAACACGGTGCTTCAGTTATGTAGGCTTTAAAGATTGGAGTCCCTGCATGGCTCAAACAGTTAAATGCTCAACTACTAGCTAGAAGATGTCGTTCAAACTCACCCAGAAGCACCCCAGAAGACAGGTCTGATAATCTGCTTCTGAAAGGTCATAGCATGGAAACCTTATGGAATAGTTCTATGTGTAGGTATGGAGTTGTCATAAGATGGAATCAGTTCAGTGATGCTAACAACAACGTATTACAAGATGACCCTAGGGATGGGGAAGAGTCAGCTGCCCTGAATCATGTGCACCAAGAAGAAGGAATTGTGGTTTCCAGATAAAATCTAGGTAGGGTTACTTGAAGAAATGGCAAAAACCTACAAATGTCCCTTGCTGACAAGGTCAAGCTAGACACATGGCTCACAGGGACTACCTTCCATCCATGAGTCATGAAATAGGAATGAAGTCCACAAATAACTTTTCACTCAGTTGTCTCATTTTAGAGCTCCTTTTCATGAGTAAGTTGAAGAATTATTACACCCATTAGTATCTGAAATGATGTAATGGCACTCTATCTGTCAAATTTGCTTAAAATTATTTGTATTAAGGGCACAGAATGAGTCCCTAGCCTTTGCTCAAATAACATTTGCCTTCTTACTTAAAGATAATATATTCTCTAAACAGAGGATAAATGGAGAGTAAAATAAAATCTAAAGACACATTCTATGCTGGCCAGAGGAGTCAGAAACTGTAAAAATTATGTTTAGAGATTAATCATTGAGATTCATTTGGCTAAAATATTTAATGTTAGTATATACGGCTTTTAGTCATATTTAGTCATTGTTACAGTATGTTTATTGAAAGAAATGTTTGTCTCCAGTGCCCAAGTACATCCTACTAAACTATAGGCTGGGCTGAGGATGCAGCAGATTCATCTCTCACTGCAAAGAGTGAAAAATAATCTACTGACAATATTTAATTTTTTTTTTTTTTGGTCAAACAGCAGAATTTTGGCTCTGGAATCTATAAGACCTACATATGTATGGAATCTTCTCTGAAATTTCTAAGTCATGTGCCTTTGGGTGATTCACTTTAATGTCTTTGAGCCTCTGTCTTCTAATGAGTAGGAACCAAAATCACATTAGTTGCCAGTTCTGACTCATGGAGACCTTACATGTTTCAGAGTAGAAGTGTGCTCTAATCCTGCTTTCTATGGCCTTGACCTTGTGGAAGTAGATGACTGGGCCTTTCTTCCCAGGTGACTTCTAGTGGATTCTGACTGCCAGTCTTATAGTTAAAAAAAATGAGAAGGAAAAATAGTGCCTACTGTTAAATGAGAGAAAGATACTGACATCTATTGGAAACCCTGGTAGCATAGTAGTTAAGTGTTACAGAGGCTACCAAAAGGCCAGCAGTTCGAATCTGCCAGGCACTTCTTGGAAACTCTATGGGGGCAATTCTCCTCTGTTCAATAGGGTTTCTGTGAGTAGGAATTGACTTGATGGCAGTGGGTTTTTTGGTTGAAGGAGTTACTGTAAAGATGAGATGGGAC
Organism: Heterohyrax brucei; assembly: GCA_028571685.1. Classification (NCBI taxonomy): domain Eukaryota; kingdom Metazoa; phylum Chordata; class Mammalia; order Hyracoidea; family Procaviidae; genus Heterohyrax; species Heterohyrax brucei. The sequence continues at coordinate 63,757,234 of CM053161.1, read as the reverse complement.
AGGCTGTTTCAGATGCTGGGGACTTCCTTTGCTCAGCTATTATGGTCTTTATTTTCATTTGTAGTTATTATATAGGCATATTATTTATGTAATGACTTTGTTGTGGCCAAAAAAAATTGATTGTATTTAAGTATTTTACTTGGTAATTTATTTCCTTAGGATATGATCTTTCAAAAATTGCTCTCAGTTCAAGCAATTCTAGAGTTACAGTAATATTTTGAAATTCCTTTCTGGTGCCCCTGACAGAGTGACTGAGGATACTCCTGGCTGAAGCTTCTTCCTGCATTGCAAATAGCCACAGGCCCATGGCTTGTTTTCTTGTGGAGTGACCCACACTCAGTGGTCTGCTTTCCTGGTTGCTGGCCTTTAAAAAGGCTAACTAACAAGCTGTTAGACTGCTGCCCTTTGAAAGGGCAACTCCCAGACTGCATTCCCAGACCAGAATTGCTTATTTGTTTTTGTCTGATATTTTTGTTCTGCACATATTAGAAGGTTTTCAGGTGGGTCCTGGTGTTTGTCCCTGAAAGCTGAGAGGATTGCAGCTAATACCCAAAAACCCACTGCCATTGAATCTATTTTGACTCATAGCTACCGTGTAGGGCAGAGTAGAACTGCCTCATAGAGTTTCCAAGGAGCGGCTGGTGGAGTTGAACTGCTGACTTTTTGGTTAATAGCTGTAGCACTTACCCACCACGCCACCAGGGTTTCCTACAGCTAGCAGAAAATTAATAAAACCATGGCATAAGTGTGGCTGTCTCCTAAGGTTGTTTTCTTCCAGTTAGCTTACTCGTTTTGTCTCTGGATTCCTTATGCTCGTATATGTCTGTTTTTCTTGAGAGAGAGAGAGATTTGAAGTAATTTTATAAAGAAACAGAACTTACAAGAATTAAGAACAATGTTTTCCATAAGTTGACTCACTGTAAAAGTCCTATGGTTACTGAGTTGCTTCTGATTCCTAATGACTTCTACAGGACAGGGTAGAATTGTCCTATATGGTTTCTAGGGCTGTGTTTGTTTTTACTGAAGCAGACTGCCACATTTTTCTCCTGTGGAGCAGCTGGCAGGTAGGAACCACTGACCTTTTGGTTAGCAGCTGAGTGCTTAACCATTGTGACTCCTGGTCAACCAACATAACACCTGCCTACCCCCGGACCTGCTGCTGGCCATCGAGTGTATTCCAACTTACAGTAACCTTACAGGACAGAACAGAACTCCCCTATATTCCAAGGAGTGCCTTGTGAATTCAAACTGTCAACCTTTTGGTTAGCAACTGAAGCACTTACCCAGTGCATCCTACCAGTCACTCACAGTTTGCCTGAGACTGAGGAGTTTGACAAGAAAGTAAGAACTTTAGCACCCAAACTGGGAGAATACTAGGCAAACTGGGATGGTTATTTACCTTATGGGAAATTTGACGTTCTACTGAAACCATGTTAGTGGTCTATGTCTTTTTAATAAAAGCCCCTTTTGGTTTAATCTGTTTTATGGTGGATTTCTGCCACTCTGTACAAGAAGAATTGTGACTAGTATACTTTGTTGTCAGGTGCACCCACCTACAAGGCCTGGGACACCCTGGCCTGTAATAGGTTGTGGCAGAAACTGGAAATTCGTCTTATGCCATGCCCCCTTTGCAGTCTTTATTTCAATCTGGATTGGTTATTCTCCTTAATCACAGTGGACTGTGATTGACTCACCCTGCCTTCCTTCACACAAGTTGAGGAGCAGAAAATTTTGTAGAAAATCTCTGATTCAAATGACAGTGATGGCACATGGTATCCTTTCAGTCTTGAATTTTCTTTACCTTGGAGACCCTGGTAGCTTAGTGGTTAGGTGCTAGGGCTGCTAACCAAAAGGTCAGCAGTTCAAATCCACCAGATATTTTTTGGAAACTCTAGAGAGCAGTTCTACTCTGTCCTATAGGTTCCCTATAAGTCAGAATGGACTTAATGGCAATACGTTTGGTTGGTGGGTTGCCTTTATCTTGGTGGTATATTGGTTAAGGCTGCAGCTGCTAACCAAAAGGTCAACAGTTCAAATCCACCAGGCATGTCTTGGAAACCCTATGGGGCAGTTCTACTTTGTCCTATAAGGTCACTATGAGTTGGAGTCAACCTGATGACAGTGGATAATGTGTTTTACCTTTGCCTTTAGCGTGAATCTAAGATTCATTTCCTATCACAGCTGTGTTCCCCAGTCACCTCTAAGACACACAGTTTTGCTACTACCACCACCACTACTAGTCATTATTATTACTACCATTTTTATTATTATTATTACTAGCATTCTTTATTATGCTTTTCTCTATCATCAACTGCTACCATTTACTAAACAAGCACTGGAACCAGGCACTTTATGTATCATTTCACTAACTTCTCCATTAATTCTATGAGTTGGGCATGACGATGCTCATTTCACAGGTCAGAGAACAAAAGTTCAAGAGTTTATCTGTTACACTGGTAAGAATCAGTGTTTCACAATGAGAGGCATGGATGTTTGGAAATTTGGCAAACTCAGGTCTAAATCCTGGCCTCTCTCCCTTCCAAAGACCATGTACTTGCTAAGGGTAACTTGTTTCTCATTAAAGAGAATTCCATCCAGTTGTGCCTAGAATTGTCACAGGAAGACACACTTCTCAAACTTCAGTATACATCACTGAGCGTCTTGTGAGAATGTGCGGATTCTGATCAGTAGGTCTGGGGTGGGGCCTGAAATGCTGCATTTCTAACAAGCTCTGAGCTGATGCTGAGGCTGCGGGTCCTGCAAATGACACATGTACCAGCAAGGTGATCGCACAGACACTGAAGGCGACACAGTCCATGAATCAGTTTTGGAGGTGGTCAGAGAAGTTAGAACATTTTTCTCTTGGCCGATGGTAGTGCTGCCAGTTTTAATCAAGCTTGTCTAACAGCTCCAACCAGAAAAAGAAGAAAGGCTTCTCTCTTCTGACAGCTCCCCACCTTTGCAGTAGACTGCAAGAGGCTCCTGCTTGGATCAAACATGAGAATTCCTTGCAATGGCATACATTCTCCAGTAAAAAGAGAAAATCGCCTGCTGCCACACAAGTGACAAGTGAAGGGCAACTGGCTTCTTTCTGAGTACTTGAGGGAGAACAACTTAGTTCTGGTCCATTGGATACCAAAGAGAGTTACCGAAGTTCTTCTGCTCTTATTCTTCTCATCGATTAGTCTAAGAATTGATTAGCTGGTCCTCTGCCATGCAGCACAGTGACTGCGATGTTGTGAGGACTCAGTGATTGAAGACTTTTTGAAATCCTTATAGTCACGTATCTGTTAGTGGTCTGTAGAACTCCCCACTTAGGATGGATCATGAAATGAGAGGGATCTGTTTCAAATAGTTGTTCTCTTGATGAGTGAAGAATGGCAGTTTTCTTTTAGAATGCTATTAAAAGACATAATCCATATGTATGTTTTAGTACTGCGTCTGACACTTAGAAAATACTCATTTTATTAGTATTGCTTCTATTACTATTTCTACATGAACAGCACTCACCTTTTTAGCATTTCTTATTATTTAAAACATATTAACAATGTAAATCAGCAACTTAGTAGGGTGATATTATTGGCTGAATTGTGTCCCTGATAAAAGATAAGTTGTCTTAAATTCTGTACCTGTGAACATGACCTTATGTGGGATTAGGACCTTTGAAGACATTATCAGTTAACATGAGGTCATGCTAGAGTAGGGTGAGCCCTGACCCATTTGACTGGTACCATTATAACAAGAGAAGAGACACAGACAGAGAATGGTACACAGAGGGAACACAGCTATGTGAAAACAGAGGCAGACGTGTAAGTCAAGGAACACCAAGACTTGTCAGGAACCAATAAAAGCTAAGAAGGAGAGAAAGTTCCTTCCCACAGATTCTTCAGAAAGAGAAGATTGGTGGTTTGGACCCACCCAAAGGTACCTTGGAAGAAAGACCTGGTGATCTACTTCTGCAAGATTACAGCAATTGAAAACCCTATGGAGAGCAGTTCCCCACTGAAACACATGGGGCTGCCATGTGTTTGAATCACCTCCATGGCATTGGGCTTTTCCTCTTTTTGAATTTGTTTATCCACATCTTAAACGATTGAATTGAAATTTACTAGATGATTTTCTTGTCCTTCCAGCTGTGTTGGACCCAGAATCCTCAGCCTTCTGATCACATGACCTTAAAACTTAGTCCCCTCTTTCAGTTGAAAGCACAGGCAGATAGAATTTGGATTGAGAGACTTGACCTTGGACAATTATTTTTAAGACAAAGAAAGGTGGCCAATACTTTCAAGATGGTGGTAGTTTAACTTAGCAAGCTGTATTTGTGTCAAAATATATGTTTTACCAAACAGGTATGTAAACATCATAAAGTTTGAGGTTTGGTTGATGCCCCAGTGCTCCAGTGCTCAGCTTCTAAGCAAAAGTTTGATGGTTCCCAAATGGTCCCAACTCATCCAGAACAGATGATCACCGAGAACAACAAAGAGATGAGGATAAAAGAGTTTAGGAGACAGAAGGACCCATGTGAAAGGGAGACTATCAACATGTGATCAGAAGAAACAGATGGTGTCCAGCCACCACCAAAGACAGCTGTGATGGGGCACACAATGTTGAGGCCCTGTGGCAACATGAGAAAAGAGGGGTACAGCTCAAGAACTCTACTAAAAGACTACAGCTGATGGTCTGATGGCCTGGAGGATCCCCTGGGAGCATGGCCCCTGTCCAGAAAACACTACTGAAGTCAACTCTTTGGACAAAAATGGACTGGTATCGGGGACACAATGTGACCACACGAGATGTATACTTTATGGTTTTGTGCATTTATAGGATGCTGTCCTACTGGTCTCTTTAAAGATTGGAGAGATGAGGGTGGAGAAGAGGGGACAGAAGCTTGTTAAGGGGATATGGCAACTATGGAATGAAAGGAGTGGTATGCTGTCCTGCACAAGGAAAGCAGAGGAAACTGCAGATAGGCGAGCATGCAAAGTTAGTTTGGATTGTATGCTTTCACTTAATCTCTCTCTCTCTTTCTCTCTCTCTCTCTCTCTCACACACACACACAAACTGGTGATTCTAACCCACCAGCCTCCACAGGAAAAAGAGATGGCAGTCTGCTTGCTTAAAGATTACAGCCTTAGACACCTTGTGAGGCAGTTCTACTGTCATATGGAATTGCTATAAGTTGGAATCAGTCTCAAATTTCAGCACCCAAAATAATTGTGGAATGAATGAATGGATTATGTTACACTGGGGACACTTGAGACAGTGGGATAACTGGTTTATTGTGTGACTTTGACCTTAGATGGGATCACTTTGTGGTCACTGTAATCTGCAGTGATAAAGCCTAATCAGGGCAGTTAGTTTTAATGTCACAAGGCGTGACAGTAACTAACACTATAGTTTCCCAGAGGGGCCAAGTTCTGCTCAAGGATTCTAAATTGGGGATTGTTTTCCCCACCTAACGCTCTCAGTGTCAAGAGCGTGGGAAATCACGGGGGATGACAATGTCTTTTTCACTTTGGTAAGAGTGGCTAAATCACCATGGTGATTACTAAAATGATGGTACAGCCTCACGAGGCATGTGAGCAGAGCTTTCGAAACTGTCAATCATGAGTGTTCAGACACATAGAGTTCATAGGGAAGCCAGGGGATGCTTTCAGTATTATTTCATCCATTAGATTTACTGTAAAGGCTCATGCCAAAAAAAGGAGAAAAAAAGAAAGAAGAAGAAGGAAACTTCAAGGTTTAAGGGAACTCTTCATTCTTTGGTCAGTTCATTATCTTCCAAAAGCATAACTCTTCAAGATGCTTAAAGATTCTTCAGTGATTTCCCATGGTTTTGGGTAAATATTCAGATTTACCCGGGTTGTATGTGAATGACATTCCACATTCTATAAGAGCTAGGCAGAGTAGAACTGTCTCAGGGAATATCCAAGGGGCATCTGGTAGATTTAAACCGCCGACCTTCTGCTGAGCAGCCGTAATACTCAACCACTATGCCACCTGACATTCTATAAATGAAAACGACTGCCGTCGAGTCAGGTCTGACTCATAGCAACCCTGGAGTTCAGAGTGGAACTGTTCCATAGATTTTCCAAGGCCCGCCCTGCCTATTTACCCCCACCAGAAATCCTGGTGGCATAGTTATGTACTACAGCTGCTACTCAAAACGTCAGCAGTTTAAATCCATGAGGCACTCCTTGGAAACTCTATGGAGCAGTTTTACTCTGTCTATAGGGTTTCTGTGAGTCTGAGTTGACTCTATGACAGTTTGTCTTAGGCCATTCTCTCCTTTGCCCAGTCTGCACAGATCACCTGGCTTTCTCGAACACTGATAAGTTCTGTCTCAGGACTTGCTCTTGCTCTTCCTTATTTTGGAATTATTTCCCTGTATTGTTTTTGTGCTAGCTCCTTCTCAATCTTGGGGGCCTTATCCAAATGCCAACTCCTTAGGGAAGTCCTTGGCCAACCACTAACACATAGGAGCCCTGGCTTGGTTATTACCTAATGCTGCACCTTGCTGGTTTCCTTTATGTCAAAATTTTTCTTCTCTTCTTTCTCCTTTTCCATTTCTTTCTCCTTCTTTATAACTAGGGACTAACATAGTGCACAGTCATGGAGTGCTGAGTAAGTTAACTGTTTAGTAAATAACAAACCTCAATAGAATAAGAGAAAGCCAATCCAATCTAATAATTCTATATTTCTCTGAGCATTCATATGTGAAGCTCTTAATATCCTTGACCTGAAGCCCTTGTCCCAGTCACTTCACATGAAATATTTCTTCAACTCAAAATTTTTACAACTTCTTATAGCCCAGGCTGTAGAGATGCACACACGTTGGGTGATTTCTTGAAGGAATCAACATATTACCTTTCAGCCATTTATGTATTGGATTACTAATAAATTCACATTTTTAAAATTAGGCCTTTATTGTACAAATGAAAAACTCTAAGAAAAGCTTATCTTTAGTTAGACTGACATTTCTCAAGCCAGAGGATGTTAGTGTTTAAATACTAATGCTATCAACAGTTTGTAGGTGTTCATGACATGAAAATGCTTGCAAGTCATAATCTTTCTTATCAATGTAAAGTTTAGAATTAGTTATTTGTGACAAAGATTTGAAACACACACATGGGTGTGTGGGTAACAGTGTAAATAATGGCATACTGTCCCTAAGATTGTCTGTAGACCTAGTCCAGCCAGCTGCCTGTTTCTGTACATCTCACAAGCTAAAACTGGTGTTTACACTTTTAAATGCAAAACATAAAAAAGACATTAGGCATATGACAAGAGCACTTGCTCAAAGAGTTGAGGCCATTGCCTCTTGGCCTGGAATGTTTATTCTCTGACCTTTTATAGACAAAGTTTGCCAACCCCTAATCTAACTCATGAACTTAGAGTATGGCGATCCTGTTGGAGCCCTGCTGGAAACCCTGTAATAATAATAGCCTATTATTACAGAATGTTCTTGACCATATAATTTGAGTAAATACTGATTTATACTGGCTATTGTTAAGTCTTCTGAAAACTGCAGTTAACACTGACAAGTAATAAAAATAACAACAATAATAATTATAATAGTAATAATAACTACATTAATGATAACAAGAGTATTTGTTGAGCACTGACTCTGTTCCAGATATTATTCTATGAGCTTAAAAAACAGCTGTTTCCTCAGTGTTTTCCTACCAACCATTTTAGAAAGTGAATTGCACTTTTAAGGCTGCATCCCTGCCTTGATCAACTTTTGAGACCCCAAGCAAACCAGTTCTACTGCAGTTGAGTTGATTCTGACACACAGTGACTCTGGAGGGCCAAGTATAACTGCCCCATGTGGTTTCTGAGATTATAATCTTTATGGGAGAAGACTGCCACATCATCCTGCCATTGAGTGGCTGTGGGTGCTTAACCACTGTGCCACTAGGTCTACCTAACACAAGCATCGCTAATTTGATGAATGATCTGTACAGATGAGGAGAAAGTTCCAAAAACCCAGAGAGACATATCTGTGCCACCTCTCATCATGCTGAGTGAACTGTATTTTCTTATACTCTTATTACCAGAACTATCTGTGTTAAAATGAAAATGAAGGTTCATGTTGCTTTGATACTGCCTATGTTCTCAGATCATATGCTAAGAAAGTTCACTCTTTGATCACATCAGGCACTGTAACATATCTTTGGACAAACCCTCCTAGAACCCTAAGATTGTTGGCTGCTTCATAAAAGACCCCAAAAACTAATCCAAAGACTACACTTGTTTGGTATGTAGCCTTTAACATTCTTCATGGAACGCACAGCAGCTGTTCTGCAAACCTACACAGATGAAATTGGAATGGAGTCTCCCTTTGCTAAGCTGAAACCCAAACCAAGCCAAGTGTGCTACTGTAGAGCTGTTTCTGACTCCTGGCAATGCTGTGGGACAAAGTAGAAGTGCTCCATAGAGTTCCAAGGAGTGCCTGGCAAATTTGACTTGCCGACCTTTTGGTTAGCAGCTGTAACCCTTAACCATTACACCACCATGGTTGTGAAGTTCGACAAGTCTCATTTTTTAAAGCTTTTCCCAGTAACATTTTGAGATGGTTTTCTTTCATCCTGATAATCATCTGTCAAGGAAATGGCATTAATGACTCATAGTTGAAGGAAGAGATAGTGGGCGTTATTCTTTTTATCTATCTGTTTGTTTAAAACTAAATCAAGCCCAGTCCCACTGAGTTGATTCCAACCCATAGTGACCCTATTTGTTTAAGGAGTGATCAGTTCAGTTTTGGGTTAGTAATGGAACTTGAATCATATCTTGACCAACAGTCAATTCCTTGCTGCATCCTGAAACACCTCAAAGAATTGGAAACATGATAATATCAACAATAATTTGTTCTCAGAACTTGAAGAGAAGATCGTTTTGAACTATATCATGTTTGATAATGTCTCAACATTTAGAGTCTTTGTGGTGATTTTCCATATTCTGTACTTTATTTTGCTATTGATGTCTGCAAACTGGTGGGCATGTGTATTGTAGGAAAAGAAATAATGACTTAGAGGTTCTTGACAAGCCAGAAAATAGGGAGATCCCCTAAAGGAACTCGACAAGTGCTTCTGACATACACAGCATGGAAACATGGAAGAGCCTGGTATCTCTAACTTAACTGTTGTTTCCTACAGTTGGTGGGCATTTGGAAGCACACTGATGTGAAACAGACTTTACTGTTGTAAACTCCTGCTCTGATTTAGCTACAAAGAGATTCATCTCTTCATTTCATTTGACTATCTCCATAAGAGAGTTGACAGTTTTTTTAGTTTGCAGGAATTATTTTTATTTTAGTGTTTTTAAGGGACCCCTGGTAGCAAAGGGGTTAAGAACTCGTCTGCTAACTAGAAGGTCAGCAGGTCAAATCCACCAGCTAGTGGGGCAGTTCTACCCTGTCCTATAGAGTCATTATGAGTCAGAATCAACCTGATGGTTTGAAGATACGTCAAATCCTTTAGCAGAGGATTCTACATTGTTCCCCATTTATCCATTGGACAAGTGAGAGTCCAGCCCTCTTCTAAAGGCCAGATCAAGTATTCTCTTGGTGTGTAGTCTGATCTGAGACTGGGCTAGTTGTCCTGTCTTCTGTACCTTATGAATTTTGTTATCTTTTGCAACTAGCACAAGCACATTGGACAACAGCTATTTATCTGTACCTCTTGCTTGCCTACCATATTGTGAGAACAGCCTTTTTCATCGTTGTATCTAAGGCCTAACCTCAGTGCCTGGGAAGAGAAGGCACTATATGCAAGTTTAATAGAATAATGAAGAATAAATGGATATTAAAAACTTCTTTTGTAGATTCATCTCCTTCTACTATTTGATTCATACACTGGGCTCTGCCAGGCCCAACCAAAGAGGCATTTCCCAAGCGGGTCATTGCCTTTACAACCTGCTTGGTATTCTTCCTACATGATTGAATCTTACTGTCTTGTTTTCCTAGAAACTTTCTTTTCTAAGCAACTTGCTTGTACATCATGACCTTTTCAGTGAAGACATGCTCCACATCTGAAGACAAGTGATCCTCCCTTCATGTTCTTCCCTAAGCTTTGTTCTTTTCTCTTTCCTAGTTTTAATGGGAGTCATTAGCTTATCCTTGTGTCTCCTCAAGAGGAAATGGAAACTCTTTGGTAGCAGGGACCGTGCTTGTTTCAGGAACACAGAGTCTGTTATATAACATCTGTTTAACGTGGATACTGAGAAACTCCAGCATTTATCTGAATTCCACACCTAAAGACATATTTTAGTATACTAGATTGCATTTTCAGTCTTGTGTTACTGGGTATCCATATCCTTTTAGGATCTGGAAAACCAAGAGTCAGAAAGAATGAGCAGGTTGAAGAATTGTAACAGTCTCACAAATTTCTTTTCTCCTAACCTCCTTTTCATTTTGTCTTTACTCAGGAGACCCTTAACCTCTGTTGCAGAGTGGTGCAGGTATTCAGCTCACTAGTGCAGCTCGTTTGATTCATGTTTAACCAGTTGGGCTTCTTTTTTTTTTTTCATCAGTTGTTTACAATTCACAGGATAATATTCTTTATTAAGAATATGCTTTTCCGACTCAACGGCACTTGGCTTTGGCTTTTCTATAAATGAAACATGAAATTCAATGAAAGAAAGTACATTTCTATCAGGTACAAAAGATTTCAAAGAACAACAACAAAAAAAATTAATGAATTCTTAGACATCCTGTCAACAATTGTTGTGATTAAATGTGTGTGAAATAAAGCAGTTCAAAGAAATCTGTAGTGCAGATTGTTTACCTGGATATTGTCCCTCTTCTCTATCTCCATCTACTTGTTTACGATGGGTGCTAAAATGTTAGCAGCATTTTTTCTTTCCTGTTGTTGTCGATCATTGCCTTTGAGTCAACTCCAACTCACAGCAAATCCATAGATAATGAAGGAGAGCATTAACAGGTCTCATACCATTTTCACTCCTGCTGGTATGCTCGAGCCCATTGGTTCAGCCTCTGTGCATTTTGACTGAGTGTCTTCTAGCCAATGAGGCTCATCTTCCAGCATGATATTGGATGACATTTTGTTGTAATACATAGTTTTCATTGGCTAAGTTTTTGAAGTAGGTCTACAGGCCTTTTTTTTTTCCCCTTATCTTAGTCTGGAAGGTCCCTTGAAACTTGTCCTGCATGGGTGACCCTGCTAGTATTTGAAATACCAGAGGCATAGCCTGTGTTGTCACAGCAGCATGTAAGTGATTGTGGTGTGACACACTGACAGGTGGTGGTGGTTTTCTTTTCTAGGAACTCATACATTAATAAATAATGTCATGAGAAATGGGAATTAGGGAGGTGTTTTCAGTGACCTTCTGCTAGATAATTAGAGAAGAAACATATTCAGGGAAGAGTGAAGCAAGTACCCAAACCAAAAAACCAAACCCATTGCCGCCAAGTCGATTTCAACTCATAGTGACACCATAGGGCAGAGTAGAACTGCCCCGTAGAGTTTCCAGGGAGCAGCTGGTAGATTCCAACTGCTGACCTTTTGGTTAGCAGCTATAGCAAGCAGTTAACCGTTATGAAACCAGGGTTTCTTGAAGCAAGTACAGGGAGAAGTAAAAGAACACGTAGAGAAGGGTAGTCACTGTGGCCCATCAGTGAAGCCCCTAGCCCCATTTGTTCAAGCAATTTGAAAGTAGGCTTCTGTTACTCTGCAACTGAGAGTCCCAAATAAGAGAAAATCCCAAATCACATTCCAGCATTTGAAGTAAATGAAGAATTTGCATGGATATGTAAGGACTTAATTTGAATAGAACATTATCTCTGTTTCTTCCATTCGGCTTCCTTTCAGGTGTCTGTGATAAGGAAGATGGTTCTATATTTGAACAGAGAATTTGCTCTGGCCAAAAAATGTGCAAGTTCATTATTATTTATGAACTAGTAAGTAAAATCCAACCAATGAATACTTCAAGCTGCTGACAGTCACTCTCAGGCCTGTAACTTGAAATTTGTAACTTGTAGATTAAGACATAGAAGCTATATTGTGTCTCACATGATGGAAAGTATAGAGAAAAGGAATCAGAGTGCATTATCAGAATTTGAATATTGCTAGTCCATTGATGTTACTGATGCTTCCTGAGAGCAAAATGGTATATTTGTTGCAAAATATTTTGTCTGATACATTTCTCTAAAACTCCTTTGTGAAGTTTTCTGAAGATAACCAGACAGTTACTTGTAGTTTCCCATTTTTCAGTCTACTGTCCTTTATGTCTGATGCATATCATATTTTTTAGAGGATAATGTATTTTGAAGATACCTTGGTACTGTGAAGGTATTTTCCTATTTTGTTAGATTCCCTTTTATTTATGAACTTTTGATTTGAATTATGCAATAATATCCTGAATTGTTAACCTAATCATATATGCAAAATTGCTCCGAAGCAATGTCACTTAGTAAAATATCTAACATATGCTGAGGCATTATTACAGGTAGTTTCTCAAGAATATCTTTTTTAATCAGAATGAGATAGGTACTACATGTACTATCATCTTTTTTGTGGAAGTTAGAAAAATTAGGCTGAGAAAGTTAAACAGCTTACCAGAGGTCACACAGGTAGTATCAGGGGAATATGAATGAATAGCCTATATATGGACTCTTAAGAAGTATGTACTTCTTATAGGGACCAAGGTAATTGTGTTTAAAAACCTAAATTTGAGTTCTGCTTCTGCCACTCTGTGTCATGGCACGTCTTAGCTAGTGGAAACCCTGGTAGTGTTGTGGTTAAGTGCTATACAGCTAACCACAGATCGGCAGTTCAAATCCTCCAGGCACTCCTTTGAAACTCTATGGTGCAGTTCTACTCTTACCTGTAGGGTCGCTATGAGTTGGAATCAACTTGACAACAGTGAGTTTGGTTTGGGTTCTTAGCCTAATCCCCTGCATGATGGATGTAATAAGACCTACCTTACTGGAGTCTGAAGATTTACTGTGCAGCCTTAATTACCTAACTGTTAAGCAACATTCAAGAGTTGGTCAATATGGTTTTATTGGATCTGTCATTTACATAAAAAGTACTCAATTTGGTGTTGGTGAAGTTTGCACAATATGATTGACACAATTAGTATCACCAACTGTACACATGAAAAATGTTGATCGGCAAATATTGTGTTATATATATATTTTACAACTGAAAAGAAGAAAAATAGTTCTCAGTTTGGGATTGCTGCTACACTTCATTCCTGTACATGTAGCTATATATATTATTACAGTAAGTTGGTCTGAATTTGTATAATATTATCTATGTGATACACAGCATCAAAAGAGAAATGGATTGGATGGACATCTAGTTTATTTTCTAAACCTGTAGGTCTTTGAGACTAAGTGGGCATGCTATTATTGATAATTAAACCAAGAAAACAAGTGCAAACCAGGGTGTGAGACCATTATAAATGATGGAAGCAAATATGAACCTTTGAGTTTTATTGGTCTTTAAGTACAGATGAAGAGGTCTAATTAAATGATTCCTAAGGGGTCTTCCGGTTTAACAGTATATGACTTTTTCCCCCAGTTACGTTTAAACCCATCGAGTTTAATGTGCCAGTGAGATCACTTAAAGCTATCTCTTGCTATCATTTGTCGTCTTGAGGAATAGACCACATTTACCATTACATTCAGCTAAAATGGAAACCCTAGTGGCATAATGGTTAAGTGCTACATCTGCTAACCAAGAGGTCAGCAGTTCAAATCTACCAGATGCTCTTTGGCACTCTATGGGGCAGTTCTACTCTGACCTATAGGGTCGCTCTGAGTCAGAGTCACCTCGATGGCAGCGGCTTTGGCTAGTGGCTTTAGCTTACAATATGTTTAGGAAAGCCAATGTGAGTGATAACAAATAAACAAAAAGTAGAAATGTAAATCCAAATATAAATGGATTTTGGGTTGTTCTGTCTTGTGTCATTCAGGACTCTTCTATTTGCCCGGAGAGTTGTGGGATGACTCCTTACCTTCTAAGTTCTCAGGTACAGCATCCTCGTTTCCGAGTAGAAAAGTTCAGATGCTTAATGACATGTACCTCATTAAGGCTTTTTCTCTAACTCTGAGCTTTATGTAACTATTATACATCCACACTACAATAGCACCGACACACTGGTGGTCTTCCAGTGGTCAAGTATTCTTGATGATGAAATGGAACAGTGGTCCAAACTTTTGTGGTGTTTTATAAAATAGTGTCGTTACCATGTTGAGGTATCAAGGAGAGTCTGTTGATAACCCATCTTGCGTCAGACCTGTGTCTTCTCTACATATACCTTGGAACTCTTCCAGGGCTTTGAGTTTATGGTGTGAATGAACAAGCCAACTAGTGAATGGAACCAAAAAGCTGATCACTTATTAAACATTGTAATGGAGGAAGAAAAAGTTTATGAAAATCAGAAAGAAAAACAAACAAAGCAATAATAGTGGTAACTACTCTCTTTGCTCAAGAGATTTGAGATGCTGTTTTAATTATTTCTCTCTTAAAATACAATGCATTATTATAGGTTCAAGATTTGACTCAGTGTATGTCCCAGAAAGCCATATTGCTTTTTTAGTTGATTGAGATATGAACTACATGACAAAGATTGCAGCTTCTCATCTATATTTGTGCTTCTTCTAGCGTGATTTGGGGTCACCGCTGGGTTTATATTTCCCAGCCCACTGACATTTATGAGGATACATAACTAACTCTTCTAGTAGACTCTGAGTGGAAGTGTTGTGTGGAGGGCCAAGCTTATGAGGAAGCAGATGATCTTGGACCAGTCACTGTCACCTTTTCCCCAACCTGATGGCCATGATCACTCCAGTGTTGGAAGTTACATGTGTACAGCAGTGGAGATTGGTGGTGAGGGGGTGGTATGGACAGCCTGGTCCTTGTCTAGTGCTGCTTTAACAGAAATATCCCAGGTGGGGCTTTAACAAAGGAAGCTTATACTCTTGCAGTCCAGTAGGCTACAAATCTGAATTCAGGGGGTGCTATCTCCAGGTTAAGACTTTCTGTCTCTTTTGGGTCTGGAGGAAGCTACCCATCATTAGTCTTTCCTTGGTCTGGGACCATCTCAGCACAGGAACCACAGGTGCAAAGGATGCTCTGTGTTCCGGGCCCTGCTTTCCTGGTGGTATGAGGTTCCCAACTCTCTGCTTGCTTCCCTTCCCTGTTATCTCTCATAGGATAAATGGTGGTACAGGCCATACCCTGGTGAAACTTTCTTTACATTGGATCAGGGAGGTAACCTTAGGAAGGGTGTTACATTTCCATCCTAAACCTCTTTAACATAATCCAATCTTTCCCTGTTATCCACAGGTAGAGATTAGGGTTTATAACATAGGAAAATCGCAAAGTGGAGGACAACTACACAATCCTAGGAATCGTGGCCCAGCCAAATGGCTATACACATTTTTAGGGGGACACAGGTCAATCTACGAAAGTCCCTGAATCATTCTTGAAGAGTCTCGTGCTTTATCAAAAACATGATTTAAAAATTTTACATGAATGAAAAGCAAACTACCATTCATAAGCCATGGGATATACTAGGCCTAGTTAATTTCAGTAGCTAGCTTTGTCCTAAATAACAGAAATTTTAAGCTGAGTAGCCCTTGTGGTACAGCGGTTATGTATTCAGCTGCTAAGCAGAAGTTCGGCAGCTGGAATCCACCAGTCACTCTGTGGGAGAAACATATTGCTATCTACTTCCCTAAAAAGTTCTACAGGCTTTGAAGCCCTCTGAGGCAGTCCTACTCTGTCCTATAGAATTACTATGAACTGAAATCCACTTGATGGCAATAGGCTTGTAATTAGAAGATAAGGAATACAGAGATAATTTTAAAATATCCTCTGTATCAACTATTCACCCTCAGCTTATTCTACCTGCCCTTAATTATTAAAGTTTTCTTGAGATGCCAGAGGAAAAAGGCAAGCAAATACATCTAATCAGGGGTTTTAAGGGTGCATATGAAGTTTGACAGTTACCGCTGTGAACTTAATTGTTCTAAGTTCTACATACCTCATTGCTGAATATCACTACTGTCACCTTCGAAGTACTCCCCTTGGGAAGCTATGAACCGATGCCAGCACCTAGTCCACACTTGAAAGCAATTTTGGAACTCTTTGTGGAATGGCCGTTGTATACAGTGGCAAGTTCATGAACTTAACTGTGTGGCTGTCTGTGAGGGAGTTTCTATCCAGTAAACAAATAACTGTATTGGAACATCCTCCCTGCTCACCAGCTCTGGCTCCCAGTGACTTTTTTCTTTACCTGAAGATAAATGAAATATTGAAAGGAAGACATTTTGATGACATTCAGGACATAAAGGGTAATCTGATGACAGTCTGATGGTCATTCCAGAAGAAGAATTCCAAACTTACTTTGAAGCGTGGACTAGGTGCTGGCATCCGTGCCTAATTTCCCAAGTGGAGAACTCTGAAAGTGACCATGGTGATATTCAGTAATGTGGTATGTAGCACTTTGTCTAGGATGAGTTCACAAATGCAGCTGTCAGAATTTGTAGGCCATCATCAGACACAGTTTGTGGGGGAATGAAGTCCAAGCAACGTTATTGTAATATATGAACTAATACAAAACATTTTGATGTATTTATGAAATTCAGAGTGGTATAATATAGCTAGAGCTTGGATGGAGATTGAGGTAGGGTGGGAAGACTGGATTAGGGTGAGGCAGAAGATGCTAGAAGGACACAAAAGTCAGAAGAATGAGGGTTCTGAGTAATAAAAATGCAATGTTTGGACTTTCTACCATTAGTGAAGAAGAAACCAACTGTTCTAGGTTAATCCATTTATATTTTGATTAAATTATAAAAATGTTTCCCACTTGGGTAGCCAAGAAGGATCTTTTTTTATGATACTAACACTTTAGGGGTTGGTCCTGTAGTATCATAAGGAAAGACAGAAGCCACAGAATAGCAGAACCTGCAACATGTTATTGATACATGGCAATGTCCTACTCTGACTTCAGTTTTGCTAGAGAAGCTTTAACAAATGATACATCAGCTGACTTCTTCCACCAGTTCTTATGCTATGAGCACTGAAACCACACACAAGAGAGGGTAGAAAATTCACTTCTTGGGAACATTGGAGAATTTATTGTTGTGAAACATTACTGTTGTCCTGAATTGTTTGTTTCCATTACTCCATTAGACAGGGTAGATCTTGCATATTGTATTGTATATTATTTGAAAGAAACCTTGATGAGATTTTGCGACATCACAAGCTAAATATCAAAAATCATAAATTACATGTTTGTGTCTCTAATTTTGAACTAGCGTGTGTCTGGTTCTGAACTGGGTTGGTCTGATTTTCCAAGCAAAAATGTCAGTGTGAAGCTCCACGACCATTCAGTGGCACTTGAGTCAATGAACAATGAAATCATTGTCATCCCTTAGGAAAGAAATCAGGTTTGCCTATTCTTGAATGCCTCATAATTAATATCAGACCTAAACATTGTTTAAAAAACTTTTAAAAAATAATTTATTTTTGTTGTTGTTGTTGAAAAGACACTCAGAACACACACCAAGTCAACAATTTCTACATGTACAAGTCGGCAACATTGACTACATTCTTCAAGTTGTATCACCGTTGTGACCTTCCTGTACCTAATTGTGCCTTTCTCGTTAACATAAAGGCATTGCTGCCTAAGCTTCCTATCTAACCCTTCAAATTGCTACTGTCCATTTGATCTCACACAGACAGTTCTTTGTAAGCGCATAATGCTCAAGGCAGTCATTCTTTACTAATTAAGCAAAAGTATTGTTCAGATGTCAACATTTTACATATATTTAGCAAAATATTTTAAGGCAGTAAATATATATACTGGGATAAAGACCTTGCAATCCCCTCCCATAAGGATTACAGCCTAGAAACTCTATGAGGCAGTTCTACTTTGTTACACGGAGTTACTGCATTGAAAGTGACTTGATGGCGTCATGACAACAAGAATAACAAAAGCAACAACTACATATATATATGTATACACACACACATTAGGGGTATAATGGTTTAAGGGTGGAATAAGATAGTCTTTAAAAATTGATTAAATCTTTTTTTCTAACAGTAACATTTATCTTAATGGTTTCATTTCTTTTCAATTATACTTTGAGTTGGACTTGACTAGGACATTACTTGCTTTTCTTTAGTGGGACAACATGCAGTTTGCATTTTTGCTTTTTTAATGGATCTTTTGTCTTAGAAATCATTTATCCTTTGTGTTTGCCACAAAAATATTCGGGGTTTAATTAAAACCATCAAAACTGCTGTTAAAAAGATTATTAGTAAAAACACCTGCTGCCATTATTAGAAAGCTTGGCTTTCCCTGGAGCTCAAAGGAAGTTTCAGTTTGTGGAAATGTGTGTAGTAGATCTTTATGGAATTGTGTTGCTGGATCATTGCCTGGGTTAGGAATTTTTTAGCCGACATGTTTCAGAAACTGTTCTACTTTGGACAGGTTGAAAAGTGCTCTGCCCACGAGAAGCTAACACCCTTATAGTTACCAAGTGCATTTCAGCTCCAGATTCAGGCTCCGTGAGCATCTCCCCATGAATCTTAAGACGGGAGCTAGAGGGACCGGATCAAGCACAAGGGTCTTGTTTCCTCACCAGTGCGCTCATTCTACGTCAGAACCATCCCAGGTCCTTGCTGTCAGGAGCAAATTTGTGATTTACCACTGGAAGGAGCCAGAGGAAAGATATTGAGAGAACACTCTAACTGGGTAGCAGCGTGGCTAAAAATGACCTGGAAGGAAATGAGGAGGAGGGAAAAAGAAAACCAGAAAAGAAAGACTGGCCTTGCTTTCTGAAAGGCAGGGGCTCAGTTTTGAAATTCCGTTGCACTGAGATACACAAGATCGCTTTAAATGCTTGAAATGTAGGATGTGGGTGGGAAAGTTGTAAGACAATGGCTTGAAAGCCTGTCATTTTCTTTTGTTTGCATCAAAGTTTTGAAAGGGAAACAATAAAGAAGGAGTTAGAGAAGGAATTGGAGACCATAACTCCAAGTCTGGGGAACCTTAAACATTTACAAAGTAGAGGCTTCGGGAAAAAGTGATTGGTCACAAATGTTTAGCTCTTTATTCTCTGGCTTCTCAATGTTTCTGTCTTAAACAGGCATAGCAATTATTTGGCTTAGCTGTGAAACTTTTCCTGAGTGAAAATTCCTGAGATCAAAGTAGGAATTAAAGTAGGAGTTAAAGCTGGAATCCGACTGCTTCTAAGCATATTATTATCTGTCTCAGGATGGGTCGCTAGAGAAGTAAAACCAGTAAAGCAGTGGGATATATACAAGGTCTGCTAAATAATTTCGAGAACTCATCCTAGAAAAAGTGCTACATAACTCATTGCTGAAGAGTATTCTGATCACCTTTGAAGTACTCCCCTTGGGAAGCTATGCACCACTCCAGCAGCTAGTCTACCCTTGAAAGCAATCTTGGAGCTCTTTTTCTGGAATGGTCATCAGAGCTGTCGTTGTACTACCCTTGATGTCCTGAATGTCACCAAAATGTCTTCCTTTCAATGCTTCCCTTATATTCAGGTAAAGAAAAAAGTTACTGGGGGCCAGAGCTGGTGAGTAGGGAGGGTGTTCCAATATAGTTGTTTCCTTGCTAGAAACGCCCACACAGATGACTATACAATTAAGCACATTAACTTGCCACCATGCCACAGTGCTCAATGGCTATTCCAGAAAGAGTTCCAAAATTGCTTTGAAGGGTGGACTAGGCACTGACATTGGTGTATATCTTCCGAAGGGTAGTACTTCGAAGGTGACTGTGGTGATATTCAGCAGTGAGGTACGCGGCACTTAGAACACCTAAGTTTGCAGACAAGAGGCAGAGTCAGGATCCAGAACAAGTTGAAGGTGCTGGCAATATGAGGAGGACAAAAGTAGGCAGCAAAGGATGGTAAGCCACCCCAGGCCCTGCCCCCACTGGTACAGCTCAACAGATTCCATCATGTGAGCAATCACAGCATTATACAACTGCCAGAACACTGAGAAGCATGGCCTAGCCAAGTAGACACATAGTCATAACCATCAGATCATCTACTCTTTTCAAAAAGTTTTTGTATTGTGATTAAGTGAAAGTTTACAAGCCAAGTCAATTTTCCGTATAAAACCCCAAGTATCTGCCTCTCTGCAACTCAATCTGCTGTCCTCATCCTGTGACAACATGCTCTTCATCTTCACTCTTTACTTCCAGTATCCATGTAACCAGTAACCTGTCTCCTCCTGGCCACTCTTTCCTCTCTCTCGCTCTTTTTAATTCTGAAAAAGAAACAAGCAAAGACAGTAAACATTGCTGGTAATTTCTAGCACCTGTTTCCATAGTCAGAAATTCACTCCCAGTTTCTAATTTAAAAATGATTTTGATCTTTCCTCACTGATGAGAGAGAAATTAATTAGTGCCTACAGATTACATATGTTAGCCCATGCTAATTATCTTTGGACAAAGATTTTAGCCACAAAAGCATTAAGACAAGTTGAAAATTAGTAACGTTTATGTTATGTAGACAAGGAATATAACTCAAATCACCAAGAAAGTTTTAAGAGGTTCCAATCAGAAATCTTTATTCTTGGTATCTGCCACTGTAAGTTAACCAGAAAATTCTAGACTCCTAGCATGCTACTTAGAGGCTTGAGAGCGTCCCCATAATAAAGCTGGTGATAAAGGCATCAGAGACGTTTTGTCTTTTAGAGACCATTCTACATAGATACCACTTAGTGTAAGCATATCATGTATTTTTAAAAATTATAAAATCTAGTCATTTCATGTATATACAAGTCATGTAGCTATTCTTCAGGCAAATGGTTGACTTTATGGTGTAACCAGCATTTCCCAAACTAAGTTTTGATCTGCAAAGGAGGGAGGGAAGAAGAGAAAGAGAGATGAATTTTGTTTAAGGGAATTGATTCAATTTAGTTCTGTCTCTGAGATTCATAATTCTTTTAACACATAAATGTCTGCAGTTAATTTTAAGTCATCAATTCCCAAATTTATTTGTCCTAAAAAATTAAAAAAAAGTTTTCCATGTATCATACTCTGAGAAGTATCTGATTGTGCAAGATAACTCCTAGGACTTACTTTCTGTGTGTTAAGGAATGACTGAAGGATGATTTTCCACACACACACACACACACACACACACACACACACGCACACACACGCACAGAGAGAGAGAGAGAGAGAGAGAGAGAGAGAGAGAGAGAGAGAGGTTACACTGCATACTTTGGTAGCTGTGTGCCCTACCATTTTCTTTTCTTGCATAATTACTTTGAATATATTATCTTTGAAACCATACCGTAATTTTCTTTTCTTGCATAATTACTTTGAACATACTATCTTTGAAACCATACCATTGTAGTTTTATCTGTTGTATTGGAATAGAAGCACCCCATCCCTTTTTTTTTGTAGTCTAAAGTAGTAACTCTTGGGCTACTTTACGAAAATTGAGTTTTGACATTTGCAATATGTGAGAGATGTTCTGTCTGAGCATTCCTTTCTCATAATCCTGTCTTTATTCACCACAGCTCCATGCTATATCCACGGTTATAAAATATACTCCTGTTGTAAAGCACTGGGAAATAATTTCTGTTGACACTCTTCCAGAAGAATTATCTCTTTTGTGTGTGCTTAATTATTTGTATTGTTTCTTATTTAGTTACAGAATGGATGCAATATGATTTTCCAATCCAAATAACAGCATCATCCTTGGAAATGACAAACTGCAACAAAACTTCAAAAGACTAACTCCATGGAAGAACTATTTGCAGGAGTTCATTGTGATCTGGCATTATCAAATTTAGCCCAGTGCACACCAGCCTTCTAAGAGAGTCATCATACCAAAGCACATGTTTTCTTTGAAGTAGACTGTGGATTTTTCTGTACTTTAGCAGTCAGACCACGGTTTAAGAAAGACAGAAATACATGATTAAAGGTCATCTTGGACTAGGTTAAGCATATGTATATATGTGTATAGAGAGAGATAGGGAGAAAGATTTCTATCAAGAAAATGGCTCACATGATTGTAGAGGCTGGAATGTTCCAAGTCTATGGGTCAGCACAGAGGCTTCTTCTGGTACATATAAGTGCTGGGGCTAGTTAAAGGGCAGTCAAACAGCAGGGCTATTGCTCACAGGCTATGAAGGTCAATGAATCCAAAGATGGGCAGGCAAGACGGCAGCTAAGCTGCTAGCTCAAGTTCCAGGAACTAGAGTCAGACAAACAGGAGCCAGTCGCAGGATCTAGAGTGAGCAAAACCCTCCAGTCTTGCCAGAGAGTCCACTGATATTAAATGTGAGCCGCTGCCAAGGAAATGCCTTTTCACCTGACTGGCTACTTACAGCAGATCCCATCACAGAGGTGATCACATTGTACTAAACCTCATCACGGAAGTGATCACAGCCTAGGACTGTCAAACTACACAACTGCCAGACCACTGAGAATTAACGACCAAACCAAATTGACAGCCTTAACTATCACAAATGCATATACCGACACAAAGGATTCCTAGAAAATATAAATGACAACATCTTGTAAGGAAATAATTCTGGAATAGGATCAAAGAAACTTGGATCTGCTCCCAGCTCTGCCACTAAGTGGCAGTAAGAGTTTTTGCAAATGTCTTCAACATTTCCAATTTCCAGGGTTCAAATCTTAGAAGAAGGGATGAGGCTGTCTACAAGTAGAAAAGTCATTACTATTCTGCTTCTTTATAAGCACCAAACCTTTCTGTATTCTTTGACATCGTGGTGTGGAGGGAGTAGATTGTCATTTTCTATGACATAAAATTAAACCCCAAATCTTCTTGGAATTTTCATCAATTCTCACATACTCTAGGAATCTACAGGGTCACTGTTTAATTAGAAAATAAGCTGAATAAACCTTTTTTCTAGATTTGGAATCATTCTTGTTATGCCTCCATACCTATATTTGTCAATATATCCCTGCAAATACACTCAATTCCTTTTTATAGATTAGTCTCAGAATTGAGGCATTTGCATGAAGTATTTCCAGAGGCAGCAGTTAGTATCTAGCTTGCAAGTCGTATGTATTAAGCCCTCTCAGAATTAGGATATATTCTATATACTGAAAAGTGTCACTAAGGAAATGTAAGATGTATTTTATGTACTGAAAAGTGTCACTTAGGAAATGTAAGATTTTGGATGCTGCTGTTAGATTTTCCTAAGAGTAACTCTGAAAGGATGAGCAAGAAGTGGATGCAATTAATTGCCTGCCAGATGTGGCCACTCATGTCATTGAACCTGCTTCTAAACAATGCATAACAAATCATTGGCTATTTCTTGTTATCCAGGATGGTGTGTGCTGATACGTTTTACTCTCTAATTACTGTACTCTTCTCTCTATTTCAATTGCTCCTACGTAGTGCCTTAGTTTCCTAGAGCTGCGGTAACAGAAAATAACACAGATGGGTGGTTTTAAATGGCAGAAATTTATTTGCTCACAGTTAAGAAGGTTAGAAGCTGAATTCAGTGTATGGCTCTAGGGGGAAGTCCTTCGTTGTCTGTTTCAGTTTCTGGTAGCCGCAGCAGTTCTTGGCGTTCCTGGGCTGGTAGGTGCATTTTCATTTTCTCTTTGTCCTGTGTGTTTCTCTGTGTCTATCCTGCTCTTTTTATAACTCAGAAGTGATTGGATGTAGGACTCACTGTACTCTGGATGACTACCATACTCCAGTATGACCTCCGGTATAATAAAAGAAGACCCTATTTCTGAACAGTGTCATACTTATAGGTACAGAGGTTATAATTTCAACACATATCTTGGGAAGACACAATTCAATCCATAACACCTCATTCAGGCAATAGTATCTGACCTGGAACTTTGAAGTTTCCCCCTAACTGGTCTTTGCCCTGAATTCACCTATTACAACATGATTTTGAGAATGTTACATGCTGGTATTTAGTGTTTTCACATGGTCTCCAATTAATGGCTAAAATTCATAGTTTGGAAGTTAGGAACATCCATTCTCTGGTCTGTTGGAAACCTTGGTGGTGTACTGGTTAAGCGCTGCATCTGCTTACCAAGAGGTCAGCATTTCTGCTCTGCCAAGCGCTCCTTGGAAACTCTATGGGGCAGTAATACACTAACTTACAGAGTCAAAGTGAGTTGGAGTTCTCTCGATAGCAGTGGCTTTCATTGGCTTGTTTTCTGGTCTCAGCCACACTTACAGTTTTGTCTTCTACTCTGACATCTGACAGTTTCTAGTCCTGATCACAGGTCAAGTAGATCCATCTGCAGTGTTCATAATTGTGTGTTTACTGTTTCTTTTGCCCCAGTGCGTTCCCTCTTTTGCCTACCGGTAATATTCTGTTCATCCATAGAAGCACATCACAAATGCTAGCTTCCCTCATGAAGGTCACTCTGTTGTCCTTAATCTCTGCCTTTTGACATAAAAATTTATGCTCCTATTGCATTATCACATCACATTTCATTTCTGCAGCCTGTGTACATATCTTCCCCAAAAGATTGTATTTTTCCTTGAGAGCACATTCTATTTGATATCCTGTTCATCTTTTGGCTCCCAACAGTACAAAGCAGAGTTCCTTGAATAAAATTTTTTTTAAGTTAATTGCTACATCATTGTGACCACTGAAAACCATTTTTACTTTTGGGTCACCATGAGCCGGATCTGACTCGACGGTACTTGACTTTGGCTGGCTATATACATATTCATTAACTTTCTAATTTACTTCATGTTTTCTTCTAAGTTCAATATGAGATCATTTATTTGAAAATTATGATGCTAAATACTGGGTATAATCCTGAAAGAATAACTAGAGTTGAGTATGTTTACTTAGAATTATCATAAAAACACACACACATAAACATATCTGTTTCTTACCTCAAGTCAATGCATCAATTGGTTTTGATGGTGGTCACATTATTTCATTATTATTATTATTATTTCAAACTGATTCAAGATTTATATGTTTTGTCCCACCCAAAGGGAATAGCATCATCATTATTATTAATTAAAAATTTCAAAAAATACCATTTTGCCTTGTTCACTGCATTGTTGGTAGATGTCACTGAATTGATGCTGACTCACAGCAACCCAACAGAACAGAGCAGAATTGCCTTATAATACTGTCTTGGCTGTAATGTTTATGGAAACAGATTGCCAGGCCTTTCTTCCACAGCATAGCCAGGCAGGTTTGAACAGTCAATGTTTCAGTTAAGGGGAGAGTACTTAACTATGGCACCATCAAGCCTCCTTTTATTAAATTGAGCACACTGTATACTTGCTTTCAAACACTCTTTGAGTATGCTCAGGCCTTACGCAATTAAGTGTAAGATCCTCTGTTTAACAAAGGAAAGCAATCCATAGGTGAAAGTATATGTAGGCAGATGAGAGAGCTGAAAGGCTGTCAGTATCCAAACAGCTAAAATGGAGAAGAAAAGTGGTTAAAGGGAACATGTCATCTGCCAGGTAGGCAGAAGGTAATGTATAAATGACTGACAATCCAATTAGAGAATTCTTTTTAGGCAAAAAACTGTGTGCAGAATAGAAAGTTATGAACTACATGACATACTGAGACACAAATTCCCAGGGCAACTGGTACCTTCCCATTTTCAAATGTATGCATGAGAGGAGCTATGAATAATGGATTTCATATAACATCTTTGTTATGCATTATTTAAAATATTTGTGCTGACTGAAAGTGATCATACTCTTTTTTCATTACAGTTTGTGATGTGGTTAGCACCCACTGCTTGTGCTATTAGGGTGAGGACATGATACTGGACACATTATTTTAAAGCCTACCACAGATTATCAGAAATTAGATGCCATTGTATTTGTTGGAAACCCCGGTGGCATAGTGAGTTAAGTGCTACATCTGCTAACTGAAAGGTTGGCAGTTCAAGCACCCTAGGCGTTCCTTGGAAACTCTATGGCAATTCTCTGACCTCTAGGGTCACTATGAGTTGGACCCCACTTGATGACAGCGGGTTTATATTTTTTTGTATTTGTTAAATAGAAAAAAGAACAACAACAAAAAAACATGGTAACACAAAGTTTTCAAATTGATTCAAGATTTGCATGTTTCTTCCACCCCAAAGGAATAACACAAAAATAAGAAGAACAGATACGTGTTAAATTGTGATTTGGTTAATTCTCCAATTTAATGTCATGTCTTATTCTTCATTTCACATCTCAACAAAATCTTAGGCGAAGCCTTTTTTCCCTCCTCAGCTATCTCCTACTTAGTGGAAGTTATTACATGAGCAAAATTGAGTTAGAATGAGAATGACTTAATTGTCTGAATTTATCAAGATTCTCCAGCCATAACTCATATTTAAACCTACATCTTGGTACGAAAACAGCTTTAAGCCAGAATGTCAATTTGGGAAGCTATCTCAGAAATTATCAAGGCTGAACTCGTTTTCTTACGGAGGATGTCAGTGCAGATTGGAAATTAAACGGGGGTACCATAACAATGAGCCAATTCAGTCTTAAAAGAAATAAACAAAGGATGCTTTTTGGAAGTGAGGATGGTGACTTCGGCTTGCTTGTTTTGGACAAGTCATCAGTAAATACCAATCACTGGGAAAGGACATCATGCTTGGTAAAGCAGAGTGTCACTGACAAAAAGGGAAAGTCGTAATGATGGATTACGACTGTGGCTGCAACCACGGACTCAGACACACCAAGGCACATGAAAACAGTGCAGGATCACACAATGTTTTCTTCCATTACAATGGGGTCACTGTGAGTGGGAGCGCACTTAACAGCAACTAACAACAATTTTTCTCCCAGCACAAATATGCTACATTTGCTTAAGTATTTATCCAGTGCCTGCCATGTTCT